>JAYKKI010000034.1:15782500-16177500 GCA_039881145.1 Druceiella hillmani | reverse complement strand
AATACAAAAATGCAGTCATAAATTAATATTGTAAATATTTAAACTTGTATTTTATGTGGTCGACACGAAAACTGCACTTGGTGGTTGGAAATATTTTGATGGTGATCGTCTTCGTGAGGTAAAGATCTGTATATACGCCTTCTGCGGATAGGATTTACATCTTCTGATGATTATTTTATGCTTAGTAGATTCATCAACAGAAACACCTGTGTTTCTTCTGACCGCATATAATTACCACATGTCCATAATGGAATCTGCAAAAAAAATTGTCCATTTAAGTACATAAGGAAAGGAACAAGTACAAAAGCTTTTTGGAAAAATAGTGAGATACGTATCATTTCACAATACTTTGAGCAGAAAATTGCTTATAGTTAATATTATGAACAATAAATTACAAAAAAACGTAATATTTGAGTTTGTGTGATTGTTGGATTATATATGAATTATTAGTAAAAAAAATATATTTTTCAAAGATAATCTTTCGTATCCTGTCCCTCCCCATCAACATTGTAAAAAAATCATGTTTTTGTATGATTATTTTTTTTTATTTAACACTAGACATTATGCACCTAAAAATGAATATATTGTTTAAATAATAAGTAGGTACCATAAACCTCTGTCTTCAATTATGCAGATTTTTAAAGATTTTGATCTGTTTCTAAATAAAGTCACGTGAACGCGCAACAAGTGTTTGGAGAAAATCTGTAGATTTTCATATATATATATTTTATTCCCAACAAAAGTTCGATTTTTACTTTGGACTGCAAAAAATATTTCTTACCAAATTTTGTAAGTTTGCGACCAAATATTTCATTGTGATTATTAAATAATCAACATATAGCAAGACTTGTGAACTATATTTTAAAGCTACTATTATATACGAAAGATAACAAAACTGCCAAAAGACAATAAATATATGAAAGATAACAAAGCTATGAAAAGACAACAAAACTGCAAAAAGATAACAAATCTATCAAAAGATAACAAAAGCCATAAAAGATAACAAAACTGCCAAAAAGTAACAAACCTATCAAAAGATAACAAAGCTATCAAGAGATAAACAATCTGTCAAAAGATAACCTATGAAAATATGACAAAACTGCCTAGAGATAATAAATCTATCAAATGATAACAAAGCTATCAAAAGATAACAAAACTATCAAAAGGTAACACCAACCAATTACTTTTACTCTCACTGTTTCACTATTCTCTATTAGAAAGGATAGTGAAACAGGAGAATTATCTGTTAAACACTTTTTAATACAGTCATATAACAAAAACAAATTGCCAGCAATAAATTGTTCATAATACCCATGAAAATTTGAAGCAGTACTTTAATTTCATGACATTTGAATCAAATAAGTATCACGAAGACTGTTTCTTTAAAACGGTAAATTTCTTCCCGTTTAGAATTTATTAAGCCTGAAGTAATTTATTTTAAGAACCACGGTACTGAACTTAAAAATATGATCAAAATTAGTTAAGGATAACCAATAGAGTGAAAGACAAAACAATCACAATAAGTTGACGCCTTATCATCATTTATCAGAAATGATTTAAAATCATAATTAAATATATAATATATCGAACGACGTGTACCAAAACTGATTCTCAATCACCTTATTCGAAAAAAATACCCAATTCTGAAATTTTTCCGGACGATTTTAGAAATTCGAATTCCAATCCAATCCAAGCCAATGCAAAGCTATCCAACATCTAACACGCCATCGACTCGACATATGGCACACAACACACAATAAGATGGCGTCCGCAGCCACCGGCCAATGGGCGCGCGACGCCGAGTGCGACTCCACAAATGTCATTAGCGCCGAGCTGGCCGGCTAGACCATTACTTTTGGCACTCCCCCCTCCGTGCGCCTCCTAATTTCCCCCCGAAAACCCTCCCAGACACCTCCCCCGCACCCCTATTCCACTCTCCCCCTGACCGCGGTGGGGAGGGGCAGTAGAGTTAGTCGAGAGTTTTAGTCGTAATATGTACTCGGTTATGGAGGTGTGGGTTATTAATATATATATGTTTGTGTGTATGCATGTATACGAATAGGTTCCTCCGTGTGAGTGTAATGAAAATTACATAGGGATTGTTTGAGGCGAAAGGATTTTGTCGGCGGGTTATTTTGTGTCTCCGTGTTTTATTGCCGCCGTTTTGTCGCTCAACCTATTTCCGCGAGATAACCTCAGTGCGGAATGCGTGAAATTTTAAATAGTTCGCGTGAAGTTGAGGCTAGACGTTACATGAGGAGCTTAAGTTATATTGTTTTGGAGACTCGCCTTTGAGCATTCCTGTGAGCATATTCCTTATACGCAACTCTAGGATTAATTTCGAACTTTAATTTTTTCTACCAAAATTGTATTTCCTGAAACTAATTGTCATACAATTTTAAATAAACACTGTACTTTTATTTTTACATGGAAAATTATAAACACCTTATCATCGTAAAATTTATAATTATCGTGAAATTGTAAATCGCGTTTTTCCTATGCGAATATTATTTACGACACAACAATGCATGATAAAAAGGTCGCACAGTGTGGAGTTGATACGCGATGTAAGAAAATTGTCGCACAGTGTGACGTACGTGTTGTAAGAAAATTGATCCAAGTGAAATCTCCTGTTTACGAGGAAAATTGTTTTGCTTGACTTAATTATTAAGTGATAGTAAATCATTTATTCATTAATTGTGTTTAAACTAAAAATACATAAGGGGGACAAGGTAATAAAATATATAATTGGCTGTGAAAAATTGTAACAGATTGAAACAAAATTTAAAAAAAACAGTGAAAATAAAAAAAAAACTGGCACACTCACAAAAAACGAATAACAAGTAGACAAATATCAAAGAAATATCATTAATGAAAAATCTACATGTAAATATGAACAACGAACAGTTGACCACAGCATATTAAAAAGGGTTATTAGTTTTTAAAAATTGTTTATGCAAGCCACGCTCGCCGGGATTAATTAATTATATAAAAAACGCCTTGTGATGTTAACTTGAGGTCACCCAATCGAGTACTCGTCGCTTTTCCAATCAAATAAGAAACCGACATCGCGGCGTGTTACAATTTCCGTTTCCTTTCACCGTATTTTAAATTAATTAAAAACAACCCTAACATTTTAACTATACAATAAAAAAAAATATAGCGTATAACCATCTATATCAAAACTAGAACACTTGTCGGAATATAACGCTAATATCTATCAATCTTTAAAATTAACAATTATTACTTGATAATATTTCTTGATGAGAAGAAATTAATAAATGTAAATTTTCATAAGTAAATACTCATTAAGATAAGGAGTATTTGTTTCATGCGCTATTTTGTTTATGCGTCCACAACTCGCCTGTTTACTCCTATTGGATGAAATAATTAAAAACTAAAATGTTTACATCATCCAGCAGGGGAAACGAGCGAAAGTCTAAACAAAATAGTGCATAAAACCAATATTATTAATCTAATGTGTATTTGTTTATCAAAACTAAATAATTAATTTGCCTTAAATAATTATTAAAATAATTTATGACTAAAAATTAAATAACAAATATTTTTTTTAACAAATGTGAAACTCCTGCCGTTCGCTATTAACCATAGCTATCGGGGTAACTAAGGACTAATGAGAAAAGTAAACTTGGAAACGCCTTCATTAATTTGAAATAACAGCGTTATAACTTATGCAATTTATATATTAAATCTTGAATACTTTCCACTTTTAATGAGAAAAACACTTTGATTTTACTGTAATTTTGAAAAAAGTGTTTTTGCAATCATATGAGATTTACGCAATTTGAATTTTGAGAAATGCAAAAGAAATAAATGTTGCTTTATCTAAATTTATTCTACGCCTGTAATTACTCCCTCTCCCCTGCGTATAGTGAAAATTGCATTATCTCTATTATACATCTAAGGCATTCTCATTAAGCTTTTACTGTCAAAAATCTCACAGCACTTTGAACAATGAAATTACAGAAATAGTTCTTTTACGTACAATCTGTATATCTGTTGTTAAAATGTGAACCGTATCTTTCTGTAAAAAGCAACATAAAACATTCACGCAATTTTCCTCCTCAGCATCAAAGCGTCACTTACTAAGTGTAAGTGGAGAACAAGTGAGTTTTAGTGACCAACAAGTGTCTCGTATAACAACAAGTGAATCTCTTTTTTTACAGAAAAAATATGCAAATTCAAGTCACCTTTCAATTGGTTTGTTCGACTGATTGTTTCCTAATAACTCAATCGAGGCAATCAAGCGACAAAACAAAAAATCATCATCAAATGCAAGCGAATAGCGTCACATATAGTGACTATTATAACATAATCCATTGTCTACAGTGCAGCGCTGTAGAATTAACCATTGTGTACAGTGCAGCGCCGTAGAATTAACCATTGTCTACAATGCAGCGCCGTAGAATTAACCATTGTCTACAGTGCCGCACAGAATGCTTACCTATACAAGCTGCTAACATATTTGAATGTTTGTTCCTCAATCACGGTTACACAGCTAAACATTTGTTTATAAAAATTGGTATAAATATAGTTCAAAATGTTTGTTAATATATAAACTATTCCTCTACTATAATATTCTTAGATTTTAAGTTAAGATATAGCTTAAATCTTCCAAGATGAAACCCAAATAAAAATAATATACAAATATTACTACGACGTCTTAAAATGGCGCAAAGTGTATTTTAATTCCGTTGCTCACGTGTTTTGAGAGCGAGTGACCTGTGTGTTTTTATTGAATATTCGAAAATGTTCAATATTATTTATGTGTTGCGATGGTCTCATCGAATCAAAGATAAATGCGCCTTAAACACGCAAACGAAGTCCCAGGGAAAAATTAATAATAAAATTTATAAATAAGGAACATTTATCGTTAAATTAGAATAAATTACTCAATACTATGTATTAGTAATAACAAAAATGCAATTATTTGGTATCTAGGTACGTCCACACGACCAGCCACGAACAGGAAACCTTGTTCCCTTAATTATCGTTGCGGGAACGTTCCCCTATAATGCAAGTAGACTAGAGGTTACCGACAAGCCCACCTCGCTTGCAACGCGACTGATAATTTTATTGTGTTTTGCATACATTGGTTAAATTATTAGAAAACTGGTTTGTACTCCACAGTTGCGTTAAATTGCTTTCACAGTAATATATATTTGATGTTGCATAGTGGGGTTCATCATGATTTAATTATTGTACATATATGTATATATATATATTTAAATTTAATATGATTTTATAATAAATATATGTGGTAAAGATCGTTTGTTTACTTATGCAATACATAAGTGTAGACAGCTATTTTTAATGTGCATATGTAATAAACCTATTAAGTACTAGTGAAACTCGCACCACGAGGATTCCGCACATGTTTAGATATAAATTAACATTTAAAAGTATATCATTAAAGTATATTTTTATTTAAACTATTTACCAATATTAATTAAAATATCAATTAATTGTTGTTGCCTTGTTTATCTTTTATTTACGTAAATATATCGAAAATAAGAAATTTAGGATCATTACTATGATTTTTCGATTAACTTTGGATAAATTCTTAAAAATGCCGTTTTTTCATAATTTTGGTTTAGCAGTTTGGAGGGAGAGGAAATTAAATATTTTTAGCGACATTTTCAATAGCAGTGGACGTATAAATTCTAAAAAGAATTGTTTTGGAATCCTAAGGACTTTTTCTTTTTGCAGATCTCCCGCACGATAATTAAATTTTAAAAAAATCAAGTGTTTATTTGCGTCCCCAAAAATGTTTAAATGTATATTTTCGAGTGTCATTAATAAATATATGCGGGTTAATATGTTTTATTATTCTGCTAAATTCCAAGCCTCTACATTAAATGGTTTTTAAAAAAAGTTATGTTAAATTCTCCAATAAATAAATAATTTGCAATCTCCAATAAAAAAAATAAAAAAGTGATTTGCAGAAAAAATAAATAATAATTTTCATGTCAATATTCCTGGGTATTGACTATTAAGATATTAGACTGACTATAAAAAAATTTAAACATTCGTTTTTTTATTTGTACCTATATCATATACTCAATTAAATTTAAATATCATAAAGCAATATTATATTCCTAAAAAAATACTATAGTATCTATCATCTCAACATGACGTAAAAAATAGAAAAATTTATGTATTCATTTGTACTAACAAACAAACTAATATTATTGACTAACACTATCGTATTAAATACTACCGTGGTAATTAAACAAAACATAACATTTTGTTTGTTTTCTTAGCACAAAATCTGCTTATCCGATTGACAACAAACTTCCACCATCATATAGCTTATACTGTTCGAACAGACGTTTAACAAACAGTATATTTTTAAAACGCATATTTAACGAGTGATAAAGACTATTGAATATATTTGGCGTTCATATTAAATGAAACTACGTGATGTAGTATTATTTCTACTTTCTTTAAGTTAAGCGTGATAACGATTTAAGTTATGGGAGTCGGAGCGTGCCGTGTGTATTTTTGAATAAAACTTTTAAGCGTTATAATATGTGTGTTAATATGTATAAAAATCGTTAAAAAAATCTATGGTATATATTCCTAATGATTACCGATTGGTTTTTATGAATCATTTTCTATACCAAAATGGAACTATAGAAGTATTTTTCAGTTAAACAAATTTAATTGTTATAGATATATCAAATTACTGTTCGAAAGAATTGCATACGACAATAAAATTAATTAATTGTAAGCATTTTTACGGTGCAAGATATAGACATAAATATATATATATATATATATATATATATATATATATATATATATATATATATATATATATATATATATATGCACTAGTATATTTCTCAGATTTTCGACTCCACCATACAGCTTTACAACAAGTTTATAATTAAGTGCATATTTGAATTATTTATGCTAATAATCTTAGTTAATTATTAAAGTTTTTTCGTTTTCCATACATATAATCAAATCGTAAAAAAATATTTAAGCAAATAATAGATAGTAGTTCAAAATAATCCTATAGATATATCATTTTATATATTTGGTACAAAAACCTTTTCGCTTCGATTACGTACAATTCTCTAACAAAGCATAAAATTATCTCTCATCGAATTCGCTATTTCTATAATATTGCAGCTGGACTCACGCCTTCAACGCCGACTTACGCAACCCTATTACCCCGCTTTTAATGATGCCCATAACAAACCCAAATTCGGTCCCTTCGCCTACCCTCGCCTAACCGGTAACTCAGGTAAGCTTTCCTATTCCAGCTGAGGTCACGCCGAGGTCAATGCTCACCGGCTGCGCCCCAAAAGCTCGGCAAGCGCGAACAAGCCACAAGCCCCAATTTCTAAATTCCGCCCCAAGTTTTGGAAATATCGTATTATTTTATGGTAACAACGTTTTGTCAACAACTGGGGCATCACTGATGGAGATAGTGGGTCATTTTTCATATCGTCGCCCCATTCTGTACTAAATTAACATCAATTATGGTCATGTTTGCGTCGAGGAAGGGAATATATTATGAGTGAGCGATTATCAAATCTTTACTTTTGTAATATTATTGATCGTGTGTACATAAAACTTATCCCTCATAAACAAGTGCGCGTTGAGATAATTTTTACACGTAAGTACATTGAGATTATTTATAAACAACCGGTAGCTGGAAGTACATGACTAATAATAATAGATATATGTAAAGTACATAATTACTATATAAGCAGGCTTTATTTATTGAGGAAAATTAATATAAACACCGCATAAATGCTATTCCTATTTGTCAAGCAAATTTATAACAAAATCTATATCTGATGAATACATATATATATATATATATATATAGAAAATATTATACCATATGACAATTTACATTTAGGGTACTTCCGGAAGAGATGGCCATAGGGCATAATAGCCAATTAATATTATTTATTGTTGTACTTTAAATTAATAACTCTATTTCAATACTTCGCTTCGCGGTTAATTTGTGACCAAGTATGCATGCTGCATTGCGCGACAAAGAAAAGAAAAAGAAATGCCCTGCTGTTTTTACAAATAAAAAACACGATATGATCTTTTGTTTTTAGCTACGATCTCCTTTATATAATTAACTATTGTCATATATTATTATTTTCCTATATATCAAAGTTTTTCTTTCATCTGTCAGTAGACTGTAGTTATCGTTACAGAGTATAATGACAGATTTAATAATATGCTTCAGCGAAAACAGAGGAAAATCTACTCACCTTATTGAATTTACCAAAAGTGGAACCTATGTTTAATGACGCACAAGAGTAAGTTATTGACAGTGACATTATTATATAAACAAATATATGGACCACAAAGGGTTTTAACTCTTGAGCAAAACTTAACAATGATTTAAAATTAAAACATTGTATATGTGTGAAAATGAAAATGTTCGCATAACAAAATCTTCGCGCAGTGTATTCGTTTCCATTATTATTAACGGAAACAAGTCTTAAACAATACAAAAAAGGAAGAAAATAAATTAAAAAGAGATAAAATTAGATTATTTGGTGAACAATTTTACTTTAAAATGCTTACATTAGTCCAGTACGCAATATTATTTACTACAGTTTAACTTACCTATATATATATATATATATATATATATATATATATATATATATATATATATATATATACACTCGTTGAACATCAAGACAGCTTAGCCATGTAGAACTTAACGATAAGGTAAACCGATAAAATTAGATCATTTGGTGAACAAGTTTACTTTAAAATGCTGATATTCAACCAGTACGCAATACTAATTACTACAGTCTAACTTAAGTACATATATATTCGTTGAACATTAAGACAGCTTAGCCATGTAGAACTTAACGATAAGGAAAACCGATAAAATTAGATTATTTGGTGAACAAGTTTACTTTAAAATACTGATATTCGACCAGTACGCAATATTGATTACTACAGTTCAACTTACGTACATATATATTCGTTGAACATTAAGACAGCTTAGCCATGTAGAACTTAACGATAAGGAAAACCGATAAAATTAGATCATTTGGTGAACAAATTTACTTTAAAATGCTGATATTCGACCAGTACGCAATATTTATTACTACAGTTTAACTTACGTACATATATATTCGTTGAACATTAAGACAGCTTAGCCATGTAGAACGTAAGGATAAGGGAAAACCGATAAAATTAGATCATTTGGTGAATAAGTTTACTTTAAAACGCTGATATCCGACCAGTACGCAACATTAATTACTACAGTCTAACTTACGTACATATATATTCGTTGAACATTAAGACAGCTTAGCCATGTAGAGCGTAAGGATAAGTAAAAACAGATAATATCTTTATTTTTCACGGAAACGACTCTTAGACAATGTAAAAAAGAGTTGTTAAAACAAATTTAATACGCACAAAATGAGATCATTTTGATGCAAAAGGGAAATATTGTTAAAGAAAACAAATCTTAAGCAATGTAAGAAACCTGTCAAGCATGGGCGAAACTTGCACTACGAGGGTTCCGTACACATTTAGGCATTTATAAATATTTAATGGTTCTTAATACTCCTATTAAACTATTTACAAAATTTTAATTTTTTAGAACGACAATATATTATTATATATATATATATTGCCTACTATATTTTTCACAGGCGGTGTTAAAAAAATTTCTATGTAATTTAACTACAAATTAATGATTTTCGGATATTTTTCCTTTACTTCTGCTATTAGATCTTATTTCTTGCTAAATTTCATGATTTTAGCTCAACGGGAAGTACACTATAGATTTTGATTTATTTACGAGTGTCAAAATATGCGACCTAAATGACCATATTTATTGATTGTGTTGACTTGGAAACTTGATTTTTTTACAACTTCAAGGGAACATAGACCTAAGTATTTTATATTAATTTCAACTTAACGCATTCCTGAGGTAAAGCGTCTTGACAGACAGACAGGCAAAGAAGTGATCCTATGAGGGTTTTTTTTCTTTTTGAGGTACAAAACCCTAAAAAAGGATAAAAGTAATCTGCACGTGGACAAAATCAAATGATTCATGAACAAATTTATGCAAAGGAAACAAAAGTGCATATATTGGAAGAGTATACAATGTCGAAGAAAGTGTGTGATAGTGAAAATAAAGAAAGGTTATATTGAGACAGCATGATTTTGTTGAATATATGAACATAGAAAGGTATATGTAAATATAGGGCAAAAAGAGAGCGAGGAAAGAATAGATGACCCAGAAAAGCATGAGTTAATTCCTGAAAATTCATAATGTATCGAGCACTATTAGAGAAAGATAAGAGTGTACATCGGAATAGCAAAAGGAAGAAATTTATGTCTGGATAGAGAATTATAATATTTTATCATCGCTAGTTACACAGATACTTAGACGAAGTGCAAAAGTATTGACAAATACATTAATGTGTCTAAAATTTTGCACGAAATGAACTCAACTTATAAGTGTTTATTTTTCATCTTCTGCTGTAGCGACATTGTCAGGACAGGCATCTGTAGATAGTTACTTGCAGAGCATATGTCCCCTCTCACCACCAGCCCTTATCCTATAGCAATCGCACAAGACCTCAGTCGACCAGCTGCTATTTGCATACAAATTGTTCGCGCATGCACCGTCGCATTAGCTCCTAATTTACAATCGTCTTGGGCTTTAGATCTGTGGAAAGGATAGGGGAAGCAAAATGGACGACACAACAAGACAGTCGAAGGCAGTGGCACAGCTGAAAGTAATTTCTAGTTTTATGTGACCACAGATTCATTGCGTATTTGCATAATTCTTTTCCCGACTATTTTATTCTAGGATTTAAACATTTTGTGGTTTCGGTAGATATGACACTTTTTGTATATTTCTACGTTCTTCTCATCAAAGGCGAAATAAGTACTAAAAAAGTGTATAGGAGTATTATTATATTATTTACGATCGGCAAAATATTACAAGTCGCATCACACAGCGCGACGCGCCTCGCGTGTTTTCGACGGCAGGCCGAGTATACCCTAAGGAGAGTGTAGCTGGGCGAGTGATATATATGTATGTTCCTTTCCACGCTAGGAGCAAAAAATATTAACTATTACTACGTTAAGAAGCGATACTCACCTCCCCCGCCAATTTTACGTCACCCGCAGATAATGAGTATCATCATGTGTACGCGTTCCTAGGTTTTCGCTTGCTGCATGCGCGTGTGATTTATTTAATTGTTCGATGTTCGTTTGAGTTTAACTTGTGTAATTCAGTGTTATTATAATAATTAACTATTTATAGTAATTACATTTTTAACTATAATTCATTTTAAGTTTATCATTAACTACTTATAGTAATTCAATGTAACAGTCCGTTATTGCACTGTGCTTAAAAAACAATAAAATCACTGATAGGAGATTGTTTTTTCTCCATTTTTTTGTTTGTTGTAAATAATTTCATTTTGTGTGTTTTACCTATAATTTTGCGTGTTTGTGACCTGTTATGTCACTGAGAAGTTTTAACTTTCAAACTGTTCTTAAAAGTCATGATTTTATTTGATCGCGATGTGTTTGGAAAACGTATATTGTTTATTAAGAGATCTTTCACATGAAACAAATTTAATCAAGTCAAAAGTACAACAAAGATAATTTTTCTGTATATCACATTTATAAATAAAGAAAAAAATGTTTTATTTCGTTTTAAAATCCATACTAAGTACATTTTTTTTAAATGTTATTTTAATATTATTGAATATATTTGGCGTTAATTTTGTAGAAATTCATTATTCAATCACGTAGTTTCATTTAATTGTGCTTAATATTATTATTATTAAATCAGTTCCACACAATTAATTGTATAGTGTAAAATATTTATTCATATGATTACATTTTTACAATTGGATAATAATAAAGTCGTGTGCGCCAGTACAGAGCTACTGCGCCAGCGTGTTATCGAGACAGTCATTTGATCGACGCTACTGGTTAGAAAGAGAAACAGCTATATTGCTGACGTATAGCGTCAACTTGCTTGATCGGCGCGATTGTCCGCCACGATCTAGACCGATATGTAGTATTAGTAAATAATTTTACCTGCACGCTGCTGACAGCCTTAAATTAATTTACGCACACACAGATACGGATACAGATTTTTAGGCTACGGATAGGCGAGTACGTATGTAATAAGTGTAGACAATTAAATTTTTCGCTAGTATGGAGTGTCGGGGGTGTGCTAGAGGTAAACTCAATATATAAAATCCACATTTATAATGAAGATCTATATTTTTTCTTTAGACAAATGTTTTTATTTATTATGTGGTGTATTTTATGGGTAATCGCATAAATTCTATAAATCAATTGAGCGTATTTGTATGAACTAATATATCTTATCTCCTATAATATTTTTAATTAAATCAATTGGCTTTTAATTTTTCTGTTCAAAATTTCTCACATACCCAGTACAATTACATTGTTTGCCAAAGTTTTCACTTCTACTCTGTGATCTCCGTGTAAAAAATTATTTATTTTAAGTAAACGAAAAATAATAGATATCTAAAACAAAAAATGATAGAAACTTTAAAATCAATCAACAGACAGTTAATTTTATGCTTTCCGTCATTAAGAAAGTGTATTTAAAGTCCATTTAAAGTGACTTTTGTCTAATCAAATTGACTTTAAAATGGCTAATCTGTAATCTATCTAGCGACTTTGTACTGTGGACTAGAATAATTATATGTATGTAACGTTTTTATAACCGGTAAAAAACATGAATATTGCTTTTGGACTTTTTGATTTCACGTTTATTTTAAAGGGTAGGATATTTTCTGAAAAATAGAAAAATCACAGCTTTTAAACTATATATTTTTATCGATTCACAATAATTTTGGAGAATATAATATTATATTCCTTACCGCCATTTTTTATGCTGTTATAAGTGGGTCACCAGTATATTCAATTATAAAACGGAATAATGATAAGGAACGTTAAGGGATTAGGTATTTGGTATTTTTTGTCTCACCTTACACATACGGGATGAAAGACGATAAATAAAAGTACCTACTTATAACGAATTTTCAAAATGTGTTTATTTACAAATGTTGACTTGTAATTATATACAATAGCCCATAATTTACTCCCGCCAGTTAAGTGGAAGTAAATAGAATTTATATGATACTAAAACACTTTGCATCTCGTTACCACAACCCTATTGGTTGTGGTGTGCCGTGTATTACAAAGTATGCAATAAACTCAAACCTTGCAATTTAGACTTCGAACGTTTAATGCAACCTGTTATTATATCTTCTTTCCGTTCTGTAACTGGAAAATATTGCAATTTACGCAGCCTCTGAGTCCACGAAAAGGAAAATTACTCGTATTGTTTCGGAAAAAACGTAATCATTTCCCGACTTCCCATTCGAACTAGCTAATTAACATCGGCGCCGCAATCAGAAAAAAATAAAACGTGCAAAAAATGTATGTATACGATATTTTTATTTTGTAATTTCTACGCTGTGGGCGGAAAATAGCAATTATTTTTTAGTTGAAATTTTAAATCATCTGAAAACGTGCGTATTTGAACAATTATATGTAATACTAGCTATGCCCCGCTTTTCACTCGCGGAAATTCGGAATAAACTAAATTTGTTTTTTCTGTCATATATTTTAGTTGTAAACTATTACCATACTAACTTTAATCATAGTACGTCCAGTATATTTTGCGTGATTGACGCACAAAATATCACAAAGACAGGTAGATGAAAATTAAAATAAAAACTCTTTTAAAATATTTTCCATGTACAGAATTTACTCTGTTACAGTTTTATTTTATGCGCAGATATAAAAAAATCTGCCGAATACATATAATTTTTTTTCTGTTCCATGGTCAAATATTATAAAATAATATTTTTAAAGAAATTTGAGTTTATGATAATAATATCACTAAGCATTCTAAACTTGTACATGAAAAATTTGGTTATTTTCAAAGATAGACAATGATATACTCGACGATATTTTTTTATTTTTTATTGAAACCCGTCATGGGGGTATCAAACGAAAGCCACTAATGTCATCAATTAAAAATATGTATTTATAACTGGGCAATTTTTGTTAACCAAAATTGTTATATAATTAATTACTAACAAACATAAAAATGTGATCGTGTATTTCAACCTGTTCTTTTTAAAAATTAAGTATTATGAAAACGATGATCATATTGGCAAAATCTTTCTAACACATATCGAAGTAAATATCTAATTAAAAGAAATTCGGTGGTTTAGAAGTAATGTTTACTAGCTATTACCCGCGACTTCGTTCATGTATTCCTTTTTTATTTTTGCGGTGTATCTTTTCTCGACTAACAATGTCTTCATCTTAAATGCACCCATCACTGTAAGAAATATAACTTATATTTAATTTTGAATTAATTTCCACATTTAAAAAGTACCCTTGACCAGTAGAAAACTATTTCATATCTTACCTTAAACTTTAACGCTGAAGACTTTAAAAGCTCTAATAGTTTTGACAATTTCCACTCATCAATTTTAAGCTTGCATGCTTGGTCTTACTGCCCGAGTGCTAATTGAATGTCAAATTATTTAAGAAAAATTTGGTAAAAGAACTTTTTACGTTTAGTATACTTAATAGACAAATAGGGAAAGAAAAAATATACGGACAGGAAAGACATAGGATATAATCGAAAGTAACAACCGGAACTCTATATTTTAATAACCCAAACCCAAGAATTATTTCAGTAAAAGTTTTATTCATTTTGGACCAGTATTGTTCTGTGCAAAACTCAAATAAATAGACAGACTGGCAGATATTATAAAAAAATGCGTTTTGAGTCCAACGGAATGAATTTCAATATTTTTTTTAAAAAATGTTTTCGATATGCAGACGCGCTTTTGTTAAAGTTTTATAATAATATAGATAATAAATAAGCCGACAAAATAGATTACGAAGATATAATAGAGCGATTCAGTATATTCATTCTTTTTACCCGGAATACTTTTTGCATGAACTCTACTTCGTACTTAACTGATTTTTCCAATATTTTAGATTTCTTTCTGTAACTTTGCTGAAGAAGAAAATGTAACCTAAATTATGTTAGAAACGCATTTACTTCCATCCCAATACTCTTTTCAAGCATCCCTTATATATGCATATTCTAAAACTAAGTTTATTCTTGCAAATTTACTTTTAACGATAATTGTGATGAAACCCTATATCACTTCTCTTAATGGGTATATTGAATATATTTGGCGTTAATTTTGTAGAAATTCATTATTCACAATTAAATAAAACTACGTGATGTAGTATTATTTCTATTTTCTTTAAGTTCTTTACCACAACCTAGGTTTCGTTGTATTACAACATCTACAGGTGGACTGTTATCTTTGCTAACAGCCCACCTGAAGATGTTGTAATACAACGAAACCTAGGTCATGGTGAAGAATTTAAAGAAAGTAGAATTAATATTACGTCACGTAGTTTCATTTAATTGTGATTAACGGGTATAAGTAAACTCTGATGATGGACAGTATCTATGTTACAGGTAATGTTAGGAGTGTGGATAAATCTAGGTTTACCCGGGAAGACTTAAGATTATTCAAAGTCGTTCGGTGAAATCCGAATTATGGTTGGAATATATAGTTATTCGGATAAAACAAAACCGATAAGAATTGCATTTTTTAGCTTGATTTTTCTAAACTTAACCGATCTCCTTTTATGCGTAAATCTTCAAAAATATTCACACAATAAATCAATACTTGTGCTTTGTAGCGAACATTTAGTCCTTTATAGTCCTTGGAAGTTTCTTATTATTTAGCCTCAGTATCCTTTTCTTCTTTCTTTTAAGGTTAAAGTGGATATTTGTTAAATCTACTATTACAACGTCTATTTATTTCTGCGAAAATATTGCTTTCACTATGATGAGTTTTTTGGCGGTCTTTAATTTTTTTGACACATTTAACAATTGTACATGGAAATAATGCACATATACCGTAACTATATTAAATTTGTTTATAATTTTATTTACATAGTCATATTGTGATATAGACCAAAGTAGAAACTTAGGTTTTTATTATAATTTGATTTCACGTATCTTTTGACAAATGTAGTTAATTTTGCATCCCCCAAAATATAAAGCTTATTCAAAACAACTAACCGATTTATAAAATTTGTATTAAATTAATTTCACCTATCTTTTTAAAAATGCAATTAATTTTGCATCCTGTCAAATAAGCCACCTACTTGAAATAGCTAATGGATTAATTAACTTTGCATAACAATTTTGATCTAGTCCCATTCCCCAGTCGTTTTATTTAAATTAATTTCACCTATCTTCTGACAAATGCAGTTAATTTTGCATTTCGTTAAATACACAGCTCCAGCCTATTGGAAACAACTAACAGATTTATTAACTTTGTATAACAATTTCGAACAAATGCCAGTCCCCAATTTCTTAAGCATTTGAGGTAATAAGAAATTTTGTAATTACCCACGGGATTAATTTGAACTTATAATGAATTCAGATATTCTGTCTTCCTTTTAAATTATACAAAGTTTGCGATCATTATAAATACATTATTGTAGAAATCAACTTCTGTAACTTTTTTGTGAACTATGTTTGTATGAAGGCACGACCATTATATTAATTATAATCACTCGTTTTCTTACATATTTTTATTTACTTAAACTCTAAAGTACATATGCATGCACAAAGCTAGATAGTATGGAAGGCTTCGTATGCAAAAGACAAAAAAAATAACATCTGTACAAATAATAATACTGTGAACTTTGCACATTTGTACATTGAAAATATTTGTAAAAAAATTATTGCGGGTATCATGGATATGTGATAGAATTCATTAAGATTATTTTTGGAATTTTTATCTGTTTGTGAGGTTGTTTGTACAAGCATTACGTTAAAACTCAATCTAACTCACTATCTCTCATTCTAACTCAATTTGTATGAAGTTTTTTTTCGAAATAATGGGAATCAATTTGAAACAAAATTTAATTTAAATTTCATCAATCAGAAGAAGATACGCATATTTCAGATTTTCAAAAAATTATTTACGTCTTTTTAGTATAAGAGCAACAAAGAAGTGCCTAGCACGTAGCACTTATACAAATGTATACTGTACCCTATATATATCAATAGATGGCGCCACGTGTATCTTAAATCGTGCAATAAACTTTTTTCCGGACATACATTGACTAAGTGGACGTATGGAAGTATACTTAAAAAAACATCGGTACGTTTTCCAGCAGTAGTCTGCGCGTACGAAATCATAGCACAGTTGGTAATTATAAATAAATAAATTAGATATTGACATGGACAATAATAATAAAATAAAAAATAATAAAATAAATAAGAGACGAAAAATAATATATAAATCGAAGATATGTTTTATACTTTCATATCAGTATTCATTGAAGGTACTATGTTCGACCATAAGGAGAGATGTGGACAAGGAAAAATGTAATTTCTCCTTATACCCGAACGTATTATATTTGCAAACGTATTTATAAATTTTCGTACTACGCACTGTTAAGTACCAGTTCATTGTGCAAAAGAAAGGAGCTGAAACTCCGACCGCAAAGCCAGACCGAGTCATTAAAAACCTTTTAATATTCCATACGTTATTTATACCTCGCATCGACGCCACCACTTACGGGGACAAAGCCGCTTACCGGAGCCCGCCGCGACAACAACAAATATGCGCTGGGACGAAGAAAATGTATGGAAAAGTGGAAGGGAAATAACCAAACCAAATGTATTCTGCAGGGGAACTGTATGAAAGGTAAAATGAAAATGGTAAAAAAAGAAAAATCATAAAAATTTCCATGAATATTAATGTGGACTTTAGAAAGTACGGGCGTTTGGTTAAGAATTGCGGACGGAAGTTAAGAATTGCGTGTGTGTTAGTTCTATTGGCTAGTGCAAGTAAAAACGGAAACATATGGTAAGAAAGTATCGTAAAGCAGATTATGAGAGAAAAACATAAATTTATTATACATTTATGTGTTCAAAACAAAGAATCCACAGCAAAACCGGCTTAAGAATGAAAGGTGTGTTTCGATTAAGGTGATATTGGATGTGATATTTATGAGATGTTAAGGTGATTGTTAAATCTAGCATAATGACTAAATTTTGACATCAAGACCGCAGATTGACAGAAGATGTGGTAGACTGAATGCAGGCAGTGATCAAAAAGCTGTGGAGACGTGTAACAATTAGCAGAGGTATTAAGAAAAAAGAATTTAAGGAAAGCTAGATATACTGAGTGCAATGCCATATATTGTTGGCGATTTCATCAGTATATGAGATTGTCTAGATACTGATGACAATCTCATGCATTAATCAATATACATGCATTATATGCTGCGCACTACATTTTCTTCTGCGTTTATGTATGTATACTAACATAAATAACGTTTAGATCGAACGCAATATATTAATTTTGTATATATAAAAGTAAATAATATTCATAAAAACTTCAAATATAATACATTATTTTTTTATTAAAAACAATGCCCTGATAGCATATATCAACTATCAAACAGAAAGAAGACGATTAAATGTCAAAATTTAAAATAACTAAAGGATTGAATCTAAAGGATATTTTACATAAGTATCATATAGGTCTTCTAAGCATTATAAAGATTTTTTTATTTTTCACGTAGGAAATTTTGTTAAGCAAAATTTGTGGTCAATTTCCACTCTCCGTTCTGGAGCTTGCTAACTAACGAGACTACTGGAGAGTTTTTAACAGAATTTCCATATTCATGTTTCCCGGTAGTTCATTTTAGTCACAATTATATATTACCTATAGAATTATTATCGTGATTAAACAAATGTTATAAAAATAACATAAACAGTATTAATACAAAGATGTGCCAGCATAACTTTATCTAGGCAATTATTTTAACAATAAATAACAGCAATTCTTGATGATTTAGTAATTTACTTCATGCTTTAGCTTTGTAGAGAATTGTACGCCTCAATTTCATAGCATAAACGCTTATAATAAACAATCTATAATAATTAGTTGTACGTATATTTAAACTTTTGTGTAGATTTAATTTTCATGCACAAATCTGGCAAGGACTGACTTTATCTAGGAAGATATTTTAATAATAATTAACAGCAAATCTCGATGTTTTTATTAAAAATTAGTTATTTACTTCATGTTTTAGCTCTGTACAGAATTGTATTCGTAACATAAAAACGCTTGTACTAAAAAATCTATAATAATTAGTTGTACGTATATTGGAACTTTTGTGTAGATTTAATTTTCGTGCACAAATATGACTCGGACTGGTTTTATCTAGGCAGATATTTTAACAATAATTAATAATAAATCTCGATGTTTTGGACATTTCTTTACGCTTTAGCTTATTACATTATTTTGAAGTAACTAAAACGGTTTACTTTGATTAACTGAAAATATTTCTGTGATTATGTTTTGAAACGTTTTTAATTAATTAGGAATTATCTGTTACATATTTAATACTTCTATGATCGTACAAATAACATAAAAGTGGTTATAACAATTTGTAATAATTAGCAATATATATGTGACTTTTTTGTATTTTATGTTGTCGACAATATCTTCATACATTATTTTAATGTATATTTAATGATTTAAAAGTTCAACTCAAAAATGAGTACGAACAATTTGTTCATCGCCTAAATGTAAAAAGACATTATATCCTTTATTGTTCATTGCCAAATGTAAAAAGACATTATGTCCATGGGAAAACTATAAACTATATACCAGTGTAAGTTGTAAGTCAGTTAGATATTTTTGTGTCAAAACCAGAAAACCAAACAAGCGCACAAATATTTCCTCTTTATAAAATTCTGGTTTCTCTTCTTGTTAGGTAGGAGTATTGAGTTAGTACCAATGTAGAGTTATAAATATAATATAAGTTATGTAGATTTTTTCATGGTTCATAAGTTATATTTTTTAACAAAATCGTTTATTTCAACCCCATGGCAACATCCTAAAAGTACAGGACAAAAAGGATTCCTGATAAATAAAAAAAATATATATCTAGTTATTGCATTCGATTATTTTACTGTATAAACAAATATAACTAACACGACCGCATGTATACAAAATAAAACAACCTCCTCCTCGCCGTCGCAAAAGCACAGAGGCCCTACTCTGTTATTTGTTTACAAGCCAAACGGAAGCGGAAAGTCAGTTGAAAGCACAACAAGCGACTGCAGCGCCACCATCGGCAGTCGGGCTAATTTGCCTCCCCATATTTTGCTTTGAGGCAAGAAAAAACGTGCTAATTAAAAAAAATGAAATGTTCCAACCCTCTTGCACAGTTGCACGAGCTTTTCGATTCAGAAGTACACACGGTTAGCAAATTGAACGAGGTCGGCATATGCTAGGAGATTAGCTTAATTTATTACATGAGCTAACTTTAATTATTTCAGAGTTCAAAGAGTGTAACTAACCGTAACTAGGCTTCCGTACATCAAAGAAACAAACCGAAGCTCTTATAAGACCATTCACGTATCCATCTGTCCGTCTGTTACAGCCGTTTTTCTCAAAACCTGCATATATCTTAACCATATAAGTAGTCACAGAAAAATTTTCATATGGAAATTTTGAAGAATGCAAATATTTATATAACTTGTATTTTTTTTAAAATTTTATGGAGCGTACGGAAATACAAAGGCGATTATAAGGATTCTAAAACTATTATTTTCCTGAATTTTATGTAAGATAGATCTAAAGATATTGGCAAACATGTCTACGGAAACACTTTTGTTGTAGTGTTTTCTCGAAGACTGCAGTGATTATTCTAAATTTCATAGCTATTTTGAGAAATCACGATATTTTTTTCGCCTGTAAATGATATTCTAGACAATATACTTCTATCGTGAAAAATAATATTAACAAATGTGAATAGTTTAATAGAAGTACTATGTACCCTTAAATGTCTACATGTACCCAAGTGTATACTGATTACTTTGTGTAAGTTATATTCATACTTAACAAGTTTTTCTTTTAAATTAATCTTACTGAAATCTAACTTACGAACGAAAGACGAAACAGAATTCCATCCCGATAATTCCGAATCGAGTTCACAAGTAGTAAAGTATACTTATATAGTAAAAATAATATTAACATATGTGAATAGTTTAATGGAAGTATTATGTACCCTTAAATGTCTACATGCACCCAAGTGTATACTGATTAATTTGTGCAAGTTCTAATCGTACTTAGCAAGATTTTTTGAAGTTAATCTTCTTACTGGAATTTAATTCACAAACGAAACAAGAGCAGATTTCCATCCCGATAATTCCGAACCGAGTTCACGAGTAGTGAAATATACTTATATAGTGAAAAATAATAAATAATATTAATATATACGAATAGTTTAATCCAAGGAATGTACCTTAAAATGTCTACATGTATCCAAGTACGTAAGCACTCGTCGTTGTGCGAGTTCTACTCGTACATAGCCAGTTTTTTTTTTAAATTAATCTTACTGAAATCTAACCTCCAAACGAGAGGCGAGATGGAATTCCATCCCGGTAATTCCGAACCTAGTTCACATGTAGTGAAATCTAATTATATTTAAAAAAATTAACATATGTGAATAGTCGAAAGGAAGTACTATGTACTCTTTAATGTCCACATATACCCAAGTACGTACGGACTCATCGTTGTGCAATAGAACTTACTTATATTTTTTTAAATTAATATCCTTACTAAATTAATAATAATCTAACTTACAAACGAGAAACGAGATTGAATTGTAGCTGGTAAGTCCGAATCTAGTTCACATGTAGTGAAATACATTGGTTACTAAAAGTAGATGTAAGTGATCATCCTATTTCGCTCTATTTGTTTACTTTCTCTTACTTTTAATCTTCACTAATATTTCAATCTCACCTATTTTCTTAAAAAATTATCGTCCAGTATGTACCATAAAATTAAACAAGTTTAAAAAAATTCTACAGGCAGTGCATTCGTCACAAGATGGTACAAAAATTCATAAAACAATCGAAAATTAATTACTTAGGCCTTGAAACCCTCTGTGGTATTCGTAAGTTATTCTGTGTCATTCAATATGTAGATTATTCTATGTATATTTTTGACATTTTGATTTGTACGATATCTGACACCTTTGCATGATTGAAATTATATATTATATACGTATATTGAAAAAAAAAACTTATTTTGTAATTCAAGTAATTGTGGGTTAGTTACAAGAATGTAATTCCAATTTTAAGAATGCTAGTTATGATTTTAAACTTACGTTTATATCCGTTATTATTTAATACAAAATATAGTATTAGTATCGGTAGTATTTATAGGAAAGTCTGTGAACTAGTTCTAGAATTACTAGGAGCGAATAAAATCACGATAATGAGTAACTAAAATTACATTTTTTTAAAGTTTATCTCCTTACTGGAATCTAATTTACAAACCATGAAGTTAAAAATGAAAATAATTTTTACATAGACTAAAAATCTATACATACAGACCGTCTCTTTCTTAAGCTTGAATATCTTTCGTGAAAAATTTTTTCGTTCATCCTTTCAAAAAGATTCTATCTACGAACGATAGGCAAGATTTTGCAATCGTCTTTCATTTTGACATGAAAACGTCTATTCGCTCTTTAAGTACAGTGGTAATCGGTCGCACTTTCCCGTGTTTCAAAATATGTACAGATTTCAATCGCTAATACAGGATTAATAGTGCGTTAACAATATTTGAGACCACAACGAATAAAACATGTTTGTACGTGCAGTGAAGTTGTAAATTAATGTAGTGTAAAAATACCTTTAGCTAGGATGCTAATTTGTATCATTGTGTAGGGGTTGCAGAGCACTACTAGGATCCAATGTGAGACATAAAAATATTTGCCAAAATCTAAGTAAAAATTGGTACGAAAGGTAAATTATAACAAAGAAAATGAAAGATTTCGTCTCATACGAATAGTAAATGTACTTGGAATCACAGAAAATGCAAACCAGAAGAATCTTGCATCAAAAGAAATCCAAGAAACCAAAAAGTCTAGAGTCGAGCAAACGTGAGAGCGTCGACAAGAAAATGAAAAAACGACGCAAACCGATTAGGTAGCTGGACCATCGAGCATACAGCGATCAGCGACAGTCCATATTATACTACTATGTGTAACCATTGTATAACCATTATATTAAAGAGATTTGTAATTAAATCACATATTAATACTTATTATGATTTTATCCCTACTTTTTCACGAAAAATCTACGGCACGGACCCGAAATGCACCTTTCCGTTTCTTTTTCATCTTTGTAATCTTTGTAAGTCTTTTTTAGCCGAAGAAAAAAAACAAAGGTTGAGGGAAGTTAAATCTGGAGAATAAGATGGATGTTCAATCAGTATGTAGCCTATAGCAATCGCAATACGAGAGAATTTGTTGGCTTGATGAAAGAGAATGTGGAGGAGCACAGTTTTCCAGTACTTTCATCAAGTGTACGCGTGTCTCTTTTGTAGAAATTTTTTTTTTCAAGTAAAAGTATTGATAATACGGTAAACACAAATTATTACTGCTTTCATTAATTACGCACCGTTTATGTAATTTTGCGACGTACCTTTTTTGATTGGACGAATTAAAAATTCAGGTTTATCATTACTTTTCGATCACTACTTATATTTTCTTTGCACTGACTTACGAACGTTTTATATTACGGCGTGCATCACATAAAAACTACGTTATTTTTAGTTCTAGTTTAAACTGTTGCACCACTCATGCTGCTCATTTTTAATCATCCAGGATGAGCTCATTACTTGATTACATCGCACGTATGCAGTATAGTTTTTATGAATTATTTTGTCATTGCAATATCTAAACACAAAACAAAACTAAAACATCACGTGCCCTATTTAATAAACCGCCTCAATCCAACCACAAAATCTTCACCTTTCCCTTTCCTTGAGTTATGGGCTGCACCCTATCATGCATTTAATTATATATTTATATAAAACTGATTCTGCAAAAAAACTCGTGGTTTCTAAAAAAGCGTGCGCAGTAAACCATGTTTTTGTGCGTAGTAAACCATTCGTTCTGATTGTAATTTATATTTATCATTAAAGATTTATCAACACAATACTGTGACTTTAATTAATATATTTATTCGTAAAATGTAATAAAATGAACGAAAAACAACTAAAATGTGACAAAGTTGCTTATTTATATTTTGTTATTTTTTTCTATAGTCCTAATATTTTATTAAAATATGATAACTAATTCCAAAAATATTACCAAAATATTAAAATTATGCCAAAAAATAAACTTCATAAAATAGTACGTAAATCATTTCTTAGTATTTTGTATCTGAAATATAAAAACGGAACTTCTGCAAAATCACTCGCGTGTCTCTTACTCCGTTTGTCATACCAGTTTTTTTTCAGAAACCGCTTGACGTAGAACCTTTAAATTTGGCTTGGTAATAAAACATGTTAACCTAGGTATATTTCAGTAATTAACACTCAAAAATATCTATATAGATTTTTAAAGGGACGAAGGATGGGGGAGCGTTGGGTTTATGGGTACGGCAAATATTTTTCTCAAAAAAATAAATATATTTAAAATTCTATATATAGTGTGGAATATCATTAGCGTTTCAAAAATATTTTTTTTTCGAATCTTATGTAATATATCTCCAGAGGTGTAACGAAAGATGTGCAAAAAAGTTACTCCCACCCCATTCTTTTTTGCAGTACTATTGAATTATGAAAAACAGGTTTTTTTAGAAGACTAAGTAAAATTTCACACCAAAAGTGATACTTAATCGTTATTCCAAGAGCCAGAATCGCACTTGTTTTTTTATAGTAATATATGTCATGTATGAAAAATAAAAAAGACTAATATCTTAAAATATATATATATATATATATATATATATATATATATCTTTATATATATATATATATATATATGTCTTTCGAAAGTGTAAAAGTAGCAGGCTTCTAAAATATGAACCTATAATTGCTCTGGAACTTCAAAACTATCAAATAACTTGTTTGAGGTTTCAATTAATGATTATTTCAATTTACAACATGCCTTTGTAATCACTGCTTTAATATTCAGAAATGGCTATTAATGAAATAGCTCTTTTTCCATCATGATAGAGAACATAACAGATTTTTAAGAATTACAAGTTAACTTAAAATGTTTGTATCAACTATTGGTGGAACTTATAGTTATGGTTCACATGTACAACTTTCTTCTTTTTTGCGAATTGCAAATTACTAATAAACACTCCAATAGTTCAGCGTAGCATGGGAAGCGTCTTAGGCGGCGCACTCGCATTAGCGATGCACAAAGGGAGATACCGGTTTCCGCATCTCGCAACGCAGGGTATGAGCAACAATGTGAAGGCAGATTAGGTACGAATATAGTGCGATGCCTTAATATTATTAGTTGAGATCACGGAAGCAGAAAAGTCGTGATAAGTAAAGACGCCGTGTTGGGATGAATCACGTTCCTACCGACCGATATCAACTTAAATACCAATAAATGTTGCATTTAACTTCAATTTTATTTGTATACTCTTATATTGTTATTTATACATTTGTATTAATAGTTTACGATACCATATTAAACATGGATTTAGAAGATCTTGAATAAGTGGTCTGGAGAGGCAGAGATTTCATCAAAATTTTATTTAATAATATTAAAAAAAAATTGAACGGTCTAATTTTTTTGGGTGGTTCAAACTCCGCGTGACTGTTATGAAGCAATAACCGATGAGCCAAAAATTTTATGTTTTCCCTTTACCTTCGAATATATTTTCTACTTCATAACCAAAAATGATATCTATCGTCTACGAACCAACAAAAATAAGCTGCAGTTTGTGTCGATTCAATCCAATTAGGTTTTCTTAATTTTTTTATAAGACGTGCGTTTACAAATTTCGTTACAGATTTTCGAGCTGGAAAACTTATAGCTTAGTTCGTTCCGCTGAGTGCTATCAAATAAAAAACAGATATCTATGACAAATTGGATGCTTCTTCCAGAATGTATGCGCCTTTAAAAGAGAACATACGTAAGTACGTACATACACATAGGTTCCGATGGGATTCGTGTTTATCGACTAATCTTTTCTTTAAGGACGTCCTTTTTTTAATTTAATTGACTCTCCTGGGTGCTAATGTAATAATTTCATCATTTTGATAAAAATACCAAAAATGGCAAGACCTAGTACCCGCCATACCCGTCGTCAGTGATGGTCCACTGGCTAGAATAAACGGGACAATTCTTGCCTGGCGCATATTTGGTGTACGTTACATAAATGTGCGATACACTAAGAACGATGACGATCTTTTGAAATGTAAATTAATGTAAAGCAACATCCAGCGACGGACCTATCGCTTTGTATCAATGGCTAGCTATCGGGAGACCGTGATACATTACGATAGACAGTAATGTGCATTGGCATCAAGTGCTCGGTGTGGCGGCTTTGTACTAATTAACATTTCCATGGGTACTGCCAGTTTTACTTTGTACGCGTATCAATGTCGCACAAAAGAATTTTATTAAATGTTTTATTAGAAGATAAGGAATCTGCGCGGCACAGAGCGAGATGGCGCCATAGATCTTTGTATATCCAATGCAATCTACTGATGTCTTGCGCTGTATGACGTCATATTGCGCTTTACATCTTGCTATTTCCTTGCGATGTACATGTTCGATGGACGAGTAAAAGTGAAATTTAAATTCTTGTCTGTTTTTGTCTTGTCTATCATAGCTAGTGGAAAGTCATCTTTACTCACTTGTCGCAAAATATTTATAACTTGCTTAACTTAAAGTGTTATTAATAATGTTAAACAGGTGATTCATTAGATTTTAAAATGAACCAAATAATTTAATAGTTCTTTTGTAACTTTGGTAACCACATTAAGTCTATTGTTGTTGTCATTGTATCCACATGAAATGAAGAAGATCCCATATGGGAAAATGGTTGCCAGAGCTTCGAAAGTTGAATTTCTTCCAGTCCCGCTTTGATGAGTGATCTTGCGATCAACCCAACACACCAGGGTGACGAATATTGAGTATATCAATATCCATAAAAGTTATAACTCTAAACAATAGTTATAAATGAAATATATAATAGTTATAAACAGAAGTAAAAAATAAAATATTAATCATAAAATTATCTTAAGGAAAAGTCTAAAAATAGTATATAATTAAATAATGTACAATCATAACGTTTTCAATTTTTTGTTAAAATTAAAGATATGTTATTATGGTTTTATAGAAAAAGTTTCATAATAAATTTCGCTCAAGAAATGTATTGTTTTATCCACTGCAATATTCCCATCACTAAATAATGTACTTTTCATTTTATCAATTTAACTTAACATTTTATAGTTCTATGATATACAGTGCAAAATATTAGCTTTATGCTAAATCATCAATGATCTTAACTCAACCCTGTTCGGTATGAACACTTATTAAGATTACACTCAGGAAGGCGCTCCCTGTTCCAGACACAGCATCCTTTGTTCACAATATCGAATAAGCAACGTCAAGTCGTGAACTCTGTATGACGTAGAAGGTAAATTCGCTGAAATCCCCATCTTCATTCTGGGCATTCGTGAAACGCAATTCAGATATCCATTTCCAGTGTGAAAAATAATTTCTAGTGAAGTTAAGCGAAGAAATTGTTCAAATATACTGCAGCCCATGGAAAACACAATAAATAAATAATTTTTTAATCGGTTTTAACACAGAAAGTTTATATTCATATTAAATCTAACCTAAATGTAAAGATAAAACCTGGTCAAGTGCGTATCGAAATACGTAAAAGTAGGGTTCCATAGTCGCTATACAATTATATATCTGTTTGAAACGTTGATACAAGTTAATCAGAGTGATTTTAAGCGAAAGTTCAAATCAAATATTTCTAAAATTTTTAAGACTTCTCAAATCGACATTACGTTGAAATTACACTGTTATTACGTTCTGCTGTCTATTAGTTGGCATATTAATTTACTCCTTCATTTAAAGTTTCTTTAATGACGTCATTTATTTGTCAGTTTGTGGATAAAATATCTACACAATTACTATCCACAAGAATATAAATTTGAAAAAATATAATCCACAAAATATATTAATTGTGAGTTTGTGAAAAACTGAAATGACGAAATTATAAGAGTTTTTCTTAAAGAAGGAATCCCAAATATGAGACAATAATGATTTTAAGGTGTACTTATTTTAAATATGTACAAGTATTCCACCTAGATTTTGCACTAGAGTATTTATATACTTAAGAAATATTTTCTTTTTACTATATTTTCCCTTACCTCATCGTTATTTATATAAAATATAACGTCTGTGTGTCTTTCTGTCTCTTCGCTTATACTTGAATTCTACTAGATTTATTTTGTTTGAGCCATCATATAGGTTGTTTAGTCTAGAAGTTTTTGACGTATAAAATATTAGTGTAGTTACTGAGATCATCGAACTATATTAAAATTTATGAGGTGTGTCTCAGAGCTCAGACGAGCGGAGCTATTAATAGAGAAGACTACAACAGCCCTGGGTCACAGAAGAGGGTATTAGACTATCACTAAATTTCCACATTAAATTTCTACCCAAGCTGAGCTACGAGCAAAAGCTAGTAATGTATAAAAGGCAACGTCTGACTGTTTCTCTATGGATTTCCTTAAAATTTATTGGATTAATTTTGATGCAATTTCCACTGAAAACAGAGAATTTATCGAGATTTTTATACATGAAGCAATTATCTAATTGTTCAGGTTACAATGCTACGTTAACATTTGTGTGATAAGCATGCTATGGATGGTAGCCAAAGCAATACACTGAGGAGCAGAAAAAGTAATTTCCTCTCTTAGACATTTATATTAAATTATCAATCCTGGAAGCTGCAAAAATTACAACTTCTACACAAGCATAACCATGGAAAAAATTAATACCTCATAACTGTAATCTTTGAAAACTTTTTAATAGATTGAGAAAACACAAGAAAACATATTTAGGTTATTAATTTTTGATTATATACTTTTCTTTCTAATAATATAAACTTTTTTCTTGGAAGATTTCGAGTAAAATAAGAAACCCTCAAAATTTTGTCATGTCCATCTGACCATCCGTCCATTTGTCACGACTTCACACTTTTAGATCTTAATATGTGTATGAAATGATAGATCTTAATATAATAGATCTTAATATCTGCCAATACACGGAGATTTAAATTAATATCTAAGGAAATAATTTTAAAAACATATATTTTTGCTTAATATACGGAAAATTGAATCTGTATATCTCTTGCTGTTTTGAAGCTTTAAAATTTGCAAATGAGGACATGCCCAATCTTGTGTTACTTAATAGGATAGGCGGATATAGTGGGAGCAAAAAATCCGCACATCTTATTGGGGAAATCAAAAATAGAATTGAAAAACTTGTCAACGAACCCTCCTATATTTTTCCACACCAAGCATTATTTAATGTCCTAAATAGACAAAAGTCGAACAGCACCAGGCATAGTGACAAAGAATGATTACGAATAATTTTCCATCTCAGCTTTTCTTATTGCATTATTATGCAAAAGGAAAATGTCTTATACGTTTACGGCGGAATTCGAGTCCCAACTATTTCATGCTAACTACTTGGAAGTATTTATATTTAGACTTACTAAGAAGTATTTCCCACTATATAGTTCCATCAGTATCACACCAAATACATAATATCATATTTTTATGATGAGGTTCGTTTTTGGTACCAACCATTGTTGGAACTTATAGATATGGTTCAATAAATGCACACCGGTAAGATAAAGTTTGTGGATATAAATTTGTACCCCAATTGAGTTGATCCTGACTCAACTCAGGGTGTATCTAAACATTATATCTGTAGGCGGCTTTGGCTAACTCGTGTAAATATTTCTTTACTGTACCGCGAGTACATTAAAGTTGAGTAGCCAAAACCCGCGTTTAAAGTCTGGGATCTTCTTCAATTAGTAATTTAAATATGTTGACATCAAAATCCACTGGTCTTTCAGACCTGAATCACTAGAACAATCACTAGAACAATCATCATCCGGAATCACTAGAACAATCATCTTGGAGTACCAGGACAACAATTGGAGCTTTTTTCCGAGGTATGCTCATTGTGGCATCTGCTGCACAATGTTTTGCAACAATTTTAGATTTTTTTTAAACGCTCATCACTTATTAGTCAATCTGATTGATACGAGCATTTGATTAAAGCTCTAAACTGAAATAGATTCGGTTAAGTTGATCAACAATTCGGTTAATCAACAATTTAAAGACCTCCTTTACTTTATGCGTGCTCCGATATGCATTTGTCTATTTTTTTATTTAATTGCAATAAAACATTTTTTTAAATAAACATTTTATTTTAATTTTGTGAAATATATACTTGATGTTGTTTTAGATCATCTATTTGGAAATATACTATCTTTTCTTCGTATCTCAAATCAAAACGATATTTGGTCTTTTTTCAAGCTATCATATATATATATATATATATATATATATATATATATATATATATATATATATATTAATCATTTATCTTATTAATCATTTATTAAGTTCATCAATCAATTTTAAACGATTTATTTTCCAAAATATTTAATGATTTATGTATTTTACTATCATATTCTTATGACCTGTACCTTATATCTTCATATATGTATGTGTGAATTAGATTAGACCATATATGTGTTATATTTTTGTAGTTAATTTAAAAAAGTAGTATTTTAATCTTATGGTTAATAAGGATAATTGATGTGCAAATAAGCCTTTTCTCAATTTTTATCCTAGTAAAACTGTTTAGGTTGAATGATAAATTTCTGCATTTACAAATTTCCGAAAAATTATTTGTTTTATTGACACATTATCTTCAATCCAGGTAAATATTTTTTTCTTTCTTCGTATGCTGCTTATATTGCGTAATTGTTTATATTTTTAAATCTAAATTCAATCTTAAATTAAAAACAGCCAGAAATTCAAACAAATCAGTTTGGAGTCATTTTTTATAAAATTTAATTTATTTGTTCATCATTTTTTATAAAATTTAATTTATTTGTTCGACATCGTTTATATTTCACGTATTTACCGATTTATGATTGTTTATATTTTATCATATATAGCATCGTTTATATTTTACATATTTACCGATAATCGATCGATTTAGAATAGTCTTTAACCCTTGGAACAAGTATTGCTCGTCGAATAAATTGCTCGTTGTTTTTCTTAAGTGGAACTTCTTTTATATTCGTAGATTAAATACTAAGAAATAATTCTATAGCATTTTATCGGCATATAGTGCCACCCAAAAGTTGTTTATCAGTCATTTTATGTAAATACTGACAACAACGTTTTAAAAATATAAACATTACTGTGCATGACAAATATTAAGTATTATTGTTTCTGTGTTAATGAGGTAATATAATGTATTTGTGATAATCTTGAATGAGAAAGATAATTTGTGTTTTTCTTCGTATCATGAAGAAATAAAATTTGCAAATTTAATAACCGCATTATTTAAGTAGCTAAATAAAATTATAGGGTATTATTATTTCAATACTTGACTATAAAGGCAAAGTGAAAATGATAGCATTACCACCGTCAACGCTGCTTATAATATTAATTCTAGTAATTTTAAACTCATTTAATGAAGTAAGTTAAAACTACTGTTTAATTGTTACTTCTAATGTGTGTTCATGAAACACATACGATTATTTTTCACTAATTTTTCCATTTTTTTTTTATGAAAAAATTTGTACATCAAGGACAATAATTCCTACTTGATATGGCGTAGTTTATAACCAATGCTTTAGTTTTAAATGCCAATTTTGTAGCATGAGATAATAGGACAATTACCCATTATCGACCAATACTCTCTTACTATACCTACGAGCACGTACTTGGGACATAATTACTGGACGTCGAAAATAACTCCATAATTACAAATGATTTTTTATATTAGTTTAGAAGTTTTCCTATTTGTAAGTACTTGTTTTATTTTCCGTCTTAATTTCTTGATCCAATAGTATTCTGTCCTTTTAAAATTCTTTTAAAATCCTTTTAAATCTACAACCTTGACAAAACAAGAGAATGTACTTTTTCATACCTATATACGACAATTTCATATATAACGACATCCACTGTATGCCATTCAGTAATCCAGTAGCAGCTTCAAAAGATCCAGTAGCCATGTATTTCAAAGGGCTCACATATTCAGTCCAAAGCCCCGTCTATACATTAGCCAGGTACCTAGTCGTAGGGTGCTTACGAACGGCCGTTGTTGAAAAAAAAAGCTTTCCGTAATACGAACATGCAACTTCAGACCGCCGTCGTTAATATGGAAAATGCTTTCGCTGAATGGGGACTAGGGTTAATTACGCTTTTTGTACGGCTTTTTCAATGATGTGGTGGCGAGCATTTTTTTTTTATTTTGTAAATTATTACGTTACGGTTGTAATTGAAATGACTTTTAATAAGAAAGCTTATCATTAACGGCGCGGCGTGTTTCCCGAATATGTAACACGGAGTAGTTTTTAAAGGTGTAGAACAGTTTGAAACTTTATTTTATTTTCGTTTTTAGATTTACGTACCTTAAAAAGAAAAACAGAACCCTTATAAGTTTACTCATGTATCTCTACGTATGTCTGACATAGCCCTGTTTATTTTTCAAAAGTCACTTTATGTAGAAACTTGAACAAATTTGGCACAATAATAAAACGCATTAACCTGCATATATGGCAAAGCTAAAACTCAGTATTGTATCTTCAGAAAAGCATGCAAAACAAAAGAAAAGCTGAAGAACATGCAAAAAAATGTTCACTCCATTTTTTGGAAACTATTAAGTAGTTCCCAAAAATTGGGAAAAAATATTGATTTTTAGAAGTCTTTTTTTTAAGAGTCGTGTTTTTACACATATTATTTTTTTAAAATATGCATCATGTTTTACGCTTGTGAAAGACATAGCATATAATACGTTACAATATATTAACGTGGTGAAAAATTATGTAATTAAGGCCACGAGAATAATTAAACCAATCTTAAAATAAAGTATTAACGTTAATTGTTTTTTTTGTAAACTTATTACCTAAGCATTGTTGGGTATTAAATTAAGGGTACATGAATAAATAAACCATTACATAAATTGAGTTTTAATGTTAATGAATTTTTTTTATAAATTATTAGGTACACATTTCTTAATAAAATTAAGGCTGCATAAAGAAATACGTAATATATGAATTGAGTTTTAATGTGAATTAATTTTTGTTATAAATTTATTGCCTAAGTATTGAATATATATTTCTTAATGAAAATTACATGAATAAGTAATCCAGTATGATTAATTTTTTTTTTATTTATTGCATATTGAAAGAGAGATAAATTCTTGATCTACAATTCCACGAGCGTCTAATATTTCAAACAATGTGATTGTGAATTTTAAAAACAGTATTGAAACTATTTGGCAATTTGAATTTTAAAAGCAGTATTGAAACTATTTGGCAATTTGAATTTTAAAAGGAGTATTGAAACTACTTGGCAATACTTAGTGAAGGGATAAAATATTGAGAAAAAGGAAACAAGAGAAAAGTAAACGAGAAAATAAAAAATCAAAATTCAATATGTGGCGGACAAAATTGAAAAACAACTAAAAGATAGTAATACCGAGAGACATAAAAGTAAAGATGTGTGTGAAAAATCATACTTAAAACCGACCAAAAAATTAGGATTCCGTACAAATTATCAAAACTATGTATATTTCTATACAAACACACACACACACATATATATATATATATATATATATATATATATATATATATACATATTTCTTGCTCATAGATGCCCGTAAAGTTTTATAACAACTGAAAAAAAGTTCTAGTATTTGTACTACCCTAATATTTGAACATGCTATAGTGATTCATGTGCTTTATTTTTTCTTCTTAAAAAAATTAAAAAATAAAAAATTTCTTAAATAACCTTAAAAAAATTTAATAATTCATGTTAACTTATCTTAAGCGCTTTATCCACTGTCATTCCTACAGACGGGCAGAAAGAGATGCTGCTATAAGGGAAAGGGAGGCAGATGCAATGCGTAGATTGCCCTTTTCGTATTTCTGTGTAGCGGCGTCTCTCTCTGCTAGTAGTGCACGATGGATGGTGTTTAAAGACCTTTAAGCACGCTAGAAAGCTCGGTTGTCCAGTAATTTCTATCTGCGTTATTTTTTTGTACTTAAGATTTTTTTAAAGTTCCCAAACTAATGAAGTTGGATCACTAGAAATAATTTCATTTGATTTTTGAGAGCGGATGTGGATATATCGCAAAAAAACTTGCGTTGTAATACCTTTCTAACAATGCTCTTAAAAAGTTTATTCTCCTACACTTTTGATTAAGAGGCGTTCATTTATAAAATAGTAATTTTTTGTTACATATGAATTGAAATCTATATTTGAAGATAGATATCAATTGAGATATCTCCTTCCAAATTTCAAGCACATATACCTAAAACTAAAGAAACTAAAAGTATAGACAGATGAACGAACACACAAATCTTCATATTTAATGAGATTCTCATCTGAAGGATTAAAATTATAAAAACTGTGAGGCTGTAAAGATGAACGGATGAACAGACGAAATGATGAAGTAATAAGGGATCATTGATTGATTACGGAACCCCAAAAATTTAAGAAACAAAAATTACGGGAAACTAAAACGCACCCGTTATTTATGTATCTCAGGAAAGATATATATATATATATATATATATATATATATATATATATATATATATATAATCATCTTATCCCTTTAACTTTGACTGCCTAGATGGCCAACAGCATACAGATATTGAAAAATATACGGAAAATATATAAATTTATGTAATATGCATATGTTCTGAAAAAAGTAAGCTATCCAAACACATGAAATAATCAATAAGACAAAAATCAAATAACAGATAAATATACCATAAATAACCGTTCCTCTAATTCCTAATAAACTGGCCTAGGTTAGTAAGCACCTACAAACAAGATACCTAACGGTTGTTATAAAGCTAGGCACACACTCGCGCGCTGGGTGAGTGCGCGGTAATATTTTGATACGGAGCACAGTGGAAATTAATACATCATTATGTCACGGCCACGTCCTGGCAACACCCCAGAGCCGCGGCGGCGAGCCCTTGCGCGGAACCAACACAAATACGGTGGCGGTGGTCGAGAACGTTCGGTATGAAATGACCTTTTTTTCTATTAACGTTGATGTTTTATGACTTTTTGTGGAGAAGTCGCATTAATATTTGTAATAACTTATTGCGTCAAAAAAGGCCGCAACACGTCATGTAAAATATTAAACTTAGCTGTCTTCACAGAAACATTTTATTATTAACAGTAATATTTTATTGACTTATTCTGGGGAAGTCACTTTACTATTTGTATTAACTTATTGCGTCAAAAGTAGCCGCAGCACGTCATGTAAAATATTAAACTTAGTTATCTTTACTGAAACATATTTTATTATTAACAGTAATATTTTATTGACTTGTTCTGGGGAAGTCCCTTTAATATTTGTATTAACTTTTGCGTAAAAAGTAGCCGCAATACATCATGCAAAATATAAAACTTTACCGTCTTCACTGACATTTCTCCATTAACAGTAATATTTTATTGAATTGACCCGGAGAAGTCACAGTACTAACTTATTACATCAAAAATAATTTCTGTACGTTGCGTGAAATATAAGACGTCTATCTTCACTGAAAAATATTTTATTTGCAACAATGTTTTGTTGACCTGATGTGGAGAAGTCACATTGATATCCAAAACGGATTGTTTTTTTAAAAGTCACATACAACTTTAAAATTTAAAAAAACTCATAAAAATCATGATAATGGTCGTGGTATTGACCTTATTTAAAAGCAATTTTACGTTATTAATATTTAAATACGGGTTCGGGTATGTGGCGACGGGCTCAAACGAAGAGTAATCTGGAGGTTCAATTCTCAACCATTTTTCGAACAGTTGAGGTTGTTTATTAGCAATAACGAAGCGAATGTTGTCTTCCAAGTTGTTCAACGTCTGTGATTTATCGGTTTGACTAGCTAATTTACATATCCCCATAGAAAATAATCCATAGATGGGATATGAGACGATCGTAAAGATTAATTTAAAAAAGAAGAAGAAAAACGTGGTCATAACACGAAATTATGAGCTCATCGAATGTTTCTTGTAGTACATTGATTGTTTTGTGTGCTGTGTGGCATGTTGCCTTGTCTTGTCGAAACAAAAGCTCTTCAATATTAATGTCATTAAATTAGGGAAGAAAAAAGGATAATAATGGATCTAAGGTACTCTCTATTGTCTTTCCGCTGCATCATCTTTGAAGAAATAGGGGTCAATCATTCACCAGTCCATAAAGCACACCAAACACCGACTTTTTGTGTATGTAATGTCATTTCCATAATAGATTTTCTTCACTCCGAATCTAGCAGTTTTGTTTATTAACGTGGCCTTTCAATTAAAAATGGGCCTCATCGCTGAACAAATTATTAGTCGAAAAATCGGTTGAGAATTGGTCTTCCAGATTAAGCTACATTTGAACCAACTACGACGCCATTATTTCTGAAGTCGTATTTAAGCACAAATGGCATATAATTATCTTTTCTATAAAGTCAATACCATAGCCATTATCATGATTTTTATCTATTTTTTTTTCATTAGAAAATGGTATACCTCTAGAAAAAAACATCCGTTCTTAACTTTTGCGACAAAAAATAGCCGCAACAAATTATTGTTGATCTTACATACTACAATGTTCACGTGTCGTGCTTATATACTGCTGTAATACTTAAATTGATAATTAATTAAACTTAATTATTTATTAACTATTATTTGAATAATTATTAGATAATAACAATTTACACCTCTTTCTTTTTTTTCCAGAGGGCCTAAAAGCTATAAAATGGCAAGATTAACGATAATTCTGCTATTTATCAAAATGTTTATGATCAAATTTAAAATATATAATAAAACAATGTAAAATGTTCACGTGTCTAATTTCAAAATACATGGAAGAAAGGAGTAGCTAATGTTTTTCACTCTCTAACAGATAAACATATTTTTTATTTTAACTAAAAATCAAACTAAACAAATCATCTTAAACCTGTGTAACATGTATGAAAACAAATACCGAATGCACCCGACAGACGGCGGAAGCGGCCGAAGACTAACAACATGGCGTTCTAAATATCAAAAAGTTTACTATAAATTATTAATATACCGTTAATAAACTTTAACGTCGTCCGTGACCTTACGACGTCCGTGAGCTTATGAGGTTCACATCTTTTTTTTCTTTTCTATAAAGAATTTAAGACTATAAAGTGTATACCCATAATGCTCTTAACAACGTCATCTGAAAATTCGGTTTCGAATGTGTATATTATTAGTTTCAAATAGTCCGATTTCACTTTTTTCTAAGAGATTCACTTTGCTATAGCATGGAAAATTATTCGTTTGTGGTAAGAAAATGTGTTTTTAATATTCCTTGAGTATCTTAAAAGTTAAAAATGGATTATCAATTCTGATGTAAAAATCAGTTGATTTTGTTAAACCATCAAGGATCGTTGAAATAGCAATATATACCTAATCATTAAATTCTTCTAAACCAAATGAAACTACATGATGTAGCATTATTTCTACTTTATTTAAATTCTTTACCGCGTCCTAGATTTCGTTGAATGACACCATCTTCTGGCGACAATTTTTCTTCATCTGAATGGTGGGCAATTTTTAAAGATAGACATTGATTTCAGAATCTTAGACATATTTCTAGATATTGCTTTGAAGGTTTGATTTTTTTGCCACAAACTTCCAAAGATAGATGTATAGTTATCTGCACTTTCCACTAGTGTTGCTCTTTGCCTTCAATTCTTTATACTTTGGTTAATTAATTTAATTACTGATTCGGAATGGTTTCTTTTGTATCTCTATTTTTTGTAATCATATTTACACCGTCGTTATTTTTTAATTCATAATTCATATATAGCATATTTATAGATAAAACAATTTGTTTGATTGTCCTAAGAAATCCTAGCATAAAATTACCAAACCTACTGGCAATATATAAGAACGCGTCACTTAATTTATTAGGACGAGACAAAATGTTGCAGACACCTGAAATGCGATTAGCTGTTCTACTCGCTATGGCTGACTGTTGTCTGGGAAACAATGAATTTTCCTTAACGTATTAAATATTTCATACTAATTTTCCATTTACCGTTTACCGCGTAAGTATTCACTGCTAAAGACGTCCGAAGGTTATTTAAATATAGCTACGTATTATGTCGATGTGTGCCTGCGGATTATATGAATAATTTAATGGGCAAAAGGATCTGTTTAGGCCTAGGTTTAAATAGGTACCGGGGCAAAACTAATTACTTATTGAGTAAATTTAAATTTTAACAACTAATTTTGGGAGAACGTTTCTTACTCGGTATATCGATAAAAAAAAGTTGAGCACGTATATATATAATACACGAAGAGAAACTTCTTTGACGATCTAAATCTCGATATATAAGTATGTGATAAGGGCAAAGAGAGAGAAGGAGAGAAAATATACTAAGTGTAAGTCCACAGATTGTACTAAACTGAACAAGAAAATTGTAATACATACATTCACGAAAATTAACAAAATGTCAATACAAATCGACGTAAACATGTAATAAAATCTTTATATAAATTTACATGTTCAATTGTCTATTAAAAAAATAGGCGCGATGCCAGTGTCAGAACACGTCTAAATGTGGCTGGTGGAAGTCGGAATGTATTATCTCTATTGTGAATTATATTTACTTCAACTGCATCTACGGGTTCATTGCCTATTTATAAATAAATTAATTACATACCTTTTTAGTCTTGTAATTGATGAATTACATGCAAAATTAGTAATAAATCAATCATAAGTTAATAAAGAAATCGAAAAAATTTTGACAGTTTACTTTTGACACACATAACACACAAAACAGCTGATAGCAGTAGTAAGCACCATTTTCGTTTTTTTCGCGCATGCCTTCACTTCTTATCTTATTCTATCGTATTCATCTCTCTCTCTCTCCGTTGTTAGCTAAGTACCTATTTGTCGTCCTTCTTGCAATAGATTCGTTACATTCTGAGGTATATTCAGACGTTGCATTTAAACTTTGCACGAAATTTTATCTCGACATTTTACTTTCATCGCGCCCAAAGAAGTTTTACTTTTCAGAAATTTATGTTCATAAGTTTTATTTCATACCTGAAATAATTTGTTTATTCTAAACTAGTATTATGTCTTGGTAATTATTTCAGGCAACTTCACTAATCTAAAATTGAGACAAAGAACATAAACTAGTGTGAGCGCTGAAAGTATGTTTTTATTGTGAACGAAATATTGAGGGTTTTGAAGCTTTTGTTTGATATTATGTATTTCTATAACCGATTATGTTTTGACTTTTGAATACGATAAAGGCGTTCTTATTATAAACATATCGTACAAATCCCATAATTCATAGTTACGGCCGCGAGATGTGTATATGAATATAATACTTCATTTAAGTTAATGAATATTAGTTGTAAGCAAGCCACCGTAATTCTTAGTTATCGAGAAACTAATATAATGGCGCCAAAATTATTTTTTTAGATGCAAAGGCAGTCTATTATACATTTACCTAGTTACATGTACCCAAATTTCGTAACAATCAAGTAAAGCGTAAAAGTTGGTCTTTTATTTATTTACTCGCTTCAATGTCCGGAACAATTCCATTTCAAATTTTCTCTATTAGAAAAATTATAGGTTATATATCATAAGACGATTAATAGAGATAGAGTAGTGATGTAAATGTAATCTGTAACAGTTGAGGAGCACTGCTTAAATGATACAAGATTGAGAGAGACAGTCTTATTTTTGAGGGATCATCCCGAATATTCCCATCAATATATTCCCGATCCTGATGACGGTATATTTAAGAGTATAATGTATTTATCGCCGCAACTTTATATTGCTTTGTTTAGATTAGGGGAAATAAAAAGAAGAATTTAGTATATTCCGAAGCACTATAAGGAACTGAGTTGCATAGAATTTTGGAATATCGATTTAAAGGTAACCAGACTCACAATTAAGAGAATTATGCGCGGGTGAAAACCTTATCACAGAAAACCACGTTTTATCATACTTAGATGATAAAGTGAGACATCAGTCGAAAATATTGATAGTATTTTCTCGTTACGTCTCCAAAACCTAAAATATAAAATATAATTTTCAGATAGAAAAAAATAATATTGAGGTTGTCAGCAACGGTGTGTGGTTATACCTTTGTTGTAATTATTATTTTTTTAACATTACCGCAAAATAATACACTCATTGGGCTGATCAACATTATTGTAACATAAATTCCTTAATTAGGTTCAAAATACATCCGCCTATTCTTTTTTACATAGTTCAATCTTTGAATCCGAAAATATGTATAGGAGATTAATTATAACTAGTAGTCTCCCAGTGGTCGAAATTCGACAGTAATGTACTTATCTACTTGCTATGTTGAAAACACTAACAGGTAAGTTAATTCAGATTGCTGCTACAAAGTTTTCCTTTTGCAAAAGATGTATAAGAAAGCTGGCAGATTTCTCCTTGTACAATAGGTGTATATTAAGCTAGCTGTATTTCACCAATGTGTAAAATACAGATATCTATTACACAACACATAAAATAAACGCTTTTTGCCTTAACATAAACTCCATACACTACTGAAAAAGGAACATTTGACATCACATAAAATTCACAGCTCGAAACTCGTTCAGGCAATCTGACATTTTAAAAGTCTTTAGCTACAATCTTTACTCTGGGCGACTGTTTGACCACACACTATCATGTGTTGTGACAGTATGGACGTAATTAATGAATCTTTTATTGTTGGGAGTAAACAATGAATCTTTTGTAATGTATATTTTAATGTATTTGTAACACATACTATATACAAATGTTAGTTGTTTATACTCCAAATAAACTTTAACTATGCCAAATTTCACACTCCTCCATGCAAGCAATATGCAAAAAAAGTTACAAAGTTTCTCTTCACATATATAAATTTAATAAAGTGTGTATGGCATAATATTAACGCGGAAATTTATTTTCATCGATTACGAAAAATTGTTAATCATTATGCGAATACGATCGATTAACAAAAGAAGCACGTTCGACGTTAAATATTTTCGACTTGTTCCAATTCGAAAAGGTTTTCTTTATTTAACTTAATTGATAAAACGTTCGAACAAAATTGCTGGAGTAAATAATTGTCAAAATGTGAAATTTTTGTGAAAAAGTTTGAGTGAAATTTCTCATGAATATGTTGTTGAAATTAAAAATTGTAAAAGTACTTCTAGTCGATATTATATTACTATGTCAACATATTATGACTTATGTACAAATTACATAATTCAATCTTAGAGCGCTAAATAGTATTTTTTATTTTTTCTTTATGATAATGGAATTATCAGAAATGGTCAAGTGCAATTAAGTTATGTATATATATATATATATATATATATATATATATATATATATATATTAATTACTATTATTTTCACCGTCATCTATATATTTTATTTAATCTCAATTGACATAATTAGATTGTTTATTACAAATAAAATGATGAAATGCGGGAAGCGTTCAATAATTTTCCACCAGGAGAATCTTCATAGGTTTCTTTCATTATTACTTTCGGATACAAAAATATGCGGTAATCATTTTGTCACAATTAATCGACTATATTATATGCGAATAAAAAAGCGACTCTAAAAATATAAGTTTTTGGCCGTTAGGGAAACCCATATTTTTTCTTTGAAGAGTGGCCTGTTACAATTATTGCAATGTAAGTACAATAATGGTTGGTACTTGTAACAATATGTTACTAGAGTGTATAATGTCTTTTCATAAAAGAAAACTTAAGCGAATATAAATATGAAGCAAAAATTTCAAAATGTCATAAATTGGTATTTTAAAAATAAAAATTAGCCAAAATTTTGACGTGGAATATTTCATTAATTTGTCAATTTGCTATATATCTGAAACGGTTCCTGTGTATATGATAATTTTTTTTTGTTGTATTTTAGAACCTTCAAATTGCTCATTTTTAGGAACGCTCTTACTATACAATAGATTTTCTGTATATATATATATATATATATATATATACATTGGAAAATTCGAATCTCGGCCTGACGTTACTCAATCTGGAGTCAGTCAAGTTAGTGATTTTGGTCCACTTCTATTTCTCGCCTTCAATTGTTAGTATTGCTCGTTGTCTTGACATCGTACATGATGATATCGACTCAGTACTCCAATGGAGCCTGAACAATAAGCTACATTTTAATGTGAGCAAATGTACTATGATGATATACTCCTCCTTATATGTCCCATTTGTGCGTAGTAATGACCTGGGCGGAGCTACACTCAGAAGTGTTCCATCTATACGGGAGCTCGGTGTAATTATTGATAATTATTTCGCATTTCACCTGTCAGAAAGTCTACAAGGAACTAAGTTTCGTCATACGGAATTCCCACGATTTTAAAAATACCGAATGTACCGTTACATTTTTTAACTCTCTAGTCAGTAGTATACTTTAAACGAATACATTTATCTGGTCTCCGTATGAAGCTACTTATATCCTCATGGTGTAGAAAAATTTAAAAGTTTGATAGGTGTTTGTATTATAAAATGTATGGGTATAATACCTATCTAATTCCCTCAGATTTCATAATGGGCATGGTTGGATGTAATTCCCTTCAACTCCGATGGGAATTGCTTTTGATCATGCGTTCTTTTTTAAATTATTAAATCATTACATTGAGTTCACTAGCCATTTATACTCCTGGGAAGACGATGTCATAGTTTATTTTACTTGCCTAGGACACGCACGAATATTTTACAGCCTTCACCTGTATTTTGTGCCCTCACATTATTCAACGCAGTATTATGAGATGCGCCCAGTCTAGATATTCTTCTGCTTCATTAACCGCTTCAGAAATGGAGTCATAGAGTTGCTTAGTAGTTCACGACTGATTGCTAGATGATATTTATCCAAGTTACTGTGTATTTGTATTTAAATTGTATTGAATTGATTTGTGAGTGTATTGTCTTATTAGTTATTGTTATTATTATTGTTTTATAGCTATTTGTCAAATGTTCTTCCACATATCCAGCGTTTTGAGTAAATCCCTATGTTGGGTAACGGGACTTTCAAGAAATAAATAAATATTTTAACCAATTAATTAATTCTTCACTGTTTTTCCTTGTTAACAAAATAAAAAGTCTTTTTATTTACATTACTAAAACATTTATTTAATAAATCTTACACAGCGAAAACATTCTATAAATTACATTTAGCACCGCACGGAATATTTTTCTTTAAAAATTATACTAACACATCGTTACTACTTTTTAACATCAACTCTTAATTAATGATTATATTTTTTACAAAAAAAATATCGAATTGAATATCGCTAAAATTGTTATTGTTTATCACTGAAAAAGTGGGCATAATAAAGACCTAAATTAAAAACAAAGGCTAAGTACTACCCTAGGTTGCGCACCGAGGATTCCACACAGTCTTTGAAAAAATTACTTTATTTATCATAAGTCATGGCTAATGTTGGTGCAATAAATATAATATCTAAAATATTTAAAATATCTACTTACGTATTAGCGTGAATATCTCATAAAACCATGACATATAGAACCATCATTATATATTTCATATTACTTTTGCATAGGCATATATTGAAAATAAGAAGGGGAGAACATATTTTTCAGTATATCTCTCAAAATGTCTGAAAACAAAAATATCTCTGAAAACAGAAAATTACCAAAAGTTAATAAAATTAAGAATAAGAGTTACTTCAGAACTCACACTGCATGTGACACTCTAAAATTTCCATGCAAGTTTTTATGAGTTTTAGCAATTGAGATACGTGCGGATATTTTATTACCACTTTCTACGTCAAGCTATTTCGAGGAAAGTCGTCAGTTATAAACTGATACGTGAATTACCTTTTAGATTTTTTCCTTTCGAAGTACGGTATCCTAATAGTTATTTTATTCTCTGAAACAATTATTTTTATTAAACAAATATTCGGTATCATTACACGTTAACACTAAGAAATAATAAGAATATAAAATAATAAATTTACCGCTTATGCTCTTTTGAATTTCATGACCGTTTGTTGGATAAATAACTCAATACGCCTGTATTAAGTTCGAACGATGTCGTTAATACAGTGTCCATTAATGGATAAACGTACTCGTATGTTTTAGTCATCCGATAACGCAGTCGAAGGCCGTTCCTCTTTACGTATACGGAGCTTTACACTTTATTACCTGATACGTTTGATGGGAATTATTAACGGCGATTTTGGTCTATGTATGATATCTTTGATGTCTGTATTCCTTTAACTAAAAATGCTATACTATATTTAAATACGTTAATTTAATAAAGTAAAATACTATATAATCTCAAAATTATTATAAATAGTAAATTTTATCAGTGACTATCGTTAATCTGTGTCAGTTGAATTAAAGTATCTAGTAATGAAGAGCTGAAAATGCAATGCTATATTTAATTACGTTAATGTGATAAAATAAAATACTATATAATCTCAAAAATAATATAAATAGTAAACTTTGTCAGTGACTATCGTTAATCTGTGTCAGTTGAATCAAAGTATCTAGTAATGAAGAGCTGAAAATGCAATGCTATATTTAATTAAGTTAATGTGATACAGTAAAATAGTACACAATCTCAAAAATATTATAAATAGTAAACTTTATCAGTGACTATCATTAATGTGTGTCGGTTAAATCAAAGTATCAAGTAATGAAAAGCTGAAAATGCTATGCTGTATTTATAAGTTAACTTTATAAAGTATAATACGATACAATCTCAAAAATATCATAATTAGTAAACGTTATCTGTGTTGAATCAAAGTATCAAGTAACTAAGAGCTGAAAATGCTATGCAATATTTAATTAAGTTAATGTGATAAAGTAAAATACTCTACAACGTCAAAAATATTATAAATAGTAAACTTTGTCAGTGACTATCGTTAATCTGTGTCAATTGAATCAAAGTATCAAGTAATGAAGACCTGAAAATGTTATACTATATTTAATTACGTTAATGTGATAAAGTAAAATACTATATAATCTCAAAAATATTATAAATAGTAAACTTTGTCAGTGACTATCGTTAATATGTGTCAGTTGAATCAAAGTATCTAGTAATGAAGAGCTAAAAATGCTATACTATATTTAATTAAGTTAATGTGATACAGTAAAATACTATACAATCTCAAAAATATTATAAACAGTAAACTTTATTAGTGACTATCATTAATATGTGTCGGTTGAATCAAAGTATCAAGTAACTAAGAGCTGAAAATGCCATGCTATATTTAATTAAGTTAATGTGATGAAGTAAAATACTCTACAATGTCAAAAATATTATAAATCGTAAACTTTGTCAGTGACTATCTGTATCAGTTGAATCAAAGCATCAAGTAATGCTTTCAATATCGATTGCCGATTTTACTAATATTGAAATCTAATTCGGTACACTCAACTTTAATCAAAATGAATTTAATTTCAAAATGATGTTTAAACCAACGAACCTATTAACAAAGGTTTATCGTCATTAACCGGAAGACATCCACTGCTGAACTTCCCCCGTTGACTCCCGAGAAGTTCTATTCCATGTTGCCTGCATCTCACGACTTCCCGCAAGTTTTATCAGATTATCTGTCTGCTTAGCAAGGGACCGCCTCCCTTGAAGTCTTCCAGCACGTTTTAACCCTCGAGAACCTTTCTTTCCTAGAGGTTTTTGGTTCGAGGTGCAATATGATTTACCATTGCTACTTCAGTTTGCCAATCCAACAAGCTATGCCGGTAATCTTAACGTTCCTACAGTTCTCCTCATTACGGATCATATGTTATAGAAAACTACAAGCATAGCCCTTTCCATAGCCCGCTGAATGACTTGGAGTCTTTATACGAGACCAGTAGTAAGCGCCTACGTCACACTTCCATATATTATCCCTGGCATCAAACAATCTTTGGAAACTTTTATTTTTCCTAAATTACTTGAATTCTGCCCCATCGAGATGGATTCTCCGATTGACCCATTTTGCCAAAAATTTTACATTAAATACGAGTCATATAATTCTTTAAAATTTAGAAGCAATAAACGGTACTTCATAATATAAAAGACAGTAAAAATGAATATTTAGAAATAAGAAACAATTAATAAAAATGTTGTATATGATTATTTACAGTTCCAAAAGCATAACAAGATGTCCATACACAGATGAACTTGGTTGGTTGGTCGGCTGGTTGATATAGTATTCATGTGAAAATCAAAGTAGAATGTGAGCAATGAACACAGCCTCGGCAATGTCGAATGTCTTGTTTTCATTATCTATAGAAATGCAATAAATAAATATTTTATCTCTATATATTATTTCTCAAAGTTTTTTTTTGTCGATGAGCCATATCATTAATACTTCATCAAAACCACAATTTTGAAGATTACCTATAGCACTAATGACGAAAAGTAAACGAATAGTTTAAAATTAATTTTTAATTAAACACAATTAAATTACCCTACGTGATGTAGTATAATTTCTACGTTATTAAAATTCTTTACCACGACCTAGGTTTCGTTGTATTACAACATTTTAAGGTGGGCTATTAGCAAAGACACCAATCTTAAAATTCCTTACCATTCTTATCAGGTGGGCAATTAGCAAAGATACCAATTTTTGCTAATTGCCCACCTGAATATGTTGTAATACAACGAAACCTAGGTCGCGGTAAAGAATTTTAATAAAGTAGAAATAATATTACATCACGTAGTGTCATTTAATTGCGAATAATGAATTTCTGCAAACTTAACACCAAATATATTCAATATTTTAATTACATTTTTTAATTTTTTCATTCTTCGTAGGTGTTTATACTGTAAACAGCGCCATCTTTTGACAACCTGTTTAACTGACGTATATTACCATTCGGTGACTTGAGAATTATTCTCACGGGCCAACTGGTTTATATATATATTTGAAACAAGGCATAAATTTGCGTTAGGTGGGGTACTTAATGAAAATTTATGCCCAGATTCTCGGCGAGTTGAATTTTTTTCTGCGGAAAACATTAACTTTCCAAAATTAATATACTAATCATTTCTTTAGTTTAAATGGTTTCATTTCCAGAAAATTAAAACATTTCTCTGTTTTTATAAACGTAAACTGTGACTCTGTAGAAGCAGACCAATGAACGTACATTGACATGAAACAATAAATATTTAGATATTCACCAAATTTCTTGTGTACGTGTGTGCGTGCGTACATGCGTGTGTTCGAGGGTTCTTATTTTTGTGTGTGTGTGTGTACGAGTTATTATATGGATATATGTGTATTGCATTTAAGTATGTATGTGCATTTTTTTATTTTTGCTTATAATTAATGCACAACTTATTGCAGTCTGTCATAATACTATTTATCAGTCTTGCTTAGCTGTAAAACTAACTCTCGTAGCAATAGCTCGGCCATATATAACAATTGTTCCTATTGACGTTTGTAAATAAATAAATATATAATTCCTTATTTAAATACCAGCTTAACAAGTTCCATCATTCTCTATGTGTGTGTATATGTGTGCGTCCGTGCGCGCGCGCGCACATATGTGTGCGTTTATATAAATATATGTATATGCATAAAAGTCTTAATCACTAAATAAAACCCGCACCGTCTTATCAACGCCAACGCTTATTCAATTGAATAGAAAGCTCCATACGAAAGCACCATGTGGTCAATGTCCACCGATTCGCCACGGTTCGTGTAGCCGCCCTCTTGATACCGTTCGCTGTATTATTAAGTGAAGCAAATCGCAATCATTATTTATAGTTTGTCTATCAGACGCCCCGCCCTTAGAACGATAACATTAAACTATTATGTAGTATATGTCATTAATTCATAACAAAATTCAATATGCTGAGATAGGGGTACAAGATTAAGTTACACTTATTTCCTTTAAATTTTATTTTGTCGCAATTTAAATAAGTTCTCTGTAAAAAGTTCAAAATAGTAAGAAAATCACATAATGGATTGTATTTCCTACTCGACTTCTGCAAGAAAATCGCGATATTGCTATAAAATTTAGAAAAAGAAACTTACAATAATAAATATGTGCTTCTAAGCTTGTCAAATCAATTTATTATATTTTAAATAATTGCACCTTACCCAAACTTTATAACCCTCTTTAATAATTGCTACAATAAACCAACGCCGTAATTACATGTTAAATTCTAATAAAAATATAAGATAACGCACTAATACTTTTAAAAAAAATGTATACTTCTGATTAATCTTTTTATTAGCTTAATTTAATTTTCATTTAAGAATGTGCAGTTTTAGAAGAGGGGAGGTAGGTTTAAGATTTTGTTTATTTTGTGCAGTTTTCTAAAACAAAGTTTTGGCATATTTACATTTGAGAATGAAAACAATATAAAATGACATTCCTGCTAAAGAATTTAAGAGAAACGTTGTTTGTTTATTTGTTTGTTTGTTTCTCTTTCACGCTGAAAAAACCTAGTAAATTGTAATGAAAATTTTCGTACAAATAACATATATTCTAGACTAAAAGAAAGACTATGTATAATTACGTCATCATAAATCATAATCATAACATAAGACCAAAGCAGCTAATATAAATGCAAAAAGAATTATGCACACGCACGAAAAATTAATACGCTGTTAAAACTACAGGAAAAGTTCGCGACGACATATATCTGTCATATACAGGTAAAATACAATAAGCTTTTTAATAATAAAGAAGTATTATTGTTAAATATCATATTATTTCTGAATGTCATATTGGTGGATATTTTCTGTGAAAATTTTTAAATCCTTAAGTAAATCAGTTTCACCGTGGGAAAGTAAATACATTTAGCTATAAAATTTCCTTTGACCCTTACGTACGTCGACCAGGCGGAGAGTTTTGGTGAATGGATGGTTTGTCCATGAGCATGGGGTGGAACATATTTTCTTAATACCACGCAGGCTAAGCAGCAGCCAATAGCTATATGGTGTTAATTAAATACGACCATAAGACAGTTGTACAATATGACCTCTAAAAACGTGTTCGTTAGAGGTCTATAAGGAGTTCTTTGAAGAGACATATTTATTTAATCTTATTTTTATTTTTACGTAATTATCTCTAACATAAATTTATTTGTTAGACGGGGAAATAAGTTTTTAAATGTCAAAAATTATTCATTTCCTTTTTTTTACGCAGTTGCATTAACATGAAGAAACAACACTGTAACGTCCCTTGTATAATAAATACGTTCATTATACACCAATATTTATATACTATTCTTTTATTTTTGCTTAAAAATAAATATTTAGATTTTTCGCATCACACAAAAATAAATTTTCGGTTGACAACCTGGAAAATTATTATATTATAGGTTTACGATAAAAACATAAATGCAAGTCAATTAATTCACTTATCCAAATATTTTCATAGGTTGTTCTTTAATATATTCGGAAATAACAATTAAATTTATAAAGAAGACTTAGTAAAAAAATATATATACAGGAAACTTTCACGTAATATTCATGCATATTACTTCACTTATACAATATTTAAAAATATATGATCTCTTTCTTTTCTTTCACAATATTTAAAAGCTAAAACGAATAAATCAAATTTTTAGAATTATTATTTGAAAAGCTCATCATAAGCTTAATATTATTTTAATTAATTTTATCCTGTGAATAAAAATGTAGAAAGGTAATGCAAAACGAAATAATTAAATAGATCTTAGAGAAAATTAGATAACAAATGAGAAATTTAATAAAAAAAACAGGAAAAGTTAAAGTTTACGAAAGGTACCTTTTATTTGAAATGAAAATTCTTCTTTCTATAAAATATTTTCTTAACTTCCGCCCTAACATTACTTAAACATTTTGTCACGCATGTTGGTGATCCCACCTAACTCATTTAATATCCCAGTCTCATAACAGTTTTCCCTTCAATAATTTGAATAAAGTGTATGAATATGTAGTTATCGCCGAAACGTCATAAGCTTTTATTTAGCCATAGCAGTATTATACGTACATAGCTTCGAATAGAAATAAGCTTTCAATTTAATTCCACCCACCCGTACTACCGGCGCCCAACGGACATCTTCATAATAAATAAGAAGCATAACGACCATTTTATCTTAACTTTATCTCTCATGTTCCATCCCGGGCACACACAGCCGTCCGCCCCGCCCCTAATATCCAATCGACTAATACATAATATAATCCTAAAGTTATTTTGTTGAACTTATGTTGCGCGTAGATAGGAACTATGGCTCCCGAGCACATTTTCGCGCAATAAATCATTGTTATCATCAACATCGCCATGAGCGAATACGAATTTTGCCCGATCTTAATGACTACGTGTGTGTGCGATTCAAATTTCCAATTTATTTTAGGCAACGCACGAGCGTGCGTACAGTGGGAGCGAAAACAATGCTTACACTTGCGTCTTTTATTGAAAATTATATCTGAAAATTCATGGAAATATTCAAACGATAGGACTTTCAGAAGGATTTTCAGTTTAAAAATCTGTTGAGCTCCAGTAGAACTCATGCTGCGAGGGTTCCGTATATATTTAGGCACTCCTAAATATTTAAAAGTATATAGTATTTCTATTTTAACTATTTATATAAAAACAAATTAATTATAATAATATATAATCCACATAAATTCAGAAGTTATTAATTTTGATATTTATCCCCTTGTTTGTGCTATAAGGCAATATTAGGCCGATTTTCAAGTTTGATCGGTATAATGGGAGATTTTATGTTTGTTGCATTAACAGGACATATATTTTTATTGCTTGAATCAAAAAACAACAATACACGACTATAGGCCTCAGTATACAAAATTAACTTCTAATACATAACTGTGACCTTAGTATACGACATTAATTTCTAATACATAACTCTGGCCTCAGTATACGAAATTAATTTCTAATACATAACTCTGGCCTTAGTATACGACATTAATTTCTAATACATAACTCTGGCCTCAGTATACGAAATTAATTTCTAATACATAACTCTGGCTCAGTATACGAAATTAATTTCTAATACTAATCGACATAAATTTCATAATTTTAACTTGATATCTCAAGCCTTTTTTGAGGAAAAGGTTTTTGATAAACAAACGGACAACCAAGTGATCTTGCAAGGGATCCGTTTCTTCATTTTGAGGGACGTAACCCTAAAAATATTCCTTTTTACATTAATATGAGCTTTTCAAAATAGAAAATACCTCCATGATAAAAATTAAAAAGTTTATGGAGATTATTTGAAAAGTAGAGGCGTGAAAGCGAGACAAACATTCCTATTTTTGCTTTTATTAATTTTAAAGTGTAACAAATAACAAATAAGTGTATATATATAATCGTTAAGTTATTATCGAGACATTCGGTACAACAAAAGACATTACGAAAATCAAAAAAATAAATATATACGTAAAAAAGCGATCAAATGTGTGTCGAACACGCAAGAATAGGGTTGTAGTTACGCAAAGTAAACTTAAAATTATAACCTGTCGGAAATAGTATCAAATTAATGCTCTCAAAAGACACTATTTTTAGTATTTTTATAGATTTTTTTGCGTAGAAACTTCAAAGCTTAATATTTTATGAATTATATTTCAACATAAGATATAATTTACGAACTTTTCTTACCCACTTTAGAACATGTAGGAGGCAAACATTTAAGGGATCAGGGTTGAATAAAAAATAATAAATAAACTATTACAAATATTACAATTTTGTCATTTCATAAATCACTGCCTAGTACATCACTCATAGTAACATAGTTTAATTGCCTCCATTTGTTTAATTGTAAATCAATCATAACAATTATACATTAATAAAATAAGAAATAGTCTCAGGAACTTTGCTTATATACATGCTTAAGAAAATATAAAAACGCAAACACTTAATATAAACGCAAACACTAAACACTTATTATGACAATTATACTTTAATGAAATACGAAATAGTCTAAGGAACTTTGTTACACGCATGAGAAAATGATAGAATGCAAACATTTAAGGTGCAAGGTATTTATATTAAACTATTACAAATATTAATATTTTTGTTATTTTATAAATCACTGCCTAGTACAGCATTCATAGTACAATAACTTGATATATTACTTCTATATTAAGTTTTACTATTATATACTTTCTATATTAAGTTTATTGTAACAATTATATAGTAATAAAATAACAATATTTAAGGACACAGAATATTTATGTTAAACTATTACAAATATTAATTTTTTCATTACATAAATCACTGCCTAATACATAATTTTTAGTACTATAACTTGATTACCTATATCTTTTTAATAGTAATTTGACTGTAAAACTTTTACCTGTTGTGCATTTACTAAATGCCCTTACCCTAATTGTTTTAAATCATTGACCCATGTAACTAATAAGGTGGGGGGAGGGAGGGTATTATAAAACATTTTAAATACACATATCTGGGTAAATGTACAATGTATCAAAAATATGACTATATATTTCTGACAAAATTTTGAACACTTCTTAAATAATATTCCACTAGATGGGATGTAAGAAAAGAAATTTTTTTTATCCCCAAGTTTGATGCATTGGAATTAGCCCATTTCAAAATAATTAAAAACGTTCAACTACATCATTCTGTGAAAATTCATCATAACAAATCTTAAATTGAAAATGAAAATATACCCTAAATGCAGCAAATTATGAAGTGAATGCATGCAAACGTAATATTGCAATCTCTGATGGTTTCGTTTGCGTCGCGTATATGGGCTACTAGTGCCATCTAGTTAAGTTCCTTTGACTAACACGATTTAAATTTTTAGAAGTCTTAGGCCATGCTTAGCTGGCCGTGGTTGGTCGTGCAGCCTCGGAGCTGTACGCTAGGCCGTATGAGGGGTCTGGGTTTTTACCGTCATAGAATAGACTATCGACTGTCGGATGGTGGTTTTTTCCCAGACCAGGTAAATCACTAAGATCAGAAAGTCTAATCCTCATGATAGGTCTGCATATGCATTTTTTTATCTTTTTTTATTTATTTGGGAATGGTATAGATGGCACTAAGCTTACTTTAACATTCTTAGCTGTTTAACATCAAAATTTAAATCATAGGATTTTTTTATTTTAGTCTAAAAAATGAATACCAAATTTGGGGCTAGTACTTCCAAGTACCTTATTGCCCAGTACCCTCTTATTGCGCCAATAACTCACTTAGAGGGAACACAAAATCAAAATATACTTACTTCCTTTTCCCTTGTTCTATTTTTGTGGTATAAGATAAAGTCTTAATGTTTGATTTTCCCACGTACTATTCAAATGGAAAGTCTTTAATTCTTATCTTCAGTAAAAATCTCCAAATAATATTAGCAATCAATCGCGTTAAATGCCAGAGTTAACAGTTCTAGCGCCAAAAGTATCATGTAATATATCAGGAATAGACAATGTATAAAATGAGAGAAGAAAGAATCCAGAATATGTAAGCTTTTTAGAGAGTTTTGTATAAAATTGGAGAAAGAAAGAAGCCAAAATATGTAAGCTTTTTAGACAGTTTTGTTTATCACGTTTCAAAAGCACATTAGGAAAAATGCACTTCTTTGCTTATGATGACTCCTTAATTATATTGATAATGACATGCATGGCTCGCAGTGGATATCATTTTAAACTGAAGAATCGAGATGGTTTATTGCAAAAGAACTTACACTACAGTCTACCAAGGAAGTTTAATAAAAAGGAAATGTGAATTGCGTCAGTCCGAAATCTCTGCTTCTTTTAAATTGTAAACGACACTTTCTCATAAATGCATTAAATATATTTAGTAAGATGAGAGCAACCATCTACAAATTTGATAGTAAAAACAGATGAATTGATTTTTAAAAACTACAAAATTAAGTGGAGTGTTTTCTAATGAGAACAATGTGATACTATGCAGTTGTAGAAAGATAATGGTAGAGATACGGTTGTAATAAAATTTACGTACGTAAATGTGTAACCGATTTAATCTCAATTTTTCGTTTGATTGTATTAGAAAATAACGTAATGTTACTGTTAATGACAATTACTGTAAAATTAAAGATCTCAGTTTACTGTCTACAAGTTAATCAGCGATTTAAACGTCAATTCCTGGTTCAATTTAGTGTAAATTTTCGACATGGTTTTGAAGTAAGTGTTGTCATCTTTTTGGGGTCCCATATTCGAAATATCCTCACGGAATCCCAGTATTCTAACTTGCTTGGTCCATCTGCAAAATTGTTACCATTCTCTTCTTAATTATGAATGATTTGTGTGCAATATTTCCAAATATAAAATAATTACATAAAAAAATGCACCCTCTAATCCCTCAGCATAAAGTTGCATTCTACGGAGAATCCATTAAATTATATGCTACCAAATTATGGAATCAACTGCATACCAATATACAGAGTGCGCCCTCATTTTCCGTATTCAAAACTCGTATAAAATTAAATTACCTATCCCATTAGGCAGATTGAAATCATTTCAATAACGTATCCTTCCCCCTAGCATGTTTTGCTTCTATTTTACTTAATCTTACATTAATTCTGTATGTTTAATATCGACACCATGCAAATTAACTTTATAAATATCATTTATTAGCATTCACAAATCACTTAGATACAGTATTTAACTTTCTCACTCTACTCATTATGATTGGCTTTAAGAGATTACTCTTGTAGCAATAAGACGGCCACTTTAAAATTAGTTTTCGAAGCTTACAAAAAGTATGAAAATAAATAAAATAAATAAAAAACAAACTTATCTCTATATCCACATGTCCAGAATTTTGTTCCAATTTTCGTTAAAAGATATATTAATTCACGAGGAAGGTTTAAATGTTTACTTTATGCATATTTTTTGAAAATTACCCGATCTGTGACGATGAAATGGGAAAAAAACAATTCGTCAGAGAGATATGTTTGCTTACGTATTTAAGGATCACATATCTTCATTTCATGAAAACAATGCATGACAACATAGTTCTTGTCAAAAATGTTCAACCATCAAATTTGGATAGTACATATGTATATATATTCCTTAATAAAAGTTTTACTGTTTAAAAAACATTATTTTTGAATTCGATTTTTAAGCTTATTGTGCGAAGCTATTTTAATTAAATTTTATAATAAGCTTCATCAACTTGTATAGATACAATTTTCTTTATATATTGTAGTTTTCTAACTAATAGTTTAAAAGTTATGACGATATTATTAACCATGCAAAATTATACCCGCGAGTTTTCATGCATTAGCAGGCGGATGGCCAATAAGTGCAAAATGTGCAAAATCTTGCAAAATATGGAGCCGAGGTGGGTCGGTAGTAAAATGATACAATAAAACTAGAACCAAATTCAAGTTTAATCAAAATAATGGCTTCTGTTTCATCTAAAGATTATAAACGTCGTGGAGTGATTTTTTTTAAGTTAATTTGAAGAAATTTTTTTATTTTACGTATAAGTTAATCTCAGCGCGTTTAAAAATATGTGAAAATTGAGATACGTTAACGACGAACGTTACGAAAATTGACGTACTTTTCCTTAAATTTTTTTTATCTCCATTACATTTGTTTTCTTTTTTTGCCTCTCATTATTGTTCTTCATTTCCAATGAGAGGGTTCAATACCAGAAGGTTTATTTTAATACATGATCATAAGTTTACTGTAGCTTACTTGTATTTATTTCTTGAAGAACTATACAGTTGAAGGAGGAATGATACAAAATATTAGGATATTTCAAATATACAATCTAATATTCGCAAACATGTTACCAAATAGAAATAATATATGGTTGATTAATTAATAATATTAGCATAAATATATTAAATTTATTTGATAATATTCTTTTTATTCCCTCGAAATTATTTCTAATAAGGTAATATGTGACAGAGGAAATTTGTTAGCCAAAAATTGCTAATTAGATAAGTAATATTTTCTCTCAGTTACATTGATAAAATTAATAAAATAGAATATGTGCATCAGGCTATCCATATGTAGTATCTTCTGTCATTAAGAAAAAGTCTGACACATAATGCGTTGCTTGCTTGTAGTGTATAAATAAGAAAAACCATTCAAAATATTAAGAGTAATAGCGTATTTGATTTTACGGAACTAGATTCCCAACAACTATTGCTTCTCTCATTAAGCTTCTATCATCTGACATATAACTTATTTGCTTACCTGTATAGCGTTAATATGAAACAAGAAAATTTCGCATTTGACTATACGGAATTAGACGCCCAATACTTATATTATGAAAATAAAATTTACACGGTTAGTTTACCAATAGCTTCTCTGATTAAGAAGACATCATAAAACTTACCGCGTACCTGTTTAGCGTTAATACAAAAAAGGAAATTTCAAAATATTAATAACAGTAACGCATTTAACTAAATGGAACTAAACGCTCAATATTTATATTAATGAAATAAAATTTACTCAATAAATTTACCAATAGCTTTTCTCATTAAGAAGACATCTGACTCATAAATTGTCGCTTGCCTGTGTTGCGTAAATAAGAAAAAAAGTATATTTTAAAATAATAAGATCAATAACGCATTTGACTTTACGGAACTAGACGCCCAATACCTATCGCCACACATAGGTTCATACAAACATAGCATCGGGCGATCCCTTAGCTCATTACACTCACTCAGTATACAGCGAATCCGCGCAGACCCTTACCAGGACCAATATAACCCTTTCCCTACCTCATTCATCACCCATTTGCGAGTCCACATATTTAACTTCGCTCACATCTCGGCTCTTATCGGGGGATACCCTCGGACTTCAAACCCAAGGGCGGTGGACGGTTTGTTCCCTGCAAGTTCGGAGGGACATTGTCCAAATCGCGCATTGTTTGGGGTGAGTATATATATTATGTACAGGATAGGTGTAACGTAAAGGGGTATGTTCGGTGGAGGGAGGGATTTAGGGAGGTATTGATTTTTGTATTAATTCGCTTCATTGCCTTGGCGAAATATTTAAATCTGCGTCGATTTAAATTTTTTTTTCACTAATTAGATTAACTAATTATCTTCATATTTGTATATACTTTAATTAGAATTATTTTTTATTATTAATCCATTGGAACTGTTCCTTTTCCAATGACGTTAATACAACACCTCTCTACAATGTTATATATTTTACGATTTTCAACAAAGACATGCAAGTTTTGAGCTCTAGAGACTAAATTTTTATAATTGCATAAAACTATTTATATATATATGTGTGAAAATACTGGAGTTTAATTCTACAAGAATTATAATATTTTAAAATACGTACGTATAAGTTAATTGAAGCGTTAAGACGTGATTAAGCAATTAACATCCAAAAACACTTTTCTAGTGGTTTTAATGTATTACGGCAACCATGCTGCGGCTAAAATTCTGTGTGTTATTCTGCCACACGAACTTTAGGCATACCTATCAAATTTAGTAGTGTTTTTTGTTTAGTTAAATGCCTAATAAGTAATAAATAAACTAACGAACAAACAAACTTTCGGAATTATTTGCAATTTTATTACATTTTTACTAAAGCCTCTATTAAGAATTTACCTATTTAATTGCTAAGTAATTTTTTTTTTCATTTCATAGACTTTAATATACCATAGTCAAAATAGCTTATTTTTTGATTAACTAAAGCTATTATCAGTGTTATTAATATTGTTAGAATTAAAATTCAATGATGTTTTTAACAATTATACAGTTAATACGGATATAGTTACATGAACAATATATAAAAACCATTATTGTCAACTGCAAACGATGAATTATTTAGTATCATAATCTGTTGAGAAATATATTATTTTAGTATCATAATCTGTTGAGAAATTAATTCCGGCAACGGCTAAAGTTCATCATGGGCCAATAAACCTAATATATTCTTACTAGAATTATTTACGCAAGTGTTGTTTTAAGATTTTGAAAATGTGAATTTCAAAATATATATATATATATATATATATATATATATATATATATATATATATATATATATATATATATATATATATATATATATTGTATCCAAAAACCTTTATTTACGAAAAGAATGTTGCGATAATAAATTCATAAATTGTGATAATAAATTAAAATCCAATTTATTTCTAGTAAAAAATTACATATCATGTCAATATGGTATAAATATCTGCGCCACATGACAAAAATGTTGAACCAAATGTATCAGTTCCCAAATATTTTTTTTCTAAATTGTACTAGAAACTTAATTAACTATTAATTTTGTCGTTGGACGTTATGCACGTTTCTCGTCTATATGTATATTTTATATACCTGTGTGTGCCTGTGTATATGTGTGGATATAGATTTAGAAACTTTCAAATTGAGTTTGGAAAATATAGTGAAATCACCATGAAATTATAAAGCATTTATCTCCACAATAAATATATTTCTATTCAATTCACCCGTCAGTATTAAACGGGTTCCTTACAATAACTCTTTTGACAATTACGTTAAAATTTTATCTATTTATATATCACTTATATTTTAGCTTTAGGTACACTTCGTACAACATATATAACTTGCACTAACATGAGCTCTTAGGTATAAAATTTATCCTATAAAAAAATTAATTAATGGATTATATGCAAAATATTAGAATTAAACCTTTTGCGTCAATGTTCACTCCTCTACTAGTAAAAATTTTAACAGCAATTATTTAAAAAAAGCAGAGTATAATTGACACTATATTTTGTTATTTTTCAATTGAATTATATTATTCTAAGAATGACGTTTTAACCGTAAAACTATTAGATTTAAAACAAATGGTTTAAAAAAACCTACGTAAAACGTTTCTAACGTTAATGTAATTCGTAGGTTGTGATTTAATAACAAATTATTAAATCACAACCTACGAATAAAATATAATTTTGTTTAATTTCTCATAATTTAAAACCACTAAATGACCGTCATGATACATGAAATCAAATTATACGACGTCCACTCCACTTTACTAGCCGATTCGTAAACTTTTACTAACTTTGAAAGCTCGAAGTTACTCGAATTAAACGAATTTCTAGAATTTATGATTTAAGTCTGAAAGTGTAACGGAGAATAATTGAAGCTATTGCCTGTTACATAAGGTATAAAATGCTAATCAAGTTGCCGCTTTAAAACTCCCCCAAGGAATCTTAATACAGAGCTACGAAAATAAGAAAGGAATGAACACAATTCATGTTACTGTGCAAATGTTAGTAACTTATACAGTTGATTTTCAAGTACTTTAATGCTATGGTGAATTAATCAGAGTCAAATTTGTTAATTATAAGAAAGGAATGAACACAATTCATGTTACTGTGCAAATGTTAGTAACTTATACAGTTGATTTTCAAGTACTTTAATGCTATGGTGAATTAATCAGAGTCAAATTTGTTAATTATAAGAAAGGAATGAACACAATTCATGTTACTGTGCAAATGTTAGTAACTTATACAGTTGATTTTCAAGTACTTTAATGCTATGGTGAATTAATCAGAGTCAAATTTGTTAATTATAGGCCACATAATGTCCAACTTTACCCGGGGTCAAAATAAAAGGGTTCCTCGTTAAATATGTCTACCAACGACACTGCTGATTGGAATTAAAAAAATTAATTTTGTCGATTTCAATCTATCCCCAGCTGATGAGTGGAAAAGTTGCCACCTGACCTTACATATAGATGCAGATAATTACTAGATTTTTTCGCTTCTGCAATTATATACAACTGATCATTTTGTCCACGTCTGTTTACAAACTTAATGGATTTGTTCAAGAAAAATGGGCTCCGGGACTTGTATTTCGTTGAGGGTATAAATGTTTTGGAGGTATTGTAAGGATGTAATCAAATTGTGTACTCACCATTATTTATTGCTAAATTTATAAGCCATATAAAGTAATAATAGCTGTGACATCCAAAAAATCAGATGCCAAAGTGAAATTGAAACAGTTCTTAGTTCGTAACTGCAAAAACCAAAATCCAAAAAAAATTTGAATTCAAAATTTTAATAACTCATCAATAAATTATATATATATATATATATATATATATATATATATATATATATATATATATATACATATATATACATGCAATAATAGCAATTAAAATTTGCATATATAACGCCAAAGTCAGCTGGCGACTAGCGGGCTCCAGCAAACTTTCAAAGCTCCCGTCTGAGCTTCACTCGTCTCGTGTATTCGTGATGAACACATATTCGTTCATAACGGAATTAAAAGTTGCGTGGGCGGTGGCAGTGCTCGAGTCCTTCCTTTTGATTGCAATTAATTCTGAAACTCCTGCGGCCGGAGCTTCGAGTGGAGTGGCCGAACACTACTGGGGCGGGCTGGGTGGTTTAATTAATTATTTAAATAGAAAATATATTTCGAAATTCTAAGAGCAGGATTTAAATAAAAACATAAGTAAGAAGAACATTTTAGGCCAGGTGTGGAGATAAAGGATAAATATGAGGGTTCATCAGAGCTAAGGAAATTACCTTTCATATTTTCTAAAATATCTTAGAGTTCTAGATGTCTTCTGTAATAAAAAATATTTGTTTAAAAGAATATCAGTGACTGAAGATGAAAATAAAATTAGTTAAACATTTTTATTCATTGTGAAAATCACATATTAATTCTTTATTGGATGTTTTTATGGATGTTTTTAAAAAAATGTTTAATTAGGTGCTTGATTCGGTTTTTGGCAAATAAAAATCAATGACTTTACAATATGAATCTAAGGCAAAATGATTTAGTCGATTTTAGTCGTTTTTAGGGTTTAGTCCCTCAAAATGAATAGAACGGAACCTTTATATGATCACTTGGTTGTCTGTTCATCCATCCGACTGTGTGTGTCAAATTCCTTTTCTCAAAAACGATTTGAAATATCAAGTTAAATTAATATCGTGCACTGACGCCTACAGGCCTATATTTTTGTAAAAATGTTAAATTTTTTGATTATCGCAACAAAAAGAGATGGCGTTTTAAAGCGTATTTGTTCTTCATTTTTATCATAGCCATGCTCACTTATCATCAAAGCCTATAAGGTACTTATGAAGCTGTATTAAATTATTTCCAAAAATTTTAATTTTTTAGGACGTCGATATATTGCCTAACTATATATTTGTCAGCTATATCATTCACAACTATATTATCTTTCGCATATTTCGAAAATGTTCATAATTCATGCTAATTTTCAAGATTGTAAGTGTCTACAATCTTGAAAGTGGGCATAGTGAGAGGTTTTATAACACAACTAAAGGAAAATATAACAAATTTAATGATTTCTGATTCTATGTGTAATGACCCTTTTTTTTAAATATATGGAAAAGGTATAGTAGGCAATATTCTATTTATAGTATAGTCGTACTTGCTGATCATCAAAACCTTTAGAGTGTTTCCGGTCGACCTAAAATCTTGAATGTCAGCATTATGAGAGGACGTATAACACAATTGAAGAGAAAAATCAATGTTGTCTAATTATTTGCAGAATTATGATATTTGCGAAATATGCGAAAGAAAATATAGTTGGACAGATATGGTTAGGCCATATATTTACATTCTGAAAAATTAAGATTTTGAAAATAAATTTATACAATACTATGTATTATTAAATATTTATAAGTGCCTAAATGTGTACGGGACCCTCGTAGCGCGAGTTCTACCCGTGCTTGATAATTATTCATATTTTTTTAAAACATTCGCTTCAAATGTCAATAAAGTCTTTTTGAGTCCTGGTATTATTTACATAATATAATAATCAGATCAACTTATTCAAACAATATTATTTCTATTTATAAGTAACATCGTGTCGCTATATAAAAAAACACGCAACAAATATCTTAATACATAACAAATATTATTGTATGTATATTAGATATTGTACATGTATTCACTACGTCACACTAAATAATCAAAAACGATCACACCACATCCTGTTTCCTGCTAGTCCTGGCCGTCGTCGAGACCATTGGGCGACACCACCTACCATGGGGGTGGTTCTCCCCCTTCGGGGCTGTTGCTCTCCAATTGAACCTCTGACTTAGCAAAGCAACGTGCTATAGGCCTATTGAGTGGATGGTAGTTGCAGGTTATGGCTGTGTGTCCAGATTATGGATTTAGCTGAAGCTTCAATCAGCCTTCAATAAAACACGGGCGCCAAATTTTCCGTACTGGAATTCTTAACACATTCATATAAAGTATAAAAGGACACAAATTCAGTGAATAAATAGTTTAAATGTAAAATTATTTTAAATTTAAGAAATAATTGAAATCACTAGAACCTAATTTTTTTTAAAGTTTCGTAGGCAAATGATAAAAATGAAACCATTATAGTTACGTCGTTCGCCTGATCCTCCGTATAATTAAGCCCCGTAGTATGAGTGCAACATTTATTAACGAATTTATTTTTATTACTATTATGTATAGTGGCAATAGAACGGTACATTAAACAAAACTATATTGAACGTAAGGATAGATACAAAGCTTCATATATTATTAATAACTATACCTAGCTCTAATGGTAAGACAAAGGAATCTCGAAGCTTTATGTTCTTAAGCGCAAATAGCCTTTATCTAAATAAATTTAAGGTAGAATACAAAACTATAACTTGTACCGATTGAATATATAGAAAAAAGGCGTAGCTAAGAAAAATCAATCTATTATTTCGTCGAATCGAAAAATTAATTAAATTAAAACCATCCTTAGTATTAGTCCCGAATTAAATAAATTTAAGGTCAAACACAAAAAATATAACTTGTACCGAATGAATACATAGAAAAAAGGCGCAGCTAAGAAAAATCAATCTATTATTTCGTCGAATACAAAAATTCTTTAAATTAAAACCATCCTTAGTATTAGTCCCGAAATAAATAAATTTAAGATAAAATAAAAAACTATAACTTGTACCGATTGAATATATATAAAAAAGGCGTAGCTAAGAAAAATCAATCTATTATTTCGTCGAATACAAAAATTCATTAAATTAAAACCATCCTTAGTATTAGTCCCGAAATAAATAAATTTAAGATAAAATAAAAAACTATAACTTGTACCGATTGAATATATAGAAAAAAGGCGTAGCTAAGAAAAATCAATCTATTATTTCGTCGAATCCAAAAATTCATTAAATTAAAACCACCGTTAGTATTAGTCCCGAATTGAATAAATTTAAGGTCAAATACAAAAAATATAACTTGTACCGAATGAATATATAGAATAAAGGTGCAGCTAAGAAAAATTATTCTATTATTTCGTCGAATCCAAAAAGCCAATAAATTGAAACCATCCTTAGTATTAGTTCCGAAATAAATAAATTTAAGATAAAATAAAAAACTATAACTTATACCGATTGAATATATAGAAAAAAGGCGTAGCTAAGAAAAATCAATCTATTGTTTCGTCGAATCCAAAAATTCATTAAATTAAAACCATCCTTAGTATTAGTCCCGAAATAAATAAATTTAAGATAAAATAAAAAACTATAACTTGTACCGATTGAATATATAGAAAAAAGGCGTAGCTAAGAAAAATCAATCTATTATTTCGTCGAATCCAAAAATTCATTAAATTAAAACCACCGTTAGTATTAGTCCCGAATTGAATAAATTTAAGGTCAAATACAAAAAATATAACTTGTACCGAATGAATATATAGAATAAAGGTGCAGCTAAGAAAAATTATTCTATTATTTCGTCGAATCCAAAAAGCCAATAAATTGAAACCATCCTTAGTATTAGTTCCGAAATAAATAAATTTAAGATAAAATAAAAAACTATAACTTGTACCGATTGAATATATAGAAAAAAGGCGTAGCTAAGAAAAATCAATCTATTATTTCGTCGAATCCAAAAATTCATTAAATTAAAACCACCGTTAGTATTAGTCCCGAATTGAATAAATTTAAGGTCAAATACAAAAAATATAACTTGTACCGTTTGAATAAATAGAATAAAGGTGCAGCTAAGAAAAATTATTCTATTATTTCGTCGAATCCAAAAAGCCAATAAATTGAAACCATCCTTAGTATTAGTTCCGAAATAAATAAATTTAAGATAAAATAAAAAACTATAACTTATACCGATTGAATATATAGAAAAAAGGCGTAGCTAAGAAAAATCAATCTATTGTTTCGTCGAATACAAAAATTCTTTAAATTAAAACCATCCTTAGTATTAGTCCCGAAATAAATAAATTTAAGATAAAATAAAAAACTATAACTTGTACCGATTGAATATATATAAAAAAGGCGTAGCTAAGAAAAATCAATCTATTATTTCGTCGAATACAAAAATTCATTAAATTAAAACCATCCTTAGTATTAGTTCCGAAATAAATAAATTTAAAATAAAATAAAAAACTATAACTTATACCGATTGAATATATAGAAAAAAGGCGTAGCTAAGGAAAAATCAATCTATTGTTTCGTCGAATACAAAAATTCATTAAATTAAAACCATCCTTAGCATTAGTCCCGAATTAAATAAAATTAAGGTCAAATACAAAAAATATAACTTGTACCGAATGAATATATAGAATAAAGTTGCAGCTAAGAAAAATCAATCTACCTATTTTATCGTCGAATAAAAAAAGTCATTAAATAAAAGCCATCCTTAGTATTTCAGTTCTTAGTTAATTTTTACAAAATTTTTCATATCATTCGTCAAATATATATAAAAGTATTATGTAAAAGTATTTGGTTCTCTCCGAAATTAATTTCCAATCAATTATTGATAATCTGTCTGTTTTGAAAGACAAATATAATAAGAAACGTAATAACTATAATTTTTGGAATTCTGTCAAATATGAAATTCACGGTAGATTTTACTTTTTTTTCCTCTTTAAGGAAAACGTATTTTTAACGAACGTTTATAGAAGCCAGTTAAGTAATAAATAAATATATTTTTAAAATAACACTTCAGACAGTTCAACCGATGTTTCCAATCTTACTCGAAGACAATTCCTCGCGGAATTTCACATATTGCCACATACTCCTCTGAATCCGCAACAAAGCTGTGCTCGGTACGCTCTACGCCAAATAAACACGGAGGTCTACGCAGAGGAGGCGCCGAGCATCGGCGACCCAAAACCACTATCAGTGACAAAACTTAAGAACAGTTATATTTAACATTGACGTAGAAAGTTTTGGTCTTCACGATTCGTAGTTTTAAACAAAGGGCTCCGGCGGGCCGCGCCCGGCCCTTCCAGCCTCCCCCCGGGACGCGAGAGGTCGTCTCGGTCGCGGCGGGCTACGAGAAATTTATCATCACGATTATCAAGTTCGCCGCCCGCCCCGCTTTTACCGTTCACTTGTATTATATACGTATCTTACACTCGAATTGGTAGATATAATTTGGATATAAATAGGAACTTATATAACGCGTGCTGCAATCAAAACGTGAATATATGGTTAAAAATTAATGTCTTTATTACAACAACATTAACTAGTATTAAGCCTTATATTATTATAAATAAGAATTGATTAAAATACGTTGCGTACATAGGAAATATTGATAAGTTTAAAATTGAGTTGGTAACTACTCCTCAATTTTCTGTTTTTAGTGAAATACCATGAAAATGAAGGTTAATTAAAAACCAGAATTAAAAAATTCCAAAAATTTATTATAAAATACAATGAGTTTTCAAATTTAATGGTAGAGATAGAATGTATATTCTTGTCTCATTCGCGCTCGTAGAATACAATGAGCAATACTAAGATGATGTCACAAATTAGTATTGCCATCCTTATCTAAACGTTAAATTTAAAGCTAGGTCAATTTTTAAGATTTGCTAACGATTTTTTACATTCCGTCAACTTGTGCCATCAAATTATGATTTATGAAACAAATAATACATTTAAGTAACCAAATAGTTATAAAACAAACAAAAGTTAAAATTAGCTATAAAAGAAACGCTTGAAGAACTGAACTCGATGAAGAAACCATTCAAGTCTGCTTTTTATGTAGTTTGAACATGGACTCTCATATTTCGATTAGTAAAGCTATGAACTAATATATATACCGGTAATATAAAATAAATAATTCTTGAATACTGGGAATATAGGGAATATTTTTATTCCAAATCGGTATAGACGAAATTAATTTATTTGTTGGTCAGAGAAGCAACCTGAAGAACCTAAAATAAACACTTTTTGAAGATAGAAATGAAATGTGCTAAGGAAGTGACTTTAAATTGCCGATGAATATCACTAACATTCTTTAGATACAATATATGACGAAATATTATGTTACCGAAGTTACCATTCTAAAATTATATAATTTTGTCTAGTGGATCAACATTGCGATACTCAACTAATATTACATAGCAACTAGCCGCAACAGCTAAGTAATCACTACAAAGTTAGTGGTAATCTATTATTATAGTGACATTTCGCTAAACTTTTAAATGATACGATTTTAAAGCTACTTGAAATGTGTAGTTAATTCATTATTATAGGTTAATTACGATTATAATCTATGGCCTGTAAATAATCACCACGAAGTCAGTGATAGTCTATTATTAAAGTGATCATTTTTAAATAATAACGAATTTCTACAAAATTAATGCCAAAATATATTCAAATAATACGATTTTAAAGCTAATTGAAATGAACAGTTAATTCGTTATTACAGGTTAATTAGGAATATAATTTATGGCCAACAATGGAAAATATACATTGAAATGATTGTCTCGTCTGTACTATACGTATCATACTTACTAACAGCCTGTCACGACATTGCCAGGATTTACCAAGGGGTCATGATACTTTTTCGTGATCGAATTAATAATCGCTTTTTTATATAATAATTGCTTATGGTCAATTTATTAACGGTATTCTTCACGGTTTAGTAATTTATTTTTCGATTATAATTATTTGATTACAGAATTGTATGTCCCAGTCTTGTAATGTATTATATAATGTTCATAACAAAAATTCTGTATTAATACCATATACGTGTAGAAACTTTCTTGTAAAATTCTTTGTAATTTACTTTATTTCAGACATTATTTTTTGTAGCTATATTAGTTTAGTATGTTTAACTCAAAAATACATTTATAATTATATTTTATAGCAGAAAAATAGCAATAAGAGACCGGGTGTAATGACTATTTACACCGTTACAATTTCTTGGAGATTTTTTTGTGCTGTCTACAATAGCTTAAGATAATAATTTGATGTGAGTATAATGGTTCAAATGTTCATTTTAAAATTTCACTCTGTACATTTTGGCTACTTCATTTTAATATTGGTAATTACACACGCTTTTCAAAAATATATTGTATTATATAGTGTATGTGTATATATATATATATATATATATATATATATATATATATATATATACTATAAACTAAATAATGGTTTAAGTATCATATCAACTATAGACATAATTATTATGTCAAACCCGAAAAAACAAACATACTTTATAAAATTAGTATGGTTATCAACTTGTACCTAAAACTACAAGTTAAAATAAACTCTTTTAACTTTCGAACTTTGATCTTTGATATCTTAAATAAAACTTAATACTGAACTTCCCCTCCTTTTCTCGAATTCACATGCACTGTGTAAAATTTATTTCATCCCCTTTGAAAACTGAATCGGAGTTCCAGTTAAGAACCGGTTCAAGCTGGACCACAACGGGAGATGTGACGTTATTTAACTGATCCTATTGTGTAATCTAGCGTGAGTTAATATATTACTTGTTAAACATATTGACCTTTTTGTCAGTTTTTGTGTTGTGAAATAATTTGGGTCAAGGGTCAACGATTAAAAGACGAGATCCAAAAAAGTGATGCTGCTCGAAAAAAATCTGGACCATAGTAAAGGCAATATATTTGTTTGTTATTGTAATATATTCTGACATCGTTTAGGGTTCTGTGGAATGTTTGACCTTTCCGTTTACTAATCTATTAGCTGGTTTAAAAGGTGTGGCAACACAGAAAGGGTTGTATGTTCAAAAGACGAATAATGACATTAATCTCCGCTTTTTCATTCGATATTCATAAATATATTTATTTAAGGGTTAATAAGCCGGTTTATTAATTGAATTTTTATTTAGAGGTTTAATAATTATTCTAGATATGAATTAAGTAGTTTTTTTTCAGTTATGGATCGAGCGTAAAAATCAGATTATTAGAGCAATATTGCATTTATTTAGAAACATTTTAAAAGCTGTGACATAGAAATAATTGGTTAACAATCGAGTTTTAAATTTGTAATTTTTTTCGGATTATTTAGCATTACAGGTATAGCCCATTTCGCCTCTCAAATAAATTTAAAGCAATTAAGGTTTGGAATTATCGAATATGAGATAGAGAACAAAGAAATTGCGAATTTACTTAACGGATAATAAGAGTGAATAAACCATCGGAATCGTTCAAAAGATGATGAAATTGGGTTTGAAACACTAAACCCATGTTGACTTATTTTCCAATAACTTTTAACCCGTGACTTTCAATTAATTTCTAATAACAAAAAACCCTTCTAAATTCTCAACATAGAACAGTATTCTATAGGAAATTCTTTCTCTTGTATGTTACTAGACTATGATATTGAATGAGCACTAATATACTAAGGATGCACACATTTTCCGGGTTTAAAAGTGGTCTGAAATTACATTCCTTATTATATCTGCAGGTCAAAATCTCATCTATATTCCAGACTAGACTTTTCGTATCCTTAACGTGTCGCTGTATCGGTTTTGTTTTATTTAATTTTATATTAATTTTGTATTTTTTATAGTCAATAACCATGTAAATACATTACAGTTTACCACAGAATTTATTTTTCTCTTTTTAGTCCTTATAGTTGGTTATATGAACTTGGTGTTTCAGTAATAATGCCGCCACTCTAAATTTAGTTTCCTAAGCTTGCAAGAAATTAGTAAAGTTACATAATAAAATAATTCCTACAAATATTATTAATGAAAAAATGTTTTGTTTGTTTGTTTACTGCGTAATAAATATTTAGGAAAAAAAACGTATCCTTGCCAAAGTTGTGATAAAAAGGCATATGATATATTCATCTTTAACAAAGATAGGAAAGGAAGTCAAAGTACAAATAACTCGAAAAAACCATTTAGCAAACCTAAGCAGCGTGGTAGTTTTACATTATATAATTTAAAATTTACAAAAAATCCCTATTAAATTAAGGGTTCATATCTGCCCTTAAATAATTTTATTAACTACGTATTACGAGTATAACTATTTATTATTAAACCGTTGGCACATCTATATAGTAGACAGATTTTATACAGAAACAGCGCTTATATGTGTAACAATATAAAGGAATGTATAGCTAATTGTGCGACCAAAATCGTCTGGTAATACGAAATCTGTGCCAAAATTTTTTGCCTTTTTACATTCTTTGCATAGATACATTAAACTATGAGTTGTTTTCTATATAACGTAATCTTCACGATAAATAACTTCTGCCAAGTGAACACATTGTTCGAATAATTCTGCTACCAGATTTCTAAATATTAAGGATTAACAAAAATATGTTGTTTTCTCCTAGATGGCATTGCTACTACTTTAATTGAATAAATGACTTCATCAAATCATCGACCACTTTCGATTTTTACACTTTCTACAGACGCTTCTAATCAATATAAAATACCAATTACGAAATATCAAATTTGATAAGAAACCATGGAGGTACGATCGTCTCACCGGCGCACGCAGGCTAACTGGAGATATCATCGGTAATATTTTATATGTGTATAGCAATGACAGTTCAGAGGAGGAGAGGATGAATGAACTTAGCGACGAGCGGAAAAGATAATCATCTGTTTCGCTCTCGTTTATTCTATATGTAAATAAGTGAATAAAAGAAAAATTGACAAAAGAATTATTTTGTATTTCGAATTATTTATGTTTCGTATAGCTATAGATTAAATATATCTATCATTTTCGTTGTCCAGCGCGAAGTCGCTTTTGCTTCTGCTTAAGAGTTGAATCAGTTGTTTCACGTAAGAAACCATTTATTACGCGGATAAACTTACAGATAATAGCTAGTTACTTTATAAGATCCACGACAAAAGAATGTAATTTTACTTTTAAATTCCGAAATGCGTGAACAGGCATGTGCTTTGAATGAAACTAAGTGTAGCGTATCTGTGTGTTCATTTATTTTGATTTTAAAAGTGCAGAAACCGAAATAGCTCAAACACTAAGAAAAACAATTCTTGAACACTTCAAAAAACTATGATATGAGAAGTTTAAACTAAGTCAATATTTTTTAGTATTTATTTATCAAATATCTCGTAATTGCTAGAAATATGTACTCGTAAATCTAATTTTACAAATAATTTGCCACTATTAAAAAAAATTGACAGTATTACAACGAAAATACAGCAATGGATTTTGAACAAACCAACGATAAATCTGACTAGAACAAATAATTTATTTAGATTTCGTAAAAAAATATTGTGAACCCGTTTGTTTAAAGTCTTTCGCTAAAGTCGTTCGTTCAACATAGATTGAAAAATATAATTACTTTGTGACAATAAACGACGCGTTTTTTTGGCTTGTTGCATTTCAAATTGAATTTTTTTCCAAAAATCTTTTAAATAAAATCGTAAAAACGGAAACGCAAAACCCGTTCTTTTTTAAATACATTTCCGGCGACCATTTTGCATTATGTGTCCCCACATTCATAAACACATGCTCTTATCCAAGCGTGCTATATAAACAGAGACACATACAATCAAGCGTACCCTTACATAACCATGCAGGTCAGAAAACTTTATACGACTTACTTATAATTAGTCGTAAACCCAAAACGCATTAGTGTGAGAGAGACAGCGCAGGTCAGGATACAGAGAATGGCATGTAGAAACGCGGGATAGAGAAAGTAGATATAGGTGCATAACGTGTAGATATACCGAGCGGTAATACCTACCGTGACCCACCCATGAATATTCGCAAGGGTTGGCCCCTTAGGTCCGCACCACCAATTATTCAAACAGCTACTAAAGGACTTGTGTCGCTAGGACTGTACGTTGCAGGCGCCAGCTCGTAGGGTTGCCACAATTTTTTATCTAATTTAGTTTTAGTTTATACTTAAAAGGAAACAAAACTGATACTAACAGAATATTTAATTTATATACTTGCAAGTTTATATGTGATACAAACGCTAAATTAAAAGTCGTTTTTACATTTATTAACTTACTATTTGAAAATATTACGACTTTTTTATTTCACTATATGTGACGACTACTTCTTCATCTGCACTTACATAATTCTTATAATATAAAATTGTATTCAGTGTTTATTTGCTATTAAATACAATACTATAGCGTTTACAATAATAGCATTAAAGTTACCTGCAAAAAATTAGTAATGTAACTAGTTATCAATTTTGCTTCATTTTTTTTAAATAAATAAAAAAGGATTAGTTCGTGTTGGTGGAAAACAGTGCAAGAATTTAATGTAATATTTAAATTTAAATCATATAACATACGAATCTTATAAGTTTTAAATTTAAATATTACATTAAATTCTTACATTCTTCTTTTTTTCGCCAACTCAAACTAATCCTTTTTTAGAAAAAATATACGACTAAAAATACAAAATTATGTTTTTCCATGTAAACAGAATTTAAATTCCACAATTTTTTACATTTGGACATTGTTTAATAACAAAATAATTGAATGATGTGTAATAAACAATTATGAAAATATTCATCTTTAATTCAATCGAATATGCAAAGAAATAGATTGTAGTGAAGTGTATAAGATACTTAAAGGCTTTGCCTTTATTTATTACTTAAAATTATATACAATAATCGGCTCGTGATACTTTTGGTCAAAGTATTAGTAGTAAAACTAAGGGAGAAAGACAAAAAATGAACTTTAAAGAATCGCTTAAAGAATACAATAAACGAGTAGACTTGTACTGAAAAATTCCGACTGCATGTTATTGTAAAACATAATTATATCAATATATATATATATATATATATATATACATATATATACATATATATATCTGTTATTAATATCTTCGACCTGCAATTGTCCTAATTTATATATATTTCATGAAATATTTTTTCTTGCATTGAAAAAAGAAAAACTTTCTATTAAGATTAAAATGAATTAAGTACTTTCAGTTTGATTAACTTCAATCTTTCCATTATCTCGTGCCAAAGTAAGGAAAGCTTTTCTTTTCAATCGTATTTTAGCTACCTGAGTCCTAAAATAGTTGAAATAAACGAATACATCACTTAAAGTTGGAAACAATTATATTTAACTATCGACAATAAATATTCTTTCAGTGGCCGAAGTAAAAGTTAGATGACTAAATTATTAGGTTTGAGAAAGGAACCACAAAAAATTGAGTAAAATTTGCTTGCATGGACATTTTAACCACATCTTATATATTCACAATTGTTAATTATTAAAGTTAATTTTCACTTTAAAGTTAGAACTTTATTTACTTAGTTTCGATTATCAGAAATGTTTTCATGGTCACTTTTAAGTATCGCTGAATGCCTTATTCCGGGTTACTGTAAACGACATATATCTTTTTAGTAAACTTTTGTTTATTTAATAAACTTATTATTCATTATATTAAATATAACAAAACACCAAATTTTAAGTATATTTTTGAATTTTTCGGTTTAATCTCTTTCAAGATTAATTTCGTAGTGTTGGAAATGCATCACCGATTGGAGTTTTCTAATTTTTTGTTTAGATAACTTATGACTATCTTCTTCTTTCACTATTTATCCCATATTAATTATTCGTCCTCTTCACTACATATATATTTATTAAAATTTCTTATAGATTAATCATTTCTATAATTTTTCATTGACAGTCTTTCACAATACTACACATAAATTTAAAATCAATGATAAATAAATTTAATAAAATTTTCTAGTTTGGAAAAAATTAAATATTGTTTAATTTATGTTTTCATTACTTGTAAGCAACGAATACAAAGTTCATTAAATTCGGATATATGTATCATATATTAACGTTAAAATAATAATTAACGCGCCAACCCTAACCCACTGCCCACTCCAATTCGCCGCGTCTACGGCGCCTACGCTGGACAGATAATACGAAGGTGTAGACCCACCGTGGGAGGGGTGGGGGACGTATGCCCAGACGCAATGTTGACGTGTGCAAATTTAAACCCTATTTTAGAAGCTCATAAACTACAAATTGCTATGAATACGTTGAATGAATAGGGTGAAATAGTGGTAGAGTGCATTGCGCGATCTGTGTGCGTCGGTGTTTCAGCTCAGAGGTCTGTATGGGTAAATGGGTTTGCTTTTAGGGATGGCTAGGTATGTTAGACGAAAAATAAAGATAATTGTACTGGAGCATCGGTTGGTTAATGTGCATACTTTACGTTTTGCGACAGTCGTTAAATTGTAATATTTGCAGAGTAAACTACATATTTATACTGGAGTAACCCTGTTTAATACGGTTAAAACCCGCGGTAAGACCACTCTTGTACTAGTAAAAGTTTAAACATTTTAGGAGACATAGTATTTCTATATGTTAACGTGATGCGCAAGAAAGTGATTTTTCTTTTAAATATGTGATTTAGAAAAATCGTTACAGTTTATAAGTAAATTTGAATAATACTGTTTTTCTTTATCAGTGCCTCGATGTGAAAAAAAATTACAAAACCACATATTACATATATCTTTCTATTAAGTAATATCCCTATAACTGTAAGTAAATTCAGTTATAGGGATATTACTTACAGTTATATCCCTATAACTGTAAGGATATTACTTACAGTTATATCCCTATAACTGTAAAATTCAGTTATAGGGATATTACTTACAGTTATATCCCTATAACTGAATTTTCAAATCCCATTATAGGATTTATCTATAAATCGCGAGGTGGTCGCTGCACTATGCAATTAGCGTTGAAACGGGATAAGACGCAAGAAAATGTTATTAATTACAATCGTCCTATTTTGTAGCCAGAAACCTATGGAAGCCGGCTTGTTGCACCAATTTAAGAAATGCCTCTATATCGGGCCACAACGCCTTCAAATACTTGCGAAAATTTGTCTTCCATAAATATAAAGAGGAAAAGATAGAATGCCAATAAATAGCTATGATTTTTATTACAAGTGTAACTATCTTCCTAAGAAAAACTTTTCCGTGATAGAATTTTAAAATAAAGCTTTGGGAAAGCGCCAGTTGGAAAGGTAAATTTTATTTATAAAGTTAAAGAAAAGATAATGATGGAAAACAGTGTCCAAATATTCTACATACAATTTTTTTGCGAAATAATAAAGTGATAATACATTTATTAGATTCCAATAGAAACTCAAGTATAAAATTTCAATTTAATTTTATTACGTAAAGAACACAGCGCCATCTTCTAATAAAAACCTTAAATTATTTTATTGGTAAGTGGTTAATTTTGTTGTTCGGCTTTTTCTATATACATATTTAATTTATATGGCGAAAAAATGTTAAAGAAATAATTGGCCAGATTTTCTTTAATTAATGAATTGACACATACAACCAAACGTAGTTTTTCCTGTAGGAATATTTATTGCAATTGGACGATATTTTATATAGGTACCGTAAGTATCGTGGACTTATACATTGAATTAGAGATTAGACCGTTTTAAAATTTTGAAATAAGTGAAAATGTTTAAATAAATAATTGAAGTTATTATTTTAATGTATTTTTTCAATAAGTTTCAAAAATCTATGAAAGAACACTGTTCGCGGTCAAGACTTCATAAAATGTAAAATGCCAGTAATGAGGTCGTAAAAGCATCAACATTTCATTGAGTGAAATGTTTTATTGTGAAAAGCTATCTAAATATTTTAATCGTAATTACAACCAAATTAGTAATTGTGTCAAAATTGTAATAAACAATAATTTATTTTGAAAATTATTATTATAATTAAATCTTAATTATTGTAAGAATAGTAGAATCCGTTAACTTATCACAATACGTCAACATAACGTTGTTTATACGAATGTCATAGATCTACAGCTTGCGCGTGCAACAAATGCGATATGTACAGACTTCACATATACAGAATAATTTATTATACCTGGTGTCCGGAATAAGTGTCGGATAAAGAAAGACACTATTTGTTGGCTATAATGGAACAAATTGTCGTTGAAATAAAACGTAAAACACGCCCTTTTTCTAATTGAGTGCAAAAAAAATGTTACACATAACTCGTTTTAACACACCCAATATTTGCCTGGAGCGCGGTGCTTACCCGGGCAGCTAGACATCTTCGCCGCTTTTCGCGGGTTATTCCCTGAGCGGCACTGAATAATGTGCACGTGTCGAGTGTACGAAAAAGATGACAAATAATTATGAATATTATTTTCAATTTTCTGAAAAAAATAATTTTTAAATTTTATTTGAACGACAATCACTATTTTTCAGTCAATCAATAACGTCTTTCTTTGTCCGACACGTATTCCCGGACACTGTGTATAAGAGGGCTGTTGATGTCTTTAAAAATATTGAAATTTCGATATTCGATATTTTTGGACGCATCAGTTTCGCTCTTTGGTATATCAAAATATATCGATGCTTTGATATATCGGCCATTTTTTTAAATAATAAGAGAAAAGCCTGATATAAAATTACATACATAGATTTTAATTAAATATTTTAATATCCAAAGCCAAATCAACCGTACCATATAAGTACACGTACTTAATGCAAGAAATATTGATATTCATTTATAAAAAAACACAAATGTTAAAAATCCCGCTATTTTTAATAAGCTTTTTTATTTTGAATTGCTGCTTAATAAATATAGACACTAAACCCTGCAAGATGAATTGGCGATGACTGTTATTTTTGTAATGATGCTGTAGATGTAGCAACAGTGATCATATATTGCTCGGTGACTTCTAACAGCGAATAAAATGCATGTTGTCTTTCCAGAATTAAAGCTTTTGTAGTCCTAGAAACATTTGTTTGACCCAAATATCGCTTCAATTCTGCAGGCAAAAAAATTTCATTTGACGTACTTTCTATTACCATTTTCTCATATCTGCCCCAAAGACATGATGTTAACTCAGTTTTGCATGGGTTTTAAAGTAATGGTAGCAAATGTACAAATATTGGTGCCGATATTAGAATTTTAGGTCCAACACATAGATGTATCGAATAAACAATTTTCGGGCTATAAATATCGATATTTTCCTGAAAGAAAATGAATATTTTGTCAACAGTACGATAGATTTTCAACACTAATCGTACAAGTGTTTTTTGTTAAATAATTCAAGTTAATATTAATTAATTATTAAATAAGAGAGCACGAGACAAATAAAGACCATTTAATTATTACACTAGAAATAGACATGCTAAAAATGACAAGCATTTTATGTAATAATAATATAATAAAATTATACGCATAAATATGAAATAAATATCAACAAAAGAAAAAAAATTTACAAAAGAAAAATCGAAAATCGTAAAATCGTTAGAAAACCTGTACACTCAAAGGAGACTGGCGACAATGAGTTTGGAGTTAGAGAAATAGAAAATAATTTTGAAAAAGGCTTTTGAAACATAAAAAACAGGAAAAGGCAAAAAATAAAACACAATTAGTAACCGTAATATAAATAAATAAAATTATCTTCGCTTGGAGAAGCAACGAAATAAATTTATAGTTGATAATAGTTGTATGTTATGTAAATAGTTTATTTAAGTTTATTTAACAAAATATGACTTTTATAATTTAAATATATTAAACAGTATGTGCAAAACAATAAATAGGTACAGTGTTTTTAAGCGTCTGGCTACACTTAAGTTCTTATATTTTGTACGGAAATTGTAAGAAGTGCTAGAATAACAACAGTTTCTTGTGCAAAGTTTTACTGAAGACAACATGCATTTTATGAAATAAACTTTTCTACACCTAGTGTTTTCAACTAATAAAATAATATTTTAAAATGTGTCAATAATTGATAATAAGAATAAAAATAAGAAATAAAAATAACAATATAATTTATGCAAGTAATAAATAAATTTTGGAAATTACTGAATGATTATCTATGAAATATATTCAATACCTATTGCATTTTTAATGTTCAGCTCAGTCAAATTAATTAAAACCGGCCAAGTGCGAGTCGGGCTCGCCCACGAAGGATTCCGTAGCACGAAACAATATTAAACGTATTAATTTGTATTTCTCAAAGACTCTGAAAAACATGGTTATTGCTGCGGTCGGTTCATAAAATATCCCACATCTCAAAAATTACACAACACATTTTATTCAAATCAATTTTCGTTGAAACTTTATTTTAAATTATATTATCTTAATTTTTTTCAGAATTTTGTAAAAGTTAGTGGAAACGTTAGAGAAGACTTTAGAAGCGCATATCTCACCAACTATTGACTTAAATAAAAAAGTTGTTTAGGGAACTCTATATTATTTTTCAGACCTATGTAACGATACTCCACACGCCTATGTGCATGTGGGATTTTTTTTCATCCCTCGGTTACCTGTAAAGAGTGCCAGCATTACTATTATTTTCTCATAATTCCACTATTTAATTGTATAGCGGTTCATAGAAGATACCTACATCTGAATTTCATTCATATAGTGCAAAGTCTCCGAGTAAAATGGCTATGGCACATGGATATACAGATGGATAGATGGACAGGGCGAAATTATACGGATACTGTTGTTGTCATTTGGTTACGGAACTCTGAAAAACAAACTGTTAACTGACATTGACAATTATCCTTTTGTCAAAACGAATGTTGTTACGTTCTTTTTAAGTTTTTGATGACCCTACAAATTTCATCACTTAGCATGTTATACTTGTGCATGGAGTATAAAATGGGACATAATCTGCACTCTGTTCCATCGTGCTGATTCAAAGAAATCCATAGAAATAGCATTTACAATCTATTATTCAAAATAACCAGAGTTTTCATGAAAAAACACATTCCTATTTATCTGATTGATGAATTAAATAAAACTTTTAAGCTGTTTTACTTTCCAGAGCAATTTTTTTCCATTTTCTTTATTTAAAAGCGTCATTTTTATTTCCATAAAACCTTGGCCGAACTCTATGTGGACTTTCGCTAATCCCCTTTCAAAAAATATTTCTACATATCTCAGAGAAAAAATTATTTCACACATTAACATTAAACTAATGAAACATAGGCATACAGTGAATGAAAAAAGAAAAAGAAAACAGAGAGAAAACAATTAAAAACAAAGTCAAATTAGAATTCCGTAATAATTAACAATAAAACCTTACTCCAGCTTCCTCTCGGCATAAATATACGGCACATTTAAGATTCTTCATCTCACTGAAGCACAACAGTGGAAGGGCCACACTCTTAATAGATTTATATGCCGCGGCTTTCCCTTTATTATTTACGATAATGCGCCCCGACTACCTGTAAACAATATTACGTACAATAAAGGCCGATTTCAAGAACTCGCAAGCATTAGCACAGATTAGGTGTCTCTAAGGAAATAATAATGAAAACGATGGGGAGTTGCCTGGTTCCGCTCGTTTCGTTGAGAATGTTTCTATAGGGGACTGTAAATAAGGTTATGGGTTATAGTACACTACGTTTTATTGTATATATGTTAGGCCATAGTACAAACCTAACGCTATAGGTATAACTGGCACGGAGTAAGAAGAAAGCAAGTACTCTGAACATACACATAGTAACTAGATAGTTAAGTCGACATCCGAAGTAGTTTAAATTTTCGACCTTCAGCCAATAGGGTTTTGGGCTACTAACTAGCAAGGGGTAGAAAGTAATAAGGTTATTTTGAATTTCAATAACAATTTATTTTGCTGCTATCAATGCAAATGAAAAGCTTGAAAATTTCTAAAATATTAGGCAACTATTAAGACACACACACACACACACATATATATAGATTAGTAAGCCTGCATTTGTATGTAGGTATATGTTATGAAATGGTTTCCTTATCTATTTCCAACCATTACCAATACATAACATAATATATTTAATTGAATAGTAGCCACAGAAAAGATCTTTGTCAACTATAAGGAATTAATTTTTTGAAATAATGTAAAATCTATATATGTATATAATAAAACATTAAATGTAAAAAATACTGTGTAGCAAAGACGTTTTCTTTATAGTTTATTAAGAGTTACCTAGTTTCGTAGATAAAATAACTGTAGATAAACTAAAGAGACAAATTTGGGTTGTGATATAGTATGTGTCTATTTGTATATTCCTTATCTTATATGCGCATCACGTAAAAGTTACACGATAAATTTCGCTTTTCAATATTGTGTAGCTTATACTTCTAAAATTGAATAAGTTACACGATAAATTTCGCTTTCTAATATTGTGTAGCTTATAGTTCTAAAATTAAATAAGTATTGCTTGATACAAAGTCGAGAGGTTTCAGAATGCTGACATGTTTATTTAAAGACAAAATACATAAAATTGCCGACAAAATTGTTTTTATTGTTATTTACTTCAAGTTCGGAAAAAAAACTAAAGTGTATTAATATGACTTAAAAAATTAAATATAAATAAAGGAACATAAGCCCACTAACTGTCGTGATATTTTTGATAAAGCAATACTCTGACAGCTTGGTGACAAAAGACGTTCACGTGTTCTAAACAGCGAGCAAAAAGCTGGTATTTTATAAATCCACCAAAAACTTATTTTATTGTTATTACAAAACTAAAACCAAAATGATAAAAGATGAGAAGAAAAATATTCTAGTTATGCTAAAGAATGAAAACAGAATTTAACGGCATGGATTAGGAATTAGGAGGGATGAAGTTTATAAATATAGAATATTAGAAGATACTGTAATAAGTAAATATCTATTGTAGGTATTTACAAGTTTACTTTAGAATGAAATGTAACAATACACTGTCTAGTGGAGTTTCAAGTTTTTCCAGCGTGAGATTCTTAATCATCTTCACACACCTTGACGTTGGATGTAGGATTTCAGTACGATTACCCTGTTAAATATAAGAATTACAAAGCATGCCGACAGTTAAATAAACATGGCAATTATATCATTTTTCTTATAAAACTCTGTACCTATAAATATAATATGTACATATAGTAAATTTAAAACCACAAATGGCCAAATGCATATCGTACACACATTCAATTAGGATACCGTAGTAAAATAATATAACAGTTATTTTCAATAAGAATTGAAGAGAACCAAGAAGTCAAAGAAAGAAAAATTAAAAATACAATTTAAAAACAAATATTATCCCACTATGGATAGAAAGGTGCATTCTAGGTGGATACGCCCTTGGCTAGAGAGCCCTTGGATAGCATTGGCTAGATAATAGGTGAAGGCCTTGAATTATAACATATAAAATTAAAATTCTTTGTAAAGCAACACGATAACTGTATAAACGAGCGAACGGTCAATATTCCCAGTTATTATTTATGTATTCTTCTATCTTATAATATACCTTCTTGATAAGGTGTTCCTTAACAGCAATCTTGAATTTATTAAAAGGTAGACTCATTATATCACTAGGGACTCTATTATAGAACCTTACACCAAGACCTAAAAATGAGTTTTGTACTTTGCGTAAGCGATGGTAAGGGCTATATCCATTTACGTTAATACAAAAATAACTTCATTATATTTGTTATTCCAACGTCTACAGTAGAATTTATACAATATAATTTTACATCAATAAATAATTTTTCTATTTTCTTTTTCCCATATTACATTAAAGTTTTATACCAAACCGTCTTAATCCAAACATTAAAAACGTATAATTTTACATTACCTTTTATTAAAAAAACACCAAAGATTAAATTTGAAACGTATTTTTTCCCATTTCTTTTTGAGATTTTTGGAATATTCAGAAAGTATAAGGTGGAAGCATTGTAAACAAGTTTAAGAGACATATATGTGAGGACCATAGTGACTAACCAATGTTGCATGACGTAATTTAGTGCATTTTGAAAGGTTTCCATTTTAAACAGGTGGGTACATCCTTAATTCTTTTTTTTAATTTTACTTCATGTCTATCTTTAATTTAATTAAAATCATGTGCTTACAAAATTTTATTGCAAAAGAATAAGAAATAATCCAATTACAGGAATGGAATGACATACGGATGAACAGACTGTAATATATGAATGGACGGACTATAACATACGAATAGAACCTGTAACCTGTAACACACGAATGAACGGTCTACGACATACGGATGGACGGACGGATATGATGCAATTTGAGTTATTTCTGGTTACATAAGCATAGTAAATTACTTATTTTATTATTCTCTTTAAAAAGTGTGCCATAAAAAGTAGTGAAATAATAGCAATCAAATTCTTACAGAGCTTTAAAAAAGCTTAAATACCCAAGTTAGAGCTTTGAATCTAGGTTTATTGAATGTTTTATTTCCCACCGAACTTAACCGTTATATTAATTCTTATCACACTATCGCTTCACGATATGATAGGATCTATAAAACCACTAAAATTGTATTTCTGCACAACTCTGGTTGTTAAAGCTATAAATATATTTTCCTAATTCATTGTCATCCTACATTCTATATATGCATCAAATTTGAGGTTCTAGCTCTTGAAATGGCTTATGGGTTTAAGGATCTGTTGATAATTAAGTGAGTGAGTGAACAAGCTACCAAATTGACGATTTTCGAATTTCAATATCTCTGGAACTAATATTGCGTTATATGCATTATAATTTATGTGTATACATTATAGTCCGATATTTATCTATACATGATAAAATAATAACATGACAAAATCACACTTTCAAGAGTTTGTTGAACTTATATTATAGGGGTTGCAATATAACTGTGAAGTGTTTCGCGTAACGGGTGCAGTTCAAAACTTGATGAAAAAGCACCCGACATCCAGATTGTTCTTTTGTTTTTTTTATGTCTACGCCGAAATTCCTTAGCCCGAATTTCCAGGAAAAATTCAAGAAAAACTTGAACTTGCCTGAATTTACAGAAATTGCAATATATATCTAGTATATTTAAAAATATTCCAATTTATCATAGGTATAACATCACCAAAGATGAGGGATTTTCCGTTATCAATCATCTACATCCAATTATCTTTATTTAATGATAATTAGTCAATCATCACTCATCTATACTTTCAGGGTTTAAAAGATAGAAAAATAGATAAAATATATATGGTTAGATTTTTCCTGCCTCCCTTTTGATTAAATCCTGAATTTATATACACACACATGTAAGTATATATATATATATATATATATATATATATATATATATATATATATATATATATATATATATTATATATTTTTATTTTTTCGCAAAAAAATATATATATTTTTTTTTGCGGACTACAGTTATCATTTGACATGTATATTATTAGTGTTGTATTATATTAATAACTCATTGACATCAAGTTTGTTGTCGTTTTATGTTGTGGTAAACATGGTATATTAAACAGATAGGACAATTTTAAGTACAAGTATCGAATTGCATCATTCTTTATTCACCCTTACGGTGTCTGTATTTGATTTTTTTATTTGATTCATACCTTCAGCGAAACGAACATAACTATTTTAGATTTATAATATACTTCTTACTTTATTTGATTTTATTTTCTACCTTCCTTAATCTTATATATTACGATGATCGGTGAAAAAGTTATTTAAAAATAAGTATATAATAACTGTGGTGATAAAAAACTTACTATGATATTTGATATAACATTTTTACCCGACATGGCCTCATAAAGACACCCTCGGTAATATGAAGTGCTTAATTGAATGGATTTATATACAATAAAAATAATGTAACATTTTTATATGTTTGTCTATGTGTTATAAGAACTTATTATAAACCTTGGAACGATATTATAAACCTCAGAACGATTTGATTCATTTAAAAGCAAATCATATTTTTGACGATAACGGATCACGCGATTATTCGTTTGATTATTATTTGGATTGTAGAATATTTAATAGTTTCCCAAAATTTCTCTATCATTTAAAAAGTTTTAATGTTATGAGATGAAATAAGTTTAAGTTATGCTATTTTTCAAAAATTAGTTATTTACAACTTAAAATATTTCCGCCCAGGCGATATTTTAAAATGTTAACGTTTTCCGCCTAAGCAATTTCCGTTCAATAATTCAACTCGTTGCAATCAAAAGAATCAACATTTGCAAGAGCGAAAGATTAACTTATTTTTTTTTTATCGTGTGATTTTATTTAGTTTATTAAATTTAATTCAAAACCCTTGTTATTAAAAATAAATTAGAAGACGATTTAAAATTTCATCAGATCACGTCAACCACTGCAAACTTCTCCTTAGGAGGAGGTGGTGTGAATATACAAGTAGATTAACTAAAACTATTTTACACCCACGCAAAGTGCCCATTGTTTTCTTCTGCTACAGAAGCAGACTTCGCACGCATATGCTCCAGTCATTCTTCAGCCATACAATACGTACTATTCAAACTATCCGAAGAACTAACACTGATGATACCTCTCAGAACCCCTCTCGTACACACATATATATAAACAATCTATTACCCAAAACTGAATGTCATAAGCGACCCCGAAACGAAACTATGCGAAAATCCGCCCAGCACCAACTAGCGGCCGCCACGCCGCTAAGCGCCGCCGTAGGTAGCGAAGTAATTACAAACACAAAGTCATGAGTGAAATGATTAATCAAGGCCCTGCACAATGGGAAGGCCAGGGCCGTGATTAACGAGCTGGCGGACCCGCCCAACGCCGCGTACGCACCTACTTTGCAAATTATTCTGTCTTATAGACGCCTGGTGGGGTCGTCTGCTGTGCGTGGTTAAAATTATCCTGCGAGGTTTACTTCGAGGTGGAGTCACCTAGGAAAGTTAGTGCGGTGTGCTACAGCCGATGGTAGTAAACCCATTTCTGATATTCTATTTAAAAAAAACACTTGTGTGTGCTTATGACCACACGATAGAAGTAAAAACTAAAACAAAAAAATAAAAATAAAAGCGTATTATAATAAACTACTCATTAATAAAATATTAAACACCAATTGTATACACTTGAAATATTATGCTGATTACAGACAATAACTTACGCGCATTATATTCAATTATACTCAGATAAAGTAATAATAAAAAATAAAACCTAATTCTTGAAACAATGCGCTCCATAATGTTAGATAGTGAACTCGCTTTGCCGAAGAGAGCAGAGTTTACCCAAACTCGTTTGGCTGATGCCGAAGGTAGCCGAGTTTACCCGATTCAGCATCGCGACCCAAACATAACGGCTTAATTTCGTTCATAGGTCAGAAAAAGTGCGAAGAGAAGTTTTCACTTCAAAATACGACTTTAAAAAAATTGGAAAAGGCTTTTCTTTAACAAATTCATGTTATTATATCTACAAAAATGTAACTGAAGTACTTTACATTTTTGAAACAATATTAACCTGTGCATTAACATGTATTTTCAATAAACATATATAATTATCCTTTCTAAAAGAATAAACCTTCAATTTCAGACCGACTTTCGACACAATTTACTAAAAGATGTAAAAGTTATGACGTATGTTGTTACGTCACACCCGGTCATGAAATACATAGTGTTTTGCTCATTTACCTATTTGTACAAACGATCTAACACTATAGACAATGAATGCATGAAAACCATTATACATTTTCAGAAACTTTCAATATTTTTGTTTAACAGAAAAGACATTTTCAAATATGTTTAATTTCATTAGCTTTAACAAACCAATGTTCGTCAAGTCAATATGACCACAATGTAAATTCAAAACTTGCAACGTCCTAGTGATACCAAAATTATTTTTGCACGGAACCTTATCACTCGTACCTTGCTCTCATTATAATGCACGACATTAGAAATATTTATGTCTATAATTTCATTACCGCTAGGTTTCATAATATACTCTAATTTTCTGACATAAAGCAAAGTAGTTTCTTATGCGTTCGAATAACGAACAATAGCAGTCGTGAAACTTTGATGTTTCAACGGAAGACAGACAAAAATGGGTCCGAAAATACTGATATACAATGACATTTAAAAAATATTTTATCACTTAAAATATAAAAAAACCACACAGTTCGTAGATTTAGAATAAGAAAGTATAAACAATAAAATACTATTTATGATCACAAGAATAAAAACCCGACCGTCGCCAATTAATATCGATCGCCTTTTAAATGTATTGCCATCGTCAAAAACAATTAAAAATAATATTCACTGACAGTGACATTCGTTTCGTGTTTTTATGCAAGTCAATACGTTTTCAGCTCTATGAAATTGTTATGTGGTTTTATCGGAAAATGTTGATGAGTTTTGCAGGTTCTGACTACCGCCAAATTCACTAGCGTCCTAATATACCTATTATATTGTTTGCAGACGTGGTAGAGTCTCATTTCCAATACAAAAAGAATAATTAGGTGATTAAATCTCTCTACATTCTATGAGGAAAAATAATCATAAATAATAAAGATTTTTCTTTTCTCAAATTGACAAATTCAATAAAATTTTGAGAGCTCATCTCTATAGAAAAATATAATTTTTGGTATTGTAACCGCCAGGCCAAACACCACATGGTTTTTTGCCAGTCTTCTTAAGTTATGAGGTCGTGGTATTCTACCCTAATGATCAAGAAAGTCTTCTGAATAATGAATTGGATGTAACGATTAAAAATGTACAGTAAACTGTACAACTTATAAATATAATTATATTTTTTATAATTGAAGTAGTGATATGTAAAAAAAAAAATTAAAAAACTCCTGTTGCGCATATAACCCATAGCGTAAATGGTCATATAATAGGATGACATTATATGTAAATAAACTATAAAAATAAATGCACAGAAGGAAAATCTTTGATAATAAAATTATTTGATAAAAGAAATGATAAAATGAGACCCACTTTTCATTAAAAGACGAACCTAAGTAATAACAAAAGTCCAATTAGGCACGTAAATAAAATTACTTTTTTTAAGATATTCTTATAATATTTGCAACATATATATTTATAAACATAAATATTTATGTCTGCAACCGTGTTATTAATTCCCAAAATTAATTTTTATTTTGTGCAAATTGGTATAACTTTTAAAGAGATGACATTTGCAAGTTTTTTTCTACAATATCGAGTAGAGGCCCCGGTTAGAGGTCAAAGAGGCGGCAGAGAAAATTGAACTAGTTTAATAAATATATGACATATTCTTTTCCTGACCTATAAATTTTTGTATGATTACAGAACTTAAACAAAATCGGACGTAGTTAGCTAGTACTTAGATGTATTTAATTGACTGCCTACAATAAACATGACCTGTTAGATTTATTTTGTACGTTCAGTATTAGTGGAGGTAATCTTTTTCAAATGTCACTATCATTGTTACTCATATTAATTCATATCGTTGCTATATTTTAATAAATATATTATTGGGACAAAGTAACCGGCTGAATTTCCACGAATCAAAAAATAACTACCCATTCAGTTTATTTTCATAACTCTATTGGGGCGTATGGCAGTATCAAGGCCAAGTCCTAACAAATTGCTCCTCACGCACACTATATACTATTTATAGAAATCTTTTCGCCTCACATTTGCCCAGCTATATAGAAGTAATAATTCAAATCCAGACAACATTTTTTTCTGGAAAAAGACTTGAAAATCAGAGACAGTTAAATCTGCGGTTATTTTACAAAAAAAATGTTTGAAATTGCATGGCATTCATAACTTTGTCCTAATTGATTATAAACTAACTAGAACTACGAACATAATTCATAGCAGAATACGGTTGAAACAGATTCATTTATGGTCCTACTTTGAAACATATTTCATTTAAAATAGGTGTAACCCTTTTTAAATGAATTATGTTGCAGACAGAGTGTGGGTTTTATATCCATATATTGTCATAACACGAACATTAGAAGGATAACATTTGAAAAAGTGTGGACTGATATGAGATGAAAACTTATTTATACGAATAAGAAATTTTGATATGCCCACTAAGTGTAAAAAACTAATATGTATTTTTTGTTAAGCAGAAACAACACAAACTCTTGTCCATCTTAATTGATTTATATTACGTAAATAAACACATAATAGGTACTGTTAGGGAGATGAACCTCAATATATAACGAAAACAACAGCTACTGCTGGACACTTATTACATATACATAGATTAATACTACGCAACCCTATGTACTTACTGAGTCTCGTCCGCAACGCCAATTACGTGGCTGGCCCCCACCCACGGACTCAGACATCCCGCACGCGAGTACTGTACCCCTGTAACCCGGACCCGCTCGCGTGCACGACCGCGCAATGACCAGGCAGAACGAGCAACCCTTGCCGAAGCGCAAATAATAAATCACAAGTTTTGTTTCTAACGGCGGACGAGGCAGTGGCTGGGCGGCATTAGGGCGAGGGCGCACTATGCTTACTGTTAGTGAGATAAGGTGCGAGTTAAGTTACGTAAGTATGAATAAATGTCGTGTTTATACATATGGTATGAAATGTGGGGGAAGAATTGGTTGAAACTAGTATTTCTAAGGAAAATTGTTATGTATGTAAATGAAAATTCCTATAAGATATTTCTTGCCGAAGCGCAAATAATAAAGCACAAGTTTTGTTTCTAACGGCAGAGGAGGCAGTGGCTGGGCGGCAATAGGGCCAGGGCGCACTATACTTACTGTTAGTGAGATAAGGTGCGAGTTAAGTTACGTAAGTATGAATAAATGTTTGTACACGTGATTAGAAATGTGGAGTAAGAATTGGTTAAAACTAGTATGTCTAAACAAAATTGTTATGTATATAAATGAAAATTCCTATAAGATATTTCTAGAGATGTTGTTGAAAATGATCGCGTCATTTTTCTTATATCTAAAATTTTATTACTCTTGTCCCAAAAATATTGTATATTGCACCTAATCACACTTTCTCAAATTTTTAAAAAATTTAAAAATTTTAAATATCGTTATCGTAATAACTTTCATTTATAACATTTATAATCGTGTTTAACCAGAACGAATTGGCGTTAAATACATTTATTACTTTTTCGAAACGTGAATAGCTTAAATACTCGTAGTTTGTCATAGAATCTATACATTTTGCATGAAATTACGGCCGATTTTAATCCATTTTTGTGTGATTTTTATTATTTTGTGATTTTTATTATCTAAATTAAGAAGTCAATTCAAGAAAATGTCCCAGTATTGTTTTTATGACTATGTCCAAAATACGGAGAAACATATTAATAACAACATAAAAGAGTTTTGGTTATACGTGTCATCCCTAAAGAAGTCGGAATGACTTTCGTCCATCGTTGATGACTTTCGAAGGTTGACATTCAAACGATATGCCAAATGTTTTCTAATTTCTTTCAATCTACCTTGGAATGGAATCCACCTCTTAATCCAAATGATATTTGTGAATCCTTCCAACAAAGCCTACCCTCTCACCACAATTTGGCACTTTAGACGGATATTAATATCACCTCCATCTGCTTCCAAAGGGATGAAATAACTAATGCTTTCAAGAAAATTAATGCCAATAAGGGAGCAGGTCCAGACAACATCGAACCCATATTTCTTAAAAACACATACGATACAATTTCTGTTCCACTCACTATAATATTTAACATTTAACCGCGCAGGGTACGTTTCCCGGGTACTGAAAAGTTGCACACATAATACCAGTATATAAATCTGGTAGCAAACAATATGTCGAAAATTATCGATTGATATCCATTTTATCAGTAATATCTAAGGTATTTGAAAAAGTGGTTTACAAACGATAATTGAAATAAACCAAAGAACAAATAAAGACGACAATTAAAATAAATCAAAGAACAGTAGGGGAAAGTACCCTAATATCGGATAGGTGCCTAATTCCGGATACCTCAATATTTCATAAACAAAGCAGCATCATCTATCGAGCATTCTCGGTACTGTTAACACACAGCTAGATAGAAGATCTACAGCGCGCTCGTTGACCCCCTCGGCAAGATGGCGATTGACCGAGCGAAAAAGTAAATTAACACCGAACGAAAATTCAAATACTGTGCTTTAAAAGTGTTATTTTAAGAAAGTAAATAGTTTATTATATTACATTATCATTGAACGTCATTGTGCATGTATTTGCTTTACGAAAAACAAAGTTTTCTTGATAAATTTTAAGAATGTATTCAGATATTATTATTTATTTTGCATATGTCTGAATTCTTTATATCGGATACTTGGTGTTGCTCAATATCGGATATCCGATAATAGGGATCTTTTTTGCCGAAGTTTTCGTTTGACTTCAAATGAGAAGAGAATTATTGACTGATTGTGTGTAAATGTATATATGTGTGTGTGTTAGAGAGAGAGAAAGAGAGTGAGAGAGAGACACTCTGTGTGGTCATATGGGTTGCGGTGAGGGTGGTGTATCTAATTGTGTGAATTATTGAATTTGTACCAGTTTTTAACCTAATATTTCATTTCAGTTGGCAAAATGGATAAAAAAAGAAAATCGTGGTGTCCAGAAGCTATGAAAAAAGCATACGTGGCTGTGAAATGTAAAGAGATGGGTTACCTAAAGGCTGCAAAAGTATTTTCTGTCCCAAAATCTACATTAGAAGACTATATTAAAAGCAAAAAAAATATTGATGAGTTACTGCAAACTAGGCTGGGCAGAAGACCTACCTTTGATCAAGAAATCGAAGAAGAATTAGTAAGATACTGGTGAACAGGTATTATGGCTTACGTGCGTCAGATTTGAGAAATATGGCGTTTCAACTGGCCATAAAAATAACCTTCCAAATCGATTCGCTGATAAAGGCGCAGCCGGCAAAAAATGGTTGTCTTGTTTTTTGAAAAGGCATCCAGAGCTGATATTCCGTACTCCAGAAGCTACCACAGCTCTGCGGGCTAGAGGGTTCTCTAGAGACAAAGTTGCCTTCTTTTTTGATAACATTTTGCAAGCTGAAATGGCAAAAGTTGTGACTCGAGTGTTCAACGTAGACGAAACCGGCGTAACCGTAGTGCAATCAAAAATGGCCAGAGTCATTTGCAGAAAAGGTCAGAAACAGGTGGGCGGTATAAGTTCTGCTGAAAGGGGCAGTCTAGTGACGCTTGTGTTCTGCACGAGTGCTGCTGGCCTCTACGTACCGCCAATGTTTGTGTTCCCGAGGGTGCACATGAAACGTGAGCTAGAGGACGGGGCACCACCCGGATCTATATTTGCAGCTCATAAATCGGGTTGGATCCAAATGGATCTATTTACTAAATGGTTCCAACATTTTTTAAAGTACGTAAAGCCCAGTAAAGAATGTCCCGTTCTCTTATTGCTCGACGGTCATTTCTCACATACGAGAAATTTAGATCTAATTGAATTAGCAAGGGAAAATGGAGTAATTCTCGTATCAATACCGCCACATTCCTCTCACAAACTCCAATCGCTTGATGTGGGATTTATATCACCTTTTAAGACATACTATTTACAAAAGATAGAGTCATGGCTCAGGTTTCACCCAGGGAGGATAGTCTATCAGATGACTATCTTCCCTGGGTGGCCTATCAGATCTCTAATTTGGTAGGGAAAGCCTATTTACGTGCTGCAAGTACAGATATAGCTGTTAAAGAATTTGAAAAATGTGGAATTTGTCCCTTTAATAAAAATGTGTTCAGGAACCGTGACTTTGCAGTAGATTGTCAAGAACCCTATAGCTTGATTGAAGAATCTGGATCTATTGTATCCGATTCTGGTCCTTCAGTTATAAACAGACCTTTGACTCCTTTACCCTCAATTTCTAGGAATGATGTGCCCTGTGAAACTTCTACGCCAAAGACAAGTGCGCGGAATAGTTCAAAATTATTGGTATCTCCTGAAATGATTAAACCTATTCCGTCCATTAACAAAAAAACAGGCAAACAAAGTAGTAGACAGACAAAACGGTTCTTACAGCATCACCATACAAATATGAGCTTCAACAGGTAACTGCTAGAAAGAGAAACGAAAGTCTTACAAAAAAGAAAACAGCAAAATCAGAAAAACAAAAGAAGAGCAAAGACATGAAAAGAGGAAAATCGAATAAGCGCCAAAGTAATTATGAGTCTGAAACTGATGAATCTGATATTGAAATGATTTTAGATAGTGATGGGGACAGTGGAAATATTGACGATGTAGAATGTATCTTTTGTAATGGAGCCTATTCTAATGATAAATCTGGTGAAAAATGGATACGTTGCATAGCGTGTTGCAGATGGTGTCATGAACTCTGTGCTGGTGTCGAAGACAGTAATATAATAGTTTTTATTTGTGATCTCTGCATAAAAGTTTAAGAATAATTACAATCTGCAGATATGAAGATATGTTTAGATATTTTACTGTAAGAGAAAGTTTATAGATTTTATTTGTGATCTCTGCACATAAGGGTAGCTATGAGTAAACAAAGGCTGAGGCTATTGAGACTGACATAGGTAAAAATAACGGTTGTTTAGATATTTTTTTTAAATTACCCATTATGAAAAAGTTTTACATTTTATTTGTGATCTCTTATTGTTATCTCTGCATACGGGTTTAGATAAGTTAAGAGTAATTGAAGGCTGTGGCTATTGAATACTGACATAGGTCAACATAATGTTTATTTTTGTTTGTGTTTGTTGATTTTTTTCTAGTTACTACTTATGATTTGTTTTAGATTGTAAATTTTGTGATCTCTACGTAACCTACACTACCTACAGACAGGGTTAGTATAAGTACTTAGTATTGACAAATTGAAGGCTGTATTCTATTTAAGAACAAGTTTTTAAGCGCTAATCTACATTAAGTGTTAGGTATTTTTAAAGAAATTTTATTAAAATATTAAAAACAAAAATTTTAGAGCAATAGTAATTAATATGGAAAATTTTAAAAAATAATATAATTTGCTTCGAAAACATGAAACCAAATGTAACAACTACCTAGTAAAGTAAATAAAGTGATATGATTTATAATTTAAAACTGTTCTTATCTATTACAATTGAGTATATAATCTAGGTTTCATAATATCGGATATCCGATATTGAGATAATATCGGATATCCGGTATTAGAAGCCTTCTTTTTATAAACTAAATTTTGCATTAAAATGGAAAATTAAAATTTGTGATTATTTTTACAATTCAATATCGAATTCCTTTAAAGTCCACATAATGTATGAAACTAAGCTTACGTATACCAATTTTCATTCGTGTAGGGTTATATTTCATACCTTTTTTTTGGCATTTACAAAAAGTATCCGATATTCGGGTACTTTCCCCTACTTAAACTAATCGCAATTATATCCGGCATTGCATCGGCATATTATTCCGATCAATCGATCACATTATCCCGATCAACATATCTCTTCAAATCTATGGATTGCAGGACACGTCCTCTATCTACACAGATTTTAAAAAATCTTTCGACAAGTTTGAACATCTCATCTCGTTGAAAAATCTCTCTTTTAATGGTATAAAGGGTAATTTACTTCGTTGTTTCGTCTTCTATCTCGGCAACAGACTACTAGCAGTGAAAATTAACGGTTTTAAATCATCGCATGCTCTCGTGATTTCAGGGGTACCTCAAGGTTCCATATTGGGTCCCTTTTTGTTTATCATGTTTATAAATGATATCAGTAATTGCTTTTAATACAACAAGTTCCTGTTATATGCTGACGACCTAAAGATTTTCTACAAAATAAAAGATTCTTCTGATCATGCAAAGCTACAAGAAGATCTTGATAGACTAGATGCATATTGCATACTAAACATGATACAATTAAGTCACAGTAAGTGTAAATCGATCACTTTTTCTAAAAACAAGGCAATCAATTTTCACACTTGTAACATAGGTGACCAATCTTTGGAGTGTGTTAATTGCATACGTGATCTCGGCGTGATGTTGGACCAAAACTTACATTTTGATATTCACCTTAAGCAGATCACCTCGCGAGCTTATGCTTTGCTGGGGTTTGTCTTACGAACTATCAAACCCTTTAAGAAAATGAGAACATATCGGATATATAGAGGGCACAACTCTTGTGCGATCTTCACTTGAATATGCTGTTGCGGTCTGGAATCCATACTATCTTATATACTCTGATATGATCGAAAGAGCGCAAAAACGATTTATGTGTACATTGCAATATCGCTTCGATACGCCAAAAATAGACTATCGTAATGCATTGTCCGCATTCAAATACCGTACTCTCTACGAAAGGCGCATCGAACTCGGGGCAGTTGTACTTGTAAATTAGTCGCAGTTTCGTGTGCCAGAAAGAGCGACCCGTAGCTCTACGCTTTTCTATCTACATACCGCTCGAAATAATGCTGGTGCTCGTATACCACTACGCAGGCTTTATGATCGCGACAGAATTTTTCATTCTCTGGACATATTCGCTAGCTCATAACTTCAATACAAGCGTCAAAACGGATACTATACAACCATTAGTCCTTTGAAAGCATTAATACTACATTTTTTTTTCTCAATTATAAACAGGATTATTATTACTATTAATTCTATTACCGATAACGATTATAGTGAATTTTGAATGAAAGGCTGATTTCAATAATGACAATATTTATTGTTTGTATACCAATATTAAATGTTTTATAAATTAATTTAATGTATTCTATATATTTAATGTAACATACCAAAATTTATTTAAGACTGAAGATATATGTACGTAGAATATTATTTTGATATGGAAATGTCAGGATATAAGTTAGTCTAATACTCGAAAAATTCGTTTCTTGTATCTCACTATGACTTGTATCTGTTTTTTCCTATAGGTGATAAGTAAATAAATAAATCCCCAGCAGCTTGGCTAAATCTGTGAGAAACATAAAATAAATAATGATTTTTAGATTAAATCCCTTTGAGAAAATTATTGGCGGAAAACATTAAATTCACATGTCGGTTAAAAGACAAGAAAGGTTAACTTTATTAAACGGATTTTAAAACTATTTCTTTCAAAACTTTATGTATGGTAATTCTAGAGACATTGTTGATTGATGTAGAAACTTGATACTGAACACAGTGAGAAAGTGTCGTAAACCGCATATAATTCAAAAAATAAAATTAAAATATTATAATTTATTAGATATTATAAAAAAATATCCCAACGAAATACAATTTTTTTCCAAATTTTACTTGTCAGGTAAAGTATTAATTGAAAAAGTAAGCAGCGTGCAAAAACTAATTTTCCAGAATTGTATATTTATTTTACATGAAATTCTGAAAAATTAGTCCACAAAGATATGTTCTCGCTGGCCTATCTCCGTAACTGCAACAGTCAAAATTATGGAAAAAAAGCGTCATTAGAAGTTTACAGAAATTTTTGAAAAACTATAGTAATAATTCCAAATCTTATGGTTCTTTAGACATTTTTCGTATGTCAAATATATATAGGTTGTATATTTACAAGGAAAAAACAATATCGATATGTGTAAATAGTTCAAAAAATTATATTTTAATTAGGATAAGTGAAAAAAAATTAAAAACTCAAATATTTATAGGTTGCATATTTACAAGGAAAAAACAATATCGATATGTGTAAATAGTTCAAAAAATTATATTTTAATCAGGATAAGTGAAAAAAAATTAAAAACTCAAATATATATAGGTTGCATATTTACAAGGAAAAAACAATATCGATATGTGTAAATAGTTCAAAAAATTATATTTTAATCAGGATAAGTGAAAAAAAATTAAAAACTCAAATATATATAGGTTGCATATTTACAAGGAAAAAACAATATCGATATGTGTAAATAGTTCAAAAAATTATATTTTAATTAGGATAAGTGAAAAAAAATTAAAAACTCAAATATATATAGGTTGCATATTTACAAGGAAAACACGATATCGATATGTGTAAATAGTTCAAAAAATTATATTTTAATTAGGATAAGTGAAAAAAAATTAAAAACTCAAATATATATAGGTTGCATATTTACAAGGAAAACACGATATCGATATGTGTAAATAGTTCAAAAAATTACATTTTAAACAGGATAAATGAAAAAAAATTAAAAACTGTTCTGTAATTTCATTTGGCTTTAGACGATTTAATTATACATCGATTATTAGTTGGTATTAAAATAGATGCATTAGTTGTAGAGATATTTCGGTAACCATTTTGAAAAACGTAGTTTAAAAAAATATATATTTAAAATCAGTAATTCAAGAACCATTAAGGATACTTTCCTGTTTTTTTGATTCTAATGACGTTTTTTTTGTAATTAAGTTGAATGAAAATTGACAAAAAAATATTTAAAATGTATTTTAAAGATTAAATCAAAACATTTAAAATTAAGAGCCAAATTATATTCAATCGAAATATTTCTATACATAACTCGATTATTTTTACGTGAATAGTTCTATTATTTTTACGTATTTAAATAATGTAAACGGCGTTTTCAGATTTTATGTTTTTTGGACTTTATAGTTTGTCAACCTGCCGGTGTAACAGGATCCTCTTATACGGCACACATACCCACGGTGCAACTCAACTCGAAAATTAGGCTGCATTTCCACCGGGTCCCGTGCCGTGATTGATGTTCAAGTATTTAAATATTAAGGCGCCCGTCTGTATGCATACTGGATTCCCAGCCCGATAATCGCTTCTTACGTATGTACACTGCCTATCGCAAAAGACGATAATTAAAATAAACCAATGAACGGTATTTAAACTAATCACAAATTAAAATGAAAAAAAGAATTTGGTTGGAAACATTACATTACAAGAAAGAAAACTTTAATTTTAAAATCTATAAAACACATGTGTAAAATGATAATAATAGTGAAATATTAAATAATTAAAATTAATATTCTGTGTAAATAATATATTATTACGTCATATAATTATGAATTTCTAGATTTAACTTATCAATAATTGAATCAAAAACAAATTAATAGACGGAAGTAAATCGCCAGCAACAAGTAATTTTAATAATATCTTAACAAAATATTCACTACACAAAAGTTAGCGTACGATATGTCAAAATAGAATACCACCTTAGCAATAAAAGCAACACAGTAATCTTTCCATTGCGTGCGCATCCCTTAACATACTTTAAAGCGTCGCCAGTGAATAAAAATCTCCCACATTTTTTAACTATTATCTGCCATCAAAGAGGTACTTTCCACTTAAACACCTGATTTTGGCATAAATTAATGACGCTGAAATCCAATTTCAAAATAGTAATAGGCAATTTACATTAATAAATGGTAGCAAAGTTTAAAAAAATTTTACAAAGTTTTAACCAAATAATGTTTAAAACTTTTTAACGTATAATAAACTGTGAGGAGAAATAAACATTTAAAATTAAAAGTATTTTTAATTAAGATTTTATGGAAAATAATGGTGCTTAAAGTAATTCAAGACATACAGTTTTATTGTTTCGCTAATTTTTATTGAAACTTACGAAAAAAACACATTTGCAATAAACGTAAGTACAAAAGCTATTTAATTAGAAAAAAAACTTAGAAAATTAGGATTTAGAAATCCCAAATATGTTAAAAATGCATAACTTATCACAACGTATAAAGTACTTCTTATTTCCTATGTACACAATAATGAAAAGAAAACTGATATTTCCTTCTTAAATGCAACGGAAAAATATAATAAGTTTAACTTTAAATATGTCAGCAGACTATAAAGTCACTGCAGATATCGGTAAATATTTGAATAAATAATTTGTTTTAAAGTCTTAGCTATATGAATGTTGTCTAAAAATACTGAGAGTTTGAGTATACGAAAGGAGATAATATAAATGATCAGGCCACTCTAATATCTAAATCTTATGTTATGTTACTGTGTAACTTGTAGAATTACATGGTAACAAACATATATTCAATTAAAAATTGTATCCATAGTCAGATTATTATATGAAACTGTATATACTCGTATTCTCGTAATTAAACTGACTGTTCGTTATCACACTGTATACGTTTACATAGTATGCAGTGTGATAACGAACGAATGCGTCAATAATCATATAGTAACATGATTATTGACGCATTCTGCGGTACACCAATACATACCGCTTAGACTAAATGTGTGTTCTTTGTGACGATTATTTTAAACAATTTGGTGTGCAAAAAAGTAATCAATCAACACAACAGTTAAATTGAAACGACTCATTTTTCTTTTTCAGTTAAATTCAGATTTAAATGAATTTATTAAATGTTACTTTTACGACTAATTTGTCAAAAAATTTTCTACTGTATAATTATTCGACTTAATACAAATTAAATCTATATTGATATAAACTAGTTATGCCGAGAATTCTATACACTGATAATTAAGGGGTCAGATGTTCGTATCATCAATTTATCTGAAAGACATGTAGAGAATCCCAAAGTGTCAATAATACCAGACAAAAGTGTATTGAAAATTGAAATAATTAAATATTTCTATTTAATATTATCATATTTTAGACTGTTGATTCCATTAATGACAAACAAGAATCAATAGAAACAATGGCAATACAATATCAAGTGAACAGGGAGAGATATAAGATACACTATAAGGTGTCTGACGCAAAAACTAACAAAATTTGAAATACGTATTAAGATTATCTCGACAATACATTATAAAAAAACTATTAAAATTATATAGATTAATCGAAAAAAAGGTAATAATTAGGGAACCAAATTTCGAAGCAAGCAACAACGTGCCAACAGGCAGACAAATATACAGCTAAACCATTGTCATTGCTAGTACTGTACAGAAATAAATCTGTCAACTATGAGTAGAATTTTTCATACGAAATTTAAATATTTATGTGTACAGTGTTTTTAATAAATTATTTGTGTATATCAAGTTTATTTTTCATTTTACGTAAAAATATCATACTTCGTACCGTACGATTTTTATAATTTCCATGAATAAAGGGTAAACTGCGAAGAACACGATTTCCGTATGCTGGAGAAGTGGCGACTACCTTTGATAAGGCCGTGGAAGAAGCATCCAAGCAAGTGTGGAACTACTTCACCCAGTGTGGAACTACTTCATCGTTTTTATCGCTGATACAAACGATGCTAAATGTGCCATGTAAACTATTTTAAAAAACGAAAGTCAAGTTACAACCTTGCTTAATGGTTACATTCTTGATGTTCTAAAAACTTTCAGTAATACCTTTTACGGATGTACCAATTTAAAGTTTCTATCTTATTCCATTTAGAAGACAGAAGCATCTAACGGGAGTACGGGGAAACGGCGGTGTCTTAACAAAACGGTTCGTTAGAACTCTTCAGGGTAGGGAAACCTATAATTAATTATGTAAACTTTTCGCAATTTTTACAATGTCACCTAGCAGAGGATAATTCCACTCTAGATTTTCTAATATAAGGTCACCATATCAAAACCCAACAGACATTTATTCTGCACGCTACATGGCCAGCCCATAGCCACATTAGCTTGCCAATAACAAGAACTATATCGGTGACGTTAGTTATCTTACGGAACTCCTCATTACGAATCATATATTATGCAGAAATCCTATCCATAGGTCACTTAATGACTTGGCATATATTTACAAGACCAACAGTAAACGGTGCGTTTCGATTCCATATGTCATCAATGGCAACACACCCTGGTTGAAAATTCTCGCCTTTTTCGAAATTTTCCGATCGTTACACAATCGAGTTGGGCAGTTTATCTTAGGAAACCTGATCTTTATCTTGTCCATGTTTATTTTAAAACCTATCTATTAAGAAAGGATACTTTTCGACTAAGTTTCTTGTGAGCATTGTGCAAGATCAAATAATGAACCCAACATAACCTCGACAAATAGAGGGTGCATTATGTGTTCGCCATTATATTGATACCAAATCCGTTTGAAATCAAAAGCTTAATGACACTTTCTTATACTTTATGTTAATATAATTATTTCCAAAGCAATTTCAGTTCTGTGGACATACACATATTTCTCATTATTCACACGTATATCTCACTAGCTTATGCTCACGGATTTGCTCACGCAGAAGTCGACATTACAACATATTCCAATAAATCATGCAACTCTATTTTTACTCTATATTTATGTTTGCCCGTACTTATCTACAAGTCCTAAAAATTTAGTTATCGCATACGACCGTCAATGAGGTCTGTCCTTACGCGTCTGCCCGCGTTCTGGTTGCTATCTCATTCAACCGAGGAAATTTCATATAAACTTTCAATCCTTATATTACCCTCTTAGGGATAGAATTTCCAAAATTCCTTTCTTGTCGCTCACTTACGCTATATAAGATACCTATCTGCGATAAAATAATTTCAGGATTCTAGGTTCAGCGGTTTTGGCTGTGCGTTGATGCCTGGTCAGTCAGTCAGTCATCTTCCTCCTTTAAATATAAAGATTATTTCTAACCAAATATCGATAAACACATACCTAAAAATCCACACATGACTAAATATAAACACACTAGCACGATTACTAAAATGTCAGGAGAATTACTGGAAATATTAACTAAGATATTTGTAATAATTTCCAGGACAGGAATTTGAAAAATAAAATACCTAACGACTTTTCAAGCTTTGTTAAAATATTCACATATTTAGATTATGAGGTAAGAATTTCGTTATTATATTATTTCATGTGAAAGTTACTTATTTTCCTACAGAAAACCAACGTACTTAATGAACTTATTTTACTATATGTTTTACATTTACATTTCAAATATTTTAACACAAATTTACAAAAACCACAGTTATTTTCAAATATTTTAACACAATTTTACAAAAATCAACGTACTTAATGAACTTATTTATTTCAACACAAAAATCAACGTACTTAATGAACTTATTTAAAAATCAACGTACTTAATGAACTTATTTATTAACCACAGTTATTATTCAAATATTTTAACACAATTTTACAAAAATCGACGTACTTAATGAACTTATTTATTTCAAAAATTTTAACACAATTTTACAAAAACCAACGTACTTAATGAACTTATTTTACTATATGTCAAGCATTTCAAATATTTTAACACAAATTTACAAAACCCACAGTTATTATTCAAATATTTTAACACAATTTTACAAAAATCAACGTACTTAATGAACTTATTTATTTCAACACAAAAATCAACGTACTTAATGAACTTATTTAAAAATCAACGTACTTAATGAACTTATTTATTAACCACAGTTATTATTCAAATATATTAACACAATTTTACAAAAATCAACGTACTTAATGAACTTATTTATTTCAAAAATTTTAACACAATTTTACAAAAACCAACGTACTTAATGAACTTATTTTACTATATGTCAAGCATTTCAAATATTTTAACACAAATTAACAAAAACCACAGTTATTATTCAAATAGTTTAACACAATTTTACAAAAATCAACGTACTTAATGAACTTATTTATTTCAAAAATTTTAACACAATTTTACAAAAATCAACGTACTTAATGAACTTATTTTACTATATGTCAAGAATTTCAAATATTTTAACACGAATTTACAAAAACCACAGATATTTTCAAATTTAAGGTTATGGCTCTATTATTGTGTATGTTAATTGATAATTCTAGCACGCCTGAAGCCGCTTGGATGGAATGACATATATTTTCTGTATTATATTCAAAATCATTTTATCATCTCAGTATTATATCATATCAGTATTAGAGTTCAATATCCTTTAGAGTTATCGTTATTTATATTTATTTATTTGATGAAAATTTATTTAAAAAATATTTCTTTTAACAAATAGCTTTAAGTTGACAAGTGTAACTTGGGTGTAATTTTTTGAATTCTAGGCGTGATGTTATTTATTATGCTTCATCATTTTAATTCAGTACGATAAAGATGTTGAAAAAAGACAAAACTTTATGGTATGCAATTTTATAAAATGTTTACCAATCGTTATGTATTCATATTATTCATCATTCAAATAGATTTACGTCGACAAGTCTAATTTGTGTGTAATTTTTAAAAATTCTAGGCATAATGTTATTTATTATGCTTCATCATTTTAATTCATTAAGGTAAAGATGTTGAAAAAAGACAAAACTTTATTTTATGCCATTTTATAAAATGTTTAACAATCGTTATGTATTCATATTATTCATCATTCAAATAGATTTACGTCGACAAGTCTAATTTGTGTGTAATTTTTTAAATTCTAGGCATAATATTATTTATTATGCTTCATCATTTTAATTCATTAAGGTAAAGATGTTGAAAAAAGACAAAACTTTATTTTATGCCATTTTATAAAATGTTTAACAATCGTCATGTATTCATATTATTCATCATTCAAATAGATTTACGTCGACAAGTCTAATTTGTGTGTAATTTTTAAAAATTCTAGGCATAATGTTATTTATTATGCTTCATCATTTTAATTCATTAAGGTAAAGATGTTGAAAAAAGACAAAACTTTATTTTATGCAATTTTATAAAATGTTTAACAATCGTTATGTATTCATATTATTCATCATTCAAATAGATTTACGTCGACAAGTCTAATTTGTGTGTAATTTTTAAAAATTCTAGGCATAATGTTATTTATTATGCTTCATCATTTTAATTCATTAAGGTAAAGATGTTGAAAAAAGACAAAACTTTATTTTATGCCATTTTATAAAATGTTTAACAATCGTTATGTATTCATATTATTCATCATTCAAATAGATTTACGTCGACAAGTCTAATTTGTGTGTAATTTTTTAAATTCTAGGCATAATATTATTTATTATGCTTCATCATTTTAATTCATTAAGGTAAAGATGTTGAAAAAAGACAAAACTTTATTTTATGCCATTTTATAAAATGTTTAACAATCGTTATGTATTCATATTATTCATCATTCAAATAGATTTACGTCGACAAGTCTAATTTGTGTGTAATTTTTTAAATTCTAGGCATAATATTATTTATTATGCTTCATCATTGTAATTCATTACGGTAAAGATGTTGAAAAAAGACAAAACTATATTTTACGCTTTTTACAACATATTTCACAATCGTTATGTATTCACATCACTCATCATTCAAATAGATTTAAGTCGACATGTCTAACTTGGGTGTAATTTTTTGAATTCTAGGCATGATGTTATTTATCATACTTCATCATTTTAATTCATTACGGTAAAAATGTTGAAAAAAGACAAAACTATATTTTATGCTTTGTATAAAATATTTAACAGCCGTTATATATTCATATCAATTACTCGTGTTCAATAATTTACTATATATATTTTTTATTATAATGGACCTTGTTTTGTTTGAATTATTATCACTATCTTTACATTGGTACCATAAGAAGCGTGTGTAACCTCCATTTTTAAGACCAAATTTATTGGTAATATATTAAATTAAACATAATGAATAACACTAATAAAAAAAAAGTTACTATGTGCGTAAAAATTCATTACCTGTGTACAAACCATAACCGCGCATTATTTCAAATAGATCTTCCGACCTCTTGCCTCATTATATTTTTTTTCTCAACAGGTATATTATACATAGAATTGAAATCAGCGCGATAATTCCATCCAAGCGGCTTCAGGCGTGCTAGAATTATCAATTAACATACACAATAATAGAGCCATAACCTTAAATTTGAAAATATCTGTGGTTTTTGTAAATTCGTGTTAAAATATTTGAAATTCTTGACATATAGTAAAATAAGTTCATTAAGTACGTTGATTTTTGTAAAATTGTGTTAAAATTTTTGAAATAAATAAGTTCATTAAGTACGTTGATTTTTGTAAAATTGTGTTAAACTATTTGAATAATAACTGTGGTTTTTGTTAATTTGTGTTAAAATATTTGAAATGCTTGACATATAGTAAAATACGTTCATTAAGTACGTTGGTTTTTGTAAAATTGTGTTAAAATTTTTGAAATAAATAAGTTCATTAAGTACGTTGATTTTTGTAAAATTGTGTTAATATATTTGAATAATAACTGTGGTTAATAAATAAGTTCATTAAGTACGTTGATTTTTAAATAAGTTCATTAAGTACGTTGATTTTTGTGTTGAAATAAATAAGTTCATTAAGTACGTTGATTTTTGTAAAATTGTGTTAAAATATTTGAATAATAACTGTGGTTTTTGTAAATAGATAGATAAGATATATAAATCATATATATAAGATATAAATCTGCCGTGCACAATGATTTATTTAACGTATTCATAAGAGAATAATTATTAACATAAAGGCAAATATTAATCAGACATCACAGATGCTAGCTTCAAATTAAAATTCGACCCATTCGTGCGAGTAACTGTCCCTTAAAACTAGCTTTAAAACATAATGTAACAGCCGCCCACTGGGTACGCCTTTCAAATATACCAACCACCGTCTAGCAATACAAAATGGCTCCGAGGACAGTCCTACGGGAGCGCCGTTATAAATCCTCCGCGAAACTTTGTACGAAATAATTATTACCCCGGATAGGAATTTTAGAGATTTCCATTCCAGACAAATATCATTAAAGCGGAATGTGCATTGCCATTGTAACTGATGAGGAATTGTTCGTATTTACGCGGCCGTTTACGGCGTAATGTTCGTAATTGAATAATAAATTTTAACCTTGGCTTTGTCGCAAAATATGAATCGGATTTGCGATAAAGAAAGGGGTGGATAAATATACCTGTTTGGTGAAACCAGATGTATATAGATACACGCTGCGTTCATATGTGCAATAGAAAAAGAAATTAGCCAATAAAAACCTCTAATTAACACTCTCAGTACAAGATTGATGAGTTACCCAACCAAACCAAGTGGAATTCAAGTACAAGTCTAGCAAACGGGGTTTTCAATGTTTTCCCTTATTAAAATAAAAAGAAACTTATTTTTAACTATGTTATGGATAGTTACAAAATCAATAATAATTTATTTTATAAAAAAAGGAACTGTAGTGTTGGATACTGCCACAGTTATTTCGTGAAAAATCACTCATATATGCAATAATGAAATAAAATACCGTTTTTGTTTTCAATCGTTTAATTCATTTGCAACTTACATTTATTAAACACATGATAATGTTATGTATGAGTATTGGAATATATATGGCTTTAAAATTATATGAACACATTTTGCAAATGTCGAATCAATCGGTGAAAAATTGTGGGTACTCGTTGCTCGTGCGCTGTTTGCGACGACTGGCCGTCGCTAATGTCAGGGCAATACTGAAACAAACTCTCATCTTTCTTCTTTAAATTATAAAAGATAGTGTTGGAGACTATATCTATTTTACCAGAATTATTAAAGTTTTAAATTTCAACAAAAACTATCGACCATTTAAGCGTGATTGCCTCCCCATAAAAGACATTAATTTTAAAGAAATGTTGACGTCAGAATGAATATTACTCCATGATTTCCATTATTACATTTTTGTAACAAATTATTGTCAGAGTTTTACCGATTTAATTTACATTTTTATCATTAAATACTTAATTTATTTATAAATAAAGTTTAATAATAACAACACAAACAAATAAGAAAACATAAAGAAGTGAAATAAATGTGAAAAAATTGCATGAAAACACGTCTAAAATTGTATATTTACTGATATTTATTTTACTATAGAAATTTTAAGCGGCGTTTATGATTTAACGGCGGTTATGTTTATGAATGAAGTATCTTCTGGTTGAAAAAAAAATAGATTTTAGATTCTATTGAAAGCTAAGAAACTGCAAAGTACAAGCTAAGACATTCAACCAATTCTTACTTGCATATAGAATGGAAATTAGTTAATGATGAAACATTATTCTCATATTTCAGATAATACATCCCAATGTACCCAAAAAAAATGATTAATTATTCTATTGCCGTCATGTCGATTACCTATCCGAGGTTTATTCTAGATGAATATTTTACCTAACTTAGTTCTATTAATTTCCTTGCGTGATTAGATATTTGGTTGAGAAATTGAGTAGGTCATGGATATCCTCATCTCTCTAAGTACTCGCTTTCACCTACCCAGACTCGTAAACTTTATATACATATCGATCGTATATGACATTTTTTAAAAGGGCTACTTGTTAAAGCTACAGGAAATATGAAACTAAACTTCCTCATTTCGTTCTCATATCCTCTTGAATTCAATATAACAAAAGCCAATAACCAGGAGTATGCTTTAAATTTTCACAAAATCAAGAATTCTTCAACATTTCATAGCTTAATTTTGATTTTATTTTCCACTATTTATACACTAATATTCTTTAAACATTCTAAATCTATATTCGTCAATCTCTTAAGACTATTCTTAATAGGGAAAAATTGCATCTGACCTCTCCCCACACCTCTCACCCCTCAATTGAAGGATCGGCTTTTGCAGTCGTATAAATACAATCAGGTCCAAGCTCTCCCATTCCTGGGCGGCACTTAACGCAGCAATCTCGACGCCAATCAGCACGAAAGCCACCAACGGAAATGAAAACCGGGCCTGACGTCCGGTGCCGCCTACATTAATGCAATCGGCCAGCTCGTTAGTTGTCTGCCGGTTGTGCTGCTTTTGAATTAGCATGTGGGCGCGGTTTTAGATTGGAGAGACTAAGAGCTACACTAAGTTCAATATGTGGATTAAAGAGGTAAATAAACATTGAGTTTTATTTATATCACAGTGTATTCACATGTACACATAGTGGGAGTAAACATGGACAATATTTTAGATGTTATTCCCACTATTTTTTTAATTAATAGTATTTATTTTTTTGCCGCACAAAAACATAGAGTTCGGTATCTACAAAATTTTAAAACGTAAATTTTGAAATCATGGTCAAATTATTTTTTTAAGTATATTAATAATTACAAAATACAAATCACGCAGTGTGATAATTTTGTGACTTTCTCTGTTGGTAACACTTTAATCTCCATTTTATTAAATAATTCTCCGTTCATTACTTTTAGTTTTAAATATTCTGTTAATAGTGCTTTTACTAATCCCTTTTTAAGAATTCCGTACCTCAAAAGGAAAAATGAAACCTTATATGATAATTTATCAGCCGTCTCTCTGTCCAGCTGTCACCGTTTTATTCAAAACCGTCCAGTGTAGAAACAGGATATTTAATATAGTTTTTTAGGTTTTATACGCTGTTTGTGGAAAAATAATTTTTGTCGAATCGTAGAAAATATAAGGTTTCAATATTATGTGCTAGGTGATACCTCTTTCATTTTTTAACCTTGAATTTGAAAAATATTAAAATTTTTAAGTCAAAAATATATATATAGGTATCCGTCATATAGGTATCTATATATAGGTATATATAGGTAGCCGTATATATAGGTATCCGTCAATTTATATCAACAATTTCAAGATATATCTTGAAATTATTGTCAAAGGTTGATATAAGAAAGTTAGAAATCAAATTATTATATGTATAAATGTTAGCGGTTAATTTACAATGTCAAAACAAAATATTTCAAAAATAAATTGCTTAGATTCAATGATATGAGTTGCATCTATATAAAATAAGTTGGGAACGAGAATGTGAGAGATTTCAATTTTTGTCCGCAACTAATTTCTTTCCATTGAAATTTCTCGACGTTGTTATTTGTAATTTCTTTTGTTTTATGACAGTAATTGCATGCTCTTAAGTAGCATAATAATATTATTCACATCCAACTGTGAAAAACTATGAAAATTTTAATTCAAGGTAATATCATGTAAATTTAGTTGCTTATTGCATATTAGAAAAAAAACGGAAAACATATTTGCGCCATCTTTTTATGAAGAGTTCAAAGGTTCTTTTGAAAAATGTTCACCAATCTATTTTAGTTTTTTTATAACAGACAATCTAAACCGTTTGTTGTATAACGGCCCTATACGCGTTAATTTAAATTTGAATTCTATCATTTTTAACCGTAATGAAGAATAAAATTGATACAAGGTCAAGCTACGTTTCGATACATACTTACAAATATTTTAATAATATCGCATATATTTTGAAATAGAAAAACAAAATTAACCTTTTTGAAAGTTATTTTCTTGTTTTTCCCTGTTATTTTGTTAATTACATTAAATTTATGTAAATACGGTTCACGGCAAAATTTAACCACATTTTTGTACTACGTTTTTAAATATGCATTGAAATACTAAATTTTATTACTTACTTAGTTTAAATATATAAAAACTACAAGCATATTTAAATTTTGCTTGAGGCCTCAATCAAACAATATTATTGCCTTTAATTGACCAAGGAGATGTATGCTATCTGGTTTTCACTGCATTTAAAATCAATAAATCAATTCGTTGGAATATTAATCTCAAGATATATCAACCAAAATTAGTAGAAGTTAGATATTAATACGATTTGCAAATACTTCCAAATAGTCCAACCAATAGTATAACCTCTTTATCAGATGCAGATCCAATGAAAACAATGTCAGTCATCTTTTTCCCAAATACTCCACTATATCTTATAAAAAGTTTTTAAATTATATATTTTTAAAATTTAAAATTTTACTTTTTATTTTTATTTAAAACTATATTTAAAATTGTTAAATTTATTTTAATCCTTTTCTATTATTTCTTTGTTAGCCTGACCTAACCCTACCAATTTCTGGCAATCTCCTTTTCGTTGTTTTTATTATGCATTACATTCCTTAATTTTCCCTAAAAACTCTAGCAGTCTGTTGGCAAATACAATTTTTCAAAATGTAATGGAGACACACATTTAAAAAGTAAGCCCTTTCCTGCTTTAATGGTTCATTTAAAATGCAATAATTTGCTTCACTCTAAAATTCAGAATTTAGTGAAAGGCTGACGACTTTTACTGACAATTACTTTATAAAACATTAAAGTCCTAAATGAATAAATAGATATAGGTAAATAAATAAATATATTATATAATCTAATGGTTCACATAAATACATATCCTACATTCGAAAAGAAAAACCTATATAAATGTTTTCCCAACGAATATCTATTTTTCAACTACATTCGATCTTATACATGGCTAGACAAAAATAATGAGCTGTATATACGTATGTACCTCGTAACGTCTTTTTAGAATCCTTTTTCGTACGAGTTACCCATTAAGTTCAGCCTCGTTATCTACACAGAACCGAGACAAACATCCCTTTGGAGGCATCCGTGTTATGGACCATTAGTTACTCTCTTGTTATTATATTCATATATTTTCTTATTTGTATTATCTGTCATTTTGATGGTGGATATTTACCAGCATATGTAATGTTGGCAAAGGTATCTGGCTTTGTTACGTATTTGAATTTTGAGATATTTCATAATTATATGCGAAAGAAAATGTTGAATGACACAGAAATAAAGTAGAGTTTATTGTGAGCACAAATATAGTTAACCATTGTTTATATGTAAGTAAAATGTATCATAAAAAGAGGTTTTCCTAAATGTTGAATATGTTTGCATATTTTGTAAAATTTCATTCATAATCTGTAAATATCAAAGGTAAACGAGTAAAGATAAGATTTAAAGAAATCAGTAATTTTTCAAGTAATATCTTATTTTTAAACAGTAATTTCTCGAGTTACAAATGAATGAGCGACTTTTCATTTATTTTTAACTTGAGAAATTACTGTTTTTTATTTATTTATTTTAATAAAATGATTTTTTTCTGTTTATTTTCATTAAAACGGTCTGAAGAATTATTTTATAGGATTTTTTTGGAGAATAACCTTTAATAGCTTTTTACATATCGAATTAAATAAAAATAATTTTCCGTTCTGATAAAAAAACGTCAATATGGTAAAATAACACAAAATATACAAAATATAACGTGCGAAAACAATTATTTTATTATAGACGGTTTTATTAGTTTAATCTGATGAAATAAAATAAAAAAAATTATTTCATGGATAATATTTTGTCATCCTTTCCTATAGGGTTTCCCATAGGAACACTCCAACTGTGCGCTTTCGGGGGTGGGATACACACCGTTTTTTTACCAATTATTTTTCTGTTTCAAATCAATATTGCTATAAAGGCTATATTAAATTTAAACAGATTAAAAGATGACAAGTTTGGGGTTATTTAAAATTCCAATATTATGTAGTCTTATCGAAAAAAGGCTACAACAAGCAAAAATACTTTTTTAAAGAACTACAATTTTCCTTTGTTATTTTATTAATTTTTTTAAATATCTATTAACATCACCGCTCAATGCATTTTAATTGTGGGGTATGATTCCTATTTAACGTAGGTAAATGGTTTAATAAACAGTTTTAATGGAATCTGAACAAAAAGCTACATTTTGAACAATAAGCTAAAATGAAGTAATTGCTCTTTGTGAATAACTGATGAAACTATGGTTACACCAAATTAATTTGAGTTCAATACTAATAAAAAATATATTTACTTGTTGTTTAAAATAAAATATATACTGGTACAACGATAAGAATCAATACGGTATCAGACCAAAAATTTCTTTGTATGGTTATTACTTTAATTAAAACGATTTATTAGTCGGTAGCCCGTAATATTTGTGCAAGTTTATCATCCATAGTTTCAGGTCAATTTGCAAACTTATGCACGAATCGGTTAATTGAAAGCTTCCTAACATATATTCCTAACATAGCAGATAACACAAATAGTGTAATACTAAAAATCTTCACAAATATGCATCAGTTATAATATAAGATATCATATAAGTATAAATAACATTAGTAAATTACAATTAAACTATAAGTTAATATGCAATAAAAAACTGTGTCACTGTGGCTTACTCTACTTGAGTAAGCAAACATATGAGTATTGATGTAACTATAAAAGCTAACTATATTTTATATTATAAAGCTTAGCTTGACTATAATGAGTTATTAACTACGGTGTAGCAAACCGATTTCTAGAGATTACTAAGCACAAAATAAGACTATTATAATCAATTACTTTTTTATCTTATTCCGTTCTCGTAACTCTCAACCCTTGCATTACCGTTGATGCAAGGGTTGAGCGTTCTGTAGCGTACGCACACTGGGCGCCGCGGGTCTTGTCAAAACGATATACATGGTGACGCACCTAACACCGTATCTAGCTTTGAATAGTGAGCAATATTTTTCTTCAATTTTTTTATGGGGGTTTTAAATGTAATTAATGTTGAAAATTAAAAACAATATTTGGTTATTTACAAAAAAATAAATAATAAAATAAATTACACCAAAAAAGAAAATATTGTAGAGTGTTTTCATCTTATATTTTCCAGAGGAATCTGGGAATAATTCGTGCTATACCAATTAACTAACACGCTGTATAATGATTATAAATTTAGATGCTATATTAATGTTCAAGTATAAATATTATGTAATTTGACTATGATGCATAGAACAAGATATAACGCTATATCACAGTACACATTCAATATTCTCCTAAATAACTTCACACGAGTTTTCTTTCGACGCATTTGAAAAAATTTCAGAGTTCAATATCCCATTTTATATTACTTTTCACCGTAAAATTTCCTAACCTCGTGACTATCTCTGTATTCAGGCACAAACTTTAATTCAAAATATGCTAATTTACAACAGAAAAGAAAATGTTAAGTATGCACTAGCAGAAATCGCACTACGGGGATTCTATACGTAAGTACGTATAGTGTATATATAAACGTTTAGGGTACACAGTATTTTTATTAAACTATTTACAAAATAATTTATTAAAAAGAGTTTATTAAAAATACTGTGTACCCTAAACGTTTATATGTACGTAAGTATCTACCAGATCCTCGTAGGACGAGTTCTGCTATTTAATAATCTAGTTATTAGCTAATTAATTTATATAGATAATTAATTTTACTTTTCGCCATTAAGTACATCTTTCAGAGGTGTTAAAATATCAGTAATTTCTCAAAAGCTACGAGTTTGGAAACCATCGCTATAGCTTTCTGGTAAACTTTAAATAAAGTATAGCTGTTTTTAAATAATTTTAACTTCTATAGTTTCGTAGGTGAGTTAGTGAGAACATATTTTTGTATACTTACATCTTCGACAATATTTGTATATCTTGTATTGTATCGTATCTATGTATTGTATCTATTTAATGTATAATTGAAAAAGAATAGTCTTTAAATAATTATAGGTTGCTCTTTTACCGTATATCCCATACAATAAAATGAATTTTAAAAAAAACTGTCAAGCACGAGTAGAACTCATACCACCAGAGTTCCGCAGATATTCAGGCATTTAACACATTTGAAAGTATACAGTACTTTTAATAAAACCATAAACAAATATTAAATTTTTACAGCATCAAACTATATTTCCAACATTAACAAACTAATTGTAAAAATGTATAAATCCATATAAAATTAAAAATCACTAATTTTTTTATTTTTTTTTACTTATCCCATCAAATTTTCCATTAGGCCTTGAAATCGAACGGAAGTACCCTTTTTTTACCGGGAATACCTTTTTTTCTTTACTTTGTTTTTTAGTGAACAAGACTGTGGCATAATAAATGAAACAAAATATATGCTTTAAAGAGCAATATATTTTTATAACGTGAACCAAAAGCGTGACCTCAGTATACGTTATTAATATCAGTTTGATATCTCTTTCCGTTTCTGAGAGAAAGGGCTTTGATCAATAGACGGACGTACAGACGTACGGATAACCAAATAATTCTATAAGAGTCCTGTTTTCTTTTAATTATGAGAGATGAAACCCAGAGAACGTTACCAAGAAGTTTATTTGTTTCATCTAAAATATCCATATATTTTTTGAATTTTGACTAATCGGGTATGTGGGTTAATGTACTTTATCGCATTGCTAAATTTTAAATTTTCATATGAAACAGTTTCTATGAAAAATTACTTTGAAATGCTCATGATCTCAAAGTGATCTCATAAGGGTTCGGTTTTCTTTTCCTCTAGCTGAACGAAATCCGAAAAATGTATATTGCGCATTAAAAAATATACAAACTAAGTAAAAGTCCGTTCATTTCAATTAGATTGCTTAATTAGTTATTAAAAAAACAGAATTTTTGTATTTTTTCTCATTATTTACTCTTGTATTTATTTTTGATTGAATTTGCATGGAATACGATTTATAACAGAGAACCAGATGCGGGGAGACACGGAGTACGGATGCGTTCAAGGTTTTACAACAGCTAACAAAATATAATGTAATTTATACCGGTTCCAATAATCCGAAGTACTTTCGGATTATTGGAACCAGTATAAAATACATCATATTCGAGCGAGCAAAGCTGCGTACATAAGTTGACGAGTGAAAGCGAGTCATTCACACCCCATGACCGTCTGCTTAATAATCTCAAAATAATGACGCTATTCCTGTCCAGACACACTTTCCTGCACACTTTCACGTCTCGCCAACTTCCCTCCTCATCCAGCGTCGCGGCGCCGTCTGACGCCCCCCATTCGCTTTATTAAATTTACACGTTGGACTTGAATCAATCTTTGCATAGCAAATTGAATAAGGAAACGGCGGTTTTAAGGTCGTTTTGCTTTTAAATGTTTTTGAGAATTCGGCAACTGCCGACTCGATGTAATGAAGTTAGGTACTTATTTATTTTTGTTAATTATTCAAAGTTATGGCGAAGATTAACTTTGCGACGGGCCGATTTGACGAGTTTATGATTTAATAACGCCGAGGTGAATCGCAACTCGCAGACAGATTTGAATTAGCTTACACTGGAATAATGCAATAACTTAAAAATAATTATTAGTTTTAGATACGACATTCGTGCAAATATAAATAATTTTTTGGACTACCATTGACATCGGCTTTGCACGCATGGAAAATAATAAAAATAGGGACGTAGTTCCTGAGTTTTTTTTAAAAGAATTTTTAAATTCAAAACTTTTTTAACAAAAAATTTGCAATTTAAGACAGTGTTATACAATTACTAAATACATACTTATGTCACTACACTATCTTAACAAGATAACAAGGCGATATTTTTGAATATCCCGAGCATTGAGATATTATTCGCACAGAAATACAGAATTGCGGTCCAGTGACCTCAGTTGAAATAGTCGTTCATGAAAGTTCAATGCATCTACACGTTTTATATTGTTTACACATTCGAAAATGCCATCATACGCGATAAGATATTGTACAATTCGCACTAGTAAAAAATAAAAAAGTAATGGAGAAAAATAAATTATCTAAATACCTATAATTTTTGGAACTAAATTACTTCTTGATTTTATTTTTTAAATAAAAGTTCTTTTAATTTTTTTTATTATTATTTATTTGATTGATAATAATGGGCATTTTTCTTACTTACTTTATCTCACTCAACACTGCCCGTATTTGCCAAGCAGCGCAAAACAGTAATCACTACTTTCCCTGTCGCATCTCTATGTGAGTGAATGAAAAATAAATAGCTTAGCCGGAAATAACCGAAAACATACGACGATTAACGAAATATTAGTTGTAACGCAATTTTAATTCGACATCATGTCTCTTCTCTGTACATATAATATTCCAATGATGCCGGGGAAAAATCTATCCCAAAATATTCTGTATATTCATCTCCGTAGCACAGGATACATGTATGCATAATTTTAAAGAGATCGGTTGTTTTGTTAAGACGTTAAGATGCGACAAACTAATAAACAAGCAATCTGGATTTCGCATCAAAAATATTAAGACTGGACGAGGATACCTTATTTTTTAGAATGGGGTGTTTTAAATTCCAAATAGGAGTAAATTAACGTTGACTTATTTATTAAACTTATAAATAATCATGTAATTTAGATATTCTTAAGACGTATGAAAGATTTATAAAAATTTAGGCATTGTATATTTACAGAAGTACTAACTCCTTATAAATAAAGGAATTTTCATTTTTAAAATTCCATTTCTCGATTTTTGGATAGATGATGCTTGCACCATACAAGCATTATCATCCGCGTGGGTGAAAAAAAATATAGAAATAAAATATAATGATACAATTATAGATAAGTATTGAACTAATATTTTCAAAAATTTAAAATTTTATCAAAATCGTTTTATATATTGCCCTTGCATTTAAATTATCGAGTGACCATGTGGAAAAACATCGAAAAATGAAGGGGAAAATAAGACCATATAACATACGCTTAACACACAGATTATACTTTCGAATATTAGCAAATAAAAGTCATAATTAAGGAACCTAGTGATAACTCCGCGTTTTAGAATTAGTATTATTCTAAAAAAAGATTGAAAAAATATGCATTTACTGATAAAAAAAGGAGTATTCCTAGAATATTTGACTCAAAACTATAAATGTAATTACAACCCTAACTGATGTTATAGACGTGAAAATTTGGATGGAGGTTTTGTTGCTTGTTGTTATGGGTTATTCCCTGTTAAGTAAAGCTATTTCCTTGGTGCTTTTCATTAAATATTTGACACATTAAAATTACTGTTGCTTTACCTTTGTTTGCAGATTGTAAGTTATTTAGAATTTATTTTTTCGAATTTTAAGTTAAGATGTTTAATTATAGTAAAGTAACGAAGTGATAAGGATGACCTTATTGATCTCTCGTGGCATCTTTTCAATACAAATAAGATTAAGAAGGCTGTCGCTACGGCCGCTGGCTGCTACGAGACCACAAAAAGTGCTACGAGGTTTAAAAGAGAAAAGGCAATGACACTCTTCATGCCTGGATGAAAAACGGTACGGATGTATGTTTTATGCTGAAATCTGAAATAAAAACCTAATGAACATAATAAAAGATATATGCTATCTCCCAGAAACTACACAAGGAATAGTATACATCTTTTCTTTTGTACTGTAAATTTCTACCTGATCACGTAATGTTTGTTGCATGTAAGTAAAATTGTGTAAGTTTGATTCCAATATGAATTTACTCATGCCATATACCCCTAATTCTCAAATCGAAGTGCGGTTGCCGGGGAAGAATTTTCAAACTTTTCACGCTTTTTACAAACTATTCAAACTCTATCACGATGTGATTACTGAATGCTAACGGGTTTTTAAAAGAATAGCCGAGAGATTAATTGTAGCCTGGATAGACATATCGACTTTACTACTGAAGTCCACGAAAGCAAAGTCGCAGACAGAAGCTAGTAAAAACCTAAATATTCTAGTGAAATTCTTATTGGAATATCGAAACGTGATAAATCTAATAAAAATACTGGGTGCATTATTTGATTCTGATAAGAATTCTGAAAATAAATTTTAAAAAAATGTCGTTATTCAATAAGGAATAATAAATGGTAAAAGGAATGCAATAAAAGCTTCATAATATCGAGACAATTTTAATTTCTTTAATGAATATAAAGTATTATTATTTACAAACTTAACGGTAAGATTTTCATGAAGTTTTAATCGTTAAATTGTACTTCTCTGGCAAGTTTAATTAATTTATTGATTTATTTCAAGACTTCATTTTTAACTTTAATAACTTTTAAACTATACATGTAATTTCTATATGACCAATTTTTACACAACTTTTTTTAACTTGGTACGCAAAAGCTATTTGTTAAAATTTCTTAACATAAGAAGAAAAAAAAAATCTATTCCAGAAGAGTCTACGTTTATGTTCATAACGTAGCCTTCATGCATGCAAAATTCCAGAGTTCGATTGAACAGTGGAAGCATAAAGCGTGACTAAAAACAAAACAAGCAATCTCACTTTTGCATTTATTTACGTTGTTTTTTATTAGAATACGTTGATTATTAGGATATTTTGTTTTTTTTGACTGGGGTGTTTTAAACTAAAATACCAGTGTAATTATTATTTCCAGATATTCTTAAAACTTATTACCTACAGATTGCTGAAAATAAATTATATTAATATCGTTATTTCATTCTATACTTTAACCGAGAACTTTCCCAGAAAATTAAATAACAACGCTTAATAAAGAAGAAAAAATTTGAAAAATAGAAGCAAGTATTTCAACATGAATGGAATATAAATTTTAAAAAAAACTCTTCATTTGAACCACCCCATTCTGATAAGAGCATTCTGATACAATATTATTTTGACTTCACAAACAGAAACACGTAACTCATACTCTTGAATTGTTAAAACGAATCATCACCAATAAAATTATTACTCAAAAAGACTTCAGTCATTTCTTGTATCGCAAAAAACTACTGCGCTATGAGTACGTAATAAAAAGAGCCCATACAGTACATATAAAACAAGGGAATAAATATTCAATTCATACTGACGAAAATTGGTAATAAAATAATAAAATACAATTAAAATCAATAACCAGTATAAAAACCCGATTATGTTAATTGAAAAATATAATTCATTAAAGTTTTATTAGACTTACATTTCAGTAACCTTTTAGCTATTAGGTTTTGGTAATTTTTCCGTCTTGACTCTCTATTACCATACCATTTTATTTTACCCATAGCGAGCTATATATTCTTGGAACCGTTACTGCATTTTATTTAATTTGATTCTACACTAGGTAGGTTTTGAAAAAATACTTTATTCTGCCAGAAGAATAATAGATTCTTGCTTGCACTCTTGGACTGAAAGAGTTGCAGACTTATTGTGTCTAATTACTTATTTTTCTAGTTACATAGCTACTTAGTTTCTAAGTTACTTGCATTAATTTCTTAAGAATTATGTATTGCAAAATTATATATTGTAAATACTTAGGTAAATAGAATAAAGTAGTGTTTTCTTAAGGTTTTGTAATCGGAGGGATGTAACGAAAACCTTGTTTTCAAAACCATCCTCTATGTCCATCCGTCCATCAGAAACTCCTAGCTCTTAAACTAAATAAGTTATAGACTTAAATTCTACACGTATTTTGTAATTCTTTAACTCAAAACCAAAATCGTGTTTAAAATTATTTAGTACAAAAAATTCACGTGGAGCGCATTATCTTTTATTTTTTAAACGTCGTAGCACTTTTTGTGCACCTCGTAGCACTACATTGCTACGAGCTTCTTAATCTCGTTTATTTTGAAATGATGCCATGAGAGATCAACAAAGGCTGTGGCCACGCTTTCGTAATAACACTGCTTGAATTAGAATTCGAAAAAATATTTCTAAATAATTAAATACTGTGATAGTGAAAACTACATCAAAATTCATCCAGCATATTTCAAATTATAAACAGACAGGCTGACACGCGTTGTGTTTTGTTCGTGTATAGAGATATGTATGTACTTTTTCAATACACTCATTCTCGTCTTCCCCCGACTTATACACATATTATTTCTTTTATTTTCCTACTTATCTTATCTAAATATAGTTTTTCTGGCGGTTTTTCAATTTTCATGTGTTTAATATGACCATACCATCTTAATAACATAAGTACCTAATTATATTGCAAGACATCAATATAATCATCAATTAAATTGGTAGATTTATGTAATCATATATATATATATATATATATATATATATATATGATTACATAAATCTATATCATATATTTATATATAAATTTGATTATAAATGCATATTTAATAATAAATATTTAATAAATTAATTAATTTGTCATTAAGCATGCATAATATTTATCATATATAATTCTCAGCTTTTACAGCTTTAGAGCTATAGGCATGAAATTTCGTAACCATATAGTTTTTATCTTTCAACGCATGAAGATCTATGCTGATGGTACTAGAACCTATCGTCACTGAAACAATTGTGATGTCCTCCTCAGCCCAGACCACATCTTCAGTTGACCCTCAATTTTGAAATCACTGTTTGATCTTGGAGAATTTCCATTTAGCGGACAACTATTCTTTGATAATTAATATCGCTAAAATGTGTCATTTCTGCGCACGGAGATTTATAGTCGCTTCTCCATCTCATATGGACACGACACTGCCCAACTCATCCAAGTAATAAGCCAAAACACCTATAATTTTTTTTAAATGTCTTTCTGTATATGTATAAAAATTCAGGGTGCAGCATCCCCTGCACGTCCCCTTTAATTTTGCAACCATTGGTTTAGAAATCAGAAAAAATCTAGATACGAAGATTTCATTAAAACTTTAAATAAAATTGTTTTCATTAATTTGCATTAACAATTTCAAGAGTTATGGAATTTTACTTGCCAATTTTGATTTTTTCATTTTAGTCATCTCAACATGCTAATAATTTTAAGCGTTGCGAATAGAAAAAAATGTCCTAGGTACAGATATTCAAAACACGTTATTCTAAACACGTTATTCTCGTGTCTTTCTTAAGACTCTCTGAATAGAATAGATTAGAGAATACTTCTCATGTCAAAGAATGTTTATTTAATCAAACAGACAGACAAAAATTAAAAAATAGTCCAGTTTTTCTTCATATCCCGGTTAATATTCTTAAATTTATTCATTCTTTTTTATCACCTTTTGTTGTACATAGCTAAATATTATTAATTTACACTATTAATTTCAAACTAATATAATAAACAATTTTACTTAAAGAAAAAGTTTTTATAAATGAAACCTATTAAACTTCACACTATTTCTTTGTTATATACGTAGAATCTTAAAACTTGTAGTACACAAAATACTTACAATAACAAGTTCCTTCTCAGCGGCGTCCTCTCGACTTAGAACAGAACCATCGGCAGCCTAGACTTTCGCTTAACAGCGCCATCCAGCGTCGGCTTCATCCATCTAGTAACATTTGCTATTGTTTCGGTCTACTCACCGCTTGAGGCGCTGCTTTCTGTGGGCCAGAAACGGACGTTATTTTGTTACCTATATTTTCTATTTAGTTCCTATAATTATAAATTGTTTTTATAATGCTATAACGTTTAAAGTTATTGTATTATATAATACTTGTATAAAAAATGAAATATGTGGCTCGTTTCTTATCATTAAAAGTGCAAAAATCACTATTCTCAAATACATCAAAAATATTTTGCGAAAATTAGGTAGTCTAATTTTTTTACTACTTCTAAGTTATTTATTTTTTTACTATTTTTTAATAAAATAGTTTCCGAGCTATAATTATCGACACAACAATATTTGTTACATTATATTATCTTTATTTTATTTTGCTTGTTACTCACACCATCTAATAAATAAAAAGCGTTTTTTTTAGTTTGGATATTGAAATAAAATTTAAAATTTCACAACTAAATTTTACCTTAAAAAACTATCTCCTAAAAGATAAAAAATAACGTTATAAGAATAATAAGTAAGAAGCTAGAAGCTTATTAGTACCATTATCATTCTCTATATATTTGATATACATCTGACTAAATTTTGCTGAACCGTTTAGAATTGTTATTGTTTTGAACCGTTTAGAAGTTTAAAGTTAATTCAGAAATTATTTTAATTGTTGATATCATATAAGTATCAATTAATTCTGATGGCAAATATTAGACGAATAAAACTTAAATTCTAAAAGTTGAAAAATAACATAAGAGTGATAAAAAACAAGCAGAAACGTATTATTGTCATTTTACATTTTCTATATAAAGCCATAATGCTCAAATTCCTACATCTTTAGCTCTGAATCTCTGAATCATTATTTTTAAAAAATCTTATTTAAATATTATAGAAATAAAGATAGTCAATATTTAATGAAGTAAAACCTATACAACATAATCAAAAACTGCGTAATGACGCCAATTTTTGTATTTTAATAAATAAATAATGTGATGTGCAAACACAAATTAGTTAATTGTCCGTCCACAGTTTGTACAATTTTTTTTAATATTAAATATCAATTGTTTGGGAGGGTCTCTAAATCCAAAAAACAATTTTAACATTTTTTTCTGTTTTCATTTTAGTTTCTCTTTTGTTTTGTTTTGATACCATGATCGATATCAAAGATTTTTACTATTGTAAATTAAAGAGCCATCTAGAAAACTGAGATATACATCATCACGTTATATAAACTGAGTGTAACAAGAAAGTAAAAATTACTTTAAAATATTAAAATGTTGTGTGGCCACAACGTAAAAAAATCTCAGCATTTGACAAATTTAGAGCCCAACCTAAAAGACTTAGTTTAATATTATTAATTTAATTTAATAATAAACATTAATTTAATATGACAGTAATCGTCGCCATGGTGTGTTGGGTTAATCACAGGGCATATGGCCTGTGACGACGCGGCGCACCGCGGAGACTGGGTTCGATTCCCGGCCGTTTGTCGAGCGGGGCTGAACGGGTCTTATGGTTGGCTGTAAGAGATTGATCTCGTAGTCATAAGTCCGCCATATGGATCAATTAGATACATTAAAGTAGATGAATAAATAAATAAACAAAAAACAGTTATTGGTACCTTGCTTAAAGTGATACTAGAGTAAGGAACTTACTATATTATAAAATGCTAAGTCAAACTAAACGCCGACGAAGTCACTAGTGCGTAAAAATATTTGTAGGTGGTAAAAATAGCTATATTAGATCCTAAAAGCTATGTGGAAAATATTTTTTACATCTTGAATAAAGTTTGAACTATTTTAGTATAATGTTTCTACTAGCATATGGCTGTGAACTGCATTTCGAAGTATAAAACGCGCTACTAATACCTTAACACAAAACTTAATTCTGCTGATCCAACCAGGTTATAACATCACCAAGTTATATAATAGCCAGGTCATAGAATCACCACGTTTAAATATTGTATATAGTATTGGTAAGTAATATAACAGCAAAGTCTGTGTCGAAAACCATTTAGTTATCCCTCTTATAAATAATTTCTTTTTATTTCTTTATCTATCACCTACTTCTAATGTGTAGTACATTTTATTTATTGTCTTGTATAGTATTTTGTTTATTGTTACCACATGTTAGTATATTTTATTAACTCTAATAAATTTATTCGAAGTATAAACCTCAAAATTAAATAAGGCAGTATTATTTCCACTGATTTTTGGTAAAAATTAGGAGCGCTTTCAGTTTGGGATTTGACTCAAAAATTTAATTAACTTAATAGATAAAATTAATTATTACGTCCTCTTTCGTAAATTCAACAGTTTTTATGTTTGTCTTGAATCTATTACAAGATACATAACGACGAATATCTAATATTAAACGCTTCGAAGTACTAAAATAAATAAACACACAAAAGCACATTGAAAACAATATGCTATAAATACAGGTAAATCTGTAAACGTGCTGAAGGAAAAACGCAAATAAATAAAGCGGCGCACACATAAACGACAATAACGGCGACAACCGCTGGACTGTGAAATATTTTCACAAACTACCGCCCGCGTGGGCGGCGTCCGCTGTGTGCGCGCCGTTTATAGATTCGGCTCTCATTGAGCCTTTACAATTTTGCTCGGTAATTGTGTTCTCTTTACATACGAAGTATAAAATTTTTCAGAATATTACGGGCTTGTTTCGCATTTAAATATTATTAAATATAAAACCCAATCAGCCATCTAGTTATCTACCAACCTATTCTATGTGTTAAATAGAGTAATAGGGAATTTTAAAAAATAACTATTATCTTATTTAACCATAGAGCATATGAATGTATAAATTAAAAAAATAGAAAATAAAAAAATTATTTTAGTTTGTCTCAGAAAACTATAAATCTAAAAAATTAACATTTCCTAGTACACTATGTTTTGTTTAAATATATATTAAAGTCGTTAATGGGACGGTTTTCAAAATGTGTAAGTTTTTATTTCCGCCTTACGAGGTTGAAAGATATGTATTTTCTTTTATAAGTACTTAGCAAAAAAATCTGGTTCTATTGACAACACGCAATATAAAATTTATAGAAAAATGGTTTATTTAAAGAAAAATTAAATGCATGTATTTCATAATAAATCAATAAGATATTCAAATTGTTTAAAAACAATTAACTAAATTAAGATTCTGTACCACAAAAGAAAAACGGAATCTATATAAATACACTGACGTGTCTGTCTACCTATCCGTATGGCGAAGAAACTTGAATTTTCTCAAAACGTGAAATTAAAGCAATCGAAATTTTGTTTTCAGTTTTGCATATTGCCTGGGATATAGCTTGAAAGTACTAGTTATACAAACATTTATCATAATTTTAAATGGAATATCCTCAGAAATGTGCATTAAAATGTGAAATAAATTCATCTCTTTGTAGTTTAGTGAAATAAAAATCTAGAGAAAAAATAATATCGTCGAATCTCACTCAAATATTACAGAAAAACTAAATCCCAGGGCTTATAATTTTTAAGGATTGCAAGATTATTTCACGTCTATTAAGGATATGCTAGTCAATAAATTAACACGGTAAATAAAATAATATTAATATTTATATACGTCTATTAAGGATATGCTAGTCAATGTATTATAACGAATAAAATAATATTAATATTTAATAAAATAATATTAATATTTATAAGTAGTTTTATGGAAACAATTTGTACATTTGAACTTCTAAACTTTTACACGTTAGCACACGTGTAAAAGTTTATAATGTTCGGGACCTTTATGTACGGGACCCTCGTGATGGGAATCCTATTTGTACTTAACAAGTTTTTTTCATGATAATTTATATATGTGGTATTTAATATTAATTTATTATTATAATTTTATCTGTGATATTAATTTTTTAATCAATCGACTTCGAAGTATGAATCTCAAAATTAAATTATTTGTTGTTAATTCCATTGCTTTTTTAACAAAAATTATGAGCAACTTCAGCTGGTATTTTGACTCCAAAATTTAATTAATTTCACATATGAAATTAATTATTACATACTTTTTCATAATCTCAACAATGTTTACGTTTGTACCTATTACAAGACACGTAACGATATATATCTAATATTAAACGCTTGAAAGTACTAAAATAAATAAACACACAAAAGCACATTGAAAACAATCTGCTATAAATAAAAGGTAAATCTGTAAACGGTCTGAAGGAAAAACGCAAATAAATAAAACGGCGCACACATAAACGACAATAACGGCGACAACCGCTGGACTGTGAAATATTTTCACAAACTTCCGCCAGCGTGGGCGGCGTCCGCTGTGTGCGCGCCGCTCATAGGTGCAAGCCTCACTGAGACTACAATTTATCAAATTTTTTTTTGCAAAGTTATTGAAACTTAAAATTGAGGAGAAACTATACTTATTTTTGATCCTTGTCGATCTGTTCAAAACGTAATATGTGGATCTTAGTCAATATAGAATCTTAGTCAATATAGAATATGATGCAAAAGTACATAAGACAGCAATCATTACTGCTTAAAGTGAACTATTTTAAATCTTAATTAAATTGATTGCTTGAGTCATCTTTTTCTAACATTCTCATTGCCTAATCGTTTTTTATGTAACTCAAACGTACTGCTGATAACGTTAAGGGCCCGTACCTCAAAACGTAAAACGAAAACCTTTTAAAATTACTCCATCCGTCACAGTTATTTTTCTCAGAAACCGCTTGACATAGAACTTTAAATTGGAATTTTAATACCATATTAACACGCATATATATATATATATATATATATATATATATATATATATATATATATATTTATATAGTTAGCACTAAAAATATTCATATAGAATTTCGGAGGGCAAAAGAAATTAATTATTCAAAAAAATTACATGTATAGCGTTGGGTATCGTTAGAAAATCCTAATTTATTGTGATAATCAATCCATATTAGTGATGATTTATGGTAAATAAAGTAATTTCAATTCAAGCGAAGAACGGAACCCCCGATGTCAAGCCAAACTTCACTTTTCATTACAAGTTAGGTAGTCAGTAATCCACGTGGTCTACCTTAAAAAACGTTATATTACTCTAGTAAGTTATGTTAAGTTCCTTAGTACTAAAAGTGTCAGAAATTTAAAAATGTTTACAACCTAATCGTCCCTCGATGTAAATAATATTATCTATCTTCAATACACTCAACCAAAAATTATATGCCACGGTAAAACTAACCCCAATTTTTTCACAGTAAAAATCATATGCCTCGGTAAAACCAACCCCAATTGTTTCACAGTAAGTATTTCCACGTTTTCATTAAAGATGATATTAGTACCTTAAGAACATTTAATTATAAATCTTATTTTGATATAACACGTATAAGTTTCTACTGAATTCAGCTATCTTCATATATTATCCTACGTTCGTTATCGTTATAATATACAGGACGCGATTTTCGGTCATTATTTGCTAGAATTAAATAGATCTTTTTATAGTTAATATTATAAATACATAATATCACTTTATATATATCATCAATTATTCTCTCTCTCTAAAAAATTCTAACACAAATTTATGAACTTTAAAAAATTCCCAAGACATGATAAAGCCAGCTTATTAAGGCATGATATTGAAAGAGAGATTATTTCTAATTGTTTTCAAATAAAATTGCATTTATTTAATGTTCAACTTCTAAATACACAAATGAAATGAAAGCTCCAAAAGCTCGATCTCGCTTCAAACAATCGCCAAAAACTTGTTTTATTTCATCAGTCCCAACCGAAAAACTTTACGAAACTAAACTTCGCTCGGTAGGATCAACCGAAAAAAGCATTTAGCTTCACACCAAGTAAGTAACTAAGTAAGTAAGCAAGCAAACATAATATTAAACAGACAGGGTGTAAGGAAAAACCGTAATCCGTTTTCATATTCAATTTAGAACAGGAAAGGTTCGTACATTATGGTCCATTAGGAACACACCCCGGGCATTGTGTGCCGGGAAATGACTGACCCTTTTCGCATAAAACGAAATGAGTAAAATTACTAGGGTCTCTCGGTGCGTCTGGCCGCCCGGCGACCCCACTCGCGTCTAACTAGTCTTGACAGTTTGTGACTTAATTTAATTTAATTTTCAAGTTTTGCGCCGAAGTTCGATGTTGACTCAGTAATGAGTGTTGCGCTCGTTCATCGGCTGAGTCGTCGGCGTGATTTTCTTTTTTGTAAAGACATTGGACTTTGAAAAGGGGTTAAATTTATAAGTACTTTCCAAACTGAAGCAACACAGCTGTAGATTAGTGTACAGTGGTAATTGTGGATTGCATTATCGCACTATTAAATATTTCGCGATGAAATATACGCGCAGGTGGTATAAAAGAACAAATCACAAACTGATGTCACCTCATATAAGTTTATGGCAAGCCTTAAAAATGTACGAAAAATTTAAGTACTATACTTTTTGTTTGAAAAATACTTGGCCTCTTAAACTTATATGAGGTAAGAAAATGACCTTACCTCATATAAGTTTAAGAGGCCAAGTATTTTTTCAAACAAAAACTGTAGTATTTATAATTTTTGTACATTTTTAAGGTTTGCTATAAACGTAGTGCCTTTATCATATGTTATTGTAAATAGGTAAATAAATGAAAACGATTTTACATAAATATATGAATTATAATAAATACAACACCACGTCTTTAGATCTCGATTTGTGTATTTGACATAAATATTTTTATTTCTTTGCTATATTTAAGGGACTAATATATAAGTCGAACTTAATCGTTATAATATCTTAATGGGAATAAGCAAATTAGTGAAAGTAACTTTATATTATATATAACTTATAATAAATAATGTTTACCCAACACTATGTCTTTGGGTCTTCATTTGGGTATTTGGTATAAATATGTTTATTTTTATTTTATATATTTAATTTACCAGCACATTAGGCGAACTTATCCACTTAATGTGAATAAACAAATTAGTGAAAATAACTCTGTATTAATATATAATTTATAATATTTTTTATACGATACCGTATCTTTAGGATCTTGATTTGTGTATTCGATCTAGACATATGTATCTGTTTACTATATTTAATGTAGATACTAATACATGAGGTTGAGTTATTGCTATAGAAGCGACCTCTTCCAACTAGACACAACGCCAAGTAAAAAATATATTTTATGATATAGGAAACTGCAACGGATTGCGAATACAATGAATTACAACGATAACAAATAAGCTGCAAGTAATAAAAAAATGGAACACATAATATGTAATAATAATAATTAATTAATAAAAAAAAATATGTATGCAAATATACACAAACATATTATATGTTGACTAGAATGAAAGAGACATACAAGATTTAGGAAAAAACACGGAGGGTTGACGGGGACTTAGTAACGAAAGAATATTTTTTCAGATGACCTTGGGATTCGTGAATTGCCCACGAATTCCGCGTTTCAGTCTTTAACTTATTATACAATTTGGCAGCATGAGCAGTGAAGAAATATTCATAGAAAGAGACATCGTGTACGGGAATAAGTAAGGAATTTTTTGGAGCGAAGACCAATGCCATACGTACCTAAGTTAAGAATCTAGACTTAAGATAATCAGGGCTACGAAAATACTTCAACACATAAAAGAGATCGCAAAGAATGTGCAGATTGCGTGGGCAGCTACGCTCTAACCAGTCAAGCTGCGCCCATGACGTATTAAACCTATGGAAGTCCGGCCCATCAAATCTGTGGTTTTTTTAGAAATCGGATTCAATTTACTAGAAGATAACCAGTGATTATGATCTGAACGGATTGAGTCTTAATGTTTCAGCAAAAGTTACTTGAAAGATAATATAAGTACTATGTAAGTATTTCAAACGGTAAAAAAATTTACAAGTTAATGGTTTAGTTCGGAACTACGGCAATGACAAATTAAGGTCCGATGGTACCATCCGTTTTTTTACGTTCCAGCATACCTAATTTTACCTAGCTGTCTTGAAAGCGATCTACAGTTCTCTGTATGAAATTTATTATAGGTATATAGGTGATAGGTGTGTTTCTAATTACATACATAGCATTTTAAAATTTAGCTCCAAATAGTTTTTTACTATAAGCACTTTCTTTTTTTTATATTGAAATGTAGATTCTAAATATATTCCATTCTGTAAGAAGTCGTTTATAAAAAATCTAATGATAATGTCTCATTTTCGAAAGGATTGAAACGGAAAATTTTGATTAATTGTAAAATTTTCCTGCAGGAATAATATTGCCAGATGATCAAGAATAAGGTCAAAATACATAGATTTAAGGAAATGTAGTTTCGTACGATATTATTAAATGATACGTAACGCCATAAAGATTTTTTTTCTTTTTCCATATTTAAATATTTTCATCTCTTTTGTTTTAAATTAACTCTCAATAAAAAAAATGTATTCCTGTGTCTATTAGGAAAATATTTTTTAAAATATATTAACAATAGTATTTTTTTAACATAACAATCCCGAAATATGCTAGTCGTGAATATATTTTGGCATCTAAAAAATAGTCTGTTTTTTGAAAGGAGGACATATTCAGACTATTAATAATTTGCTCCCCGTTAATAAAATTCAAAATATTGCTAGGCCAGATAGCTACATAAGGTATTTTTAATTTTTTTGTGGGTAGGTAAAATTATACAAGTCAGAAAATTTTTCTATATTAATTTTACATTAATAAAATAATTTCTTTTCAAAATCATGGCTTTCGCGAGTTAATCATTACAATATTAATTAATATTCGTTGTAAATATTTACATATTTGAAATCTGTATATAAAGCATGTTATTATAGTTTATAAAATTAACTAATTCTAATAAAAAATCAACGACCAAATAGCTCGCATCGGACTACATCAGCCCGCGCACGCAAGAGTAGGAGGCCCGTGTCGCTACTGTCCGCACCGGTGTTTGGACCACTACTGGCGGCGTGCTGTTTGCGAATAATGTCCCCCCTACCGACTCAGTGTCCCCCTTCTCCTTCTCACTTCCCACTGCCCTTTCCCCCGGGGTGTGTCGGCCCCACCCCTCGCCCGCTGGACACGCGGCCGACTACCTACCTACGTTCTTTGTGTAGAGCCACGGTGGCGGTATGTACTTAGTTATGTGTGGGGTAGCCTATATGCTGTACAAATTGGAAGTCCGGTAGTCTAAATAGGTATGTACAGATAGTGTTCTTTAATTATAACTTTAATTTTGAAAACTTGTTATTAGACCTAGATATTAGTTATAACACTATATGTAAGGTTATAACAGTACCAATTAATTGCATGACAAAATGTAGTTATGTAAATGGACATACATACATGTAGAAATAATCTTTCTCTTATTTATTATATAAGTAGGAAGAGATTATAAGCAAAAAGTAAAATTATGCGTATGTAAGTTGTTGTCACTGTGGTGTGTTGTCGTCACTGTGGTGTACGGCCTTTGGTGGCGCGGCTCACCCCGGTTATCTGGACACGATTCCCGGCCGCTCGTTAAGCATAACTGGACTGATGTTCTGGTTGACTGTAAGCGATTGCCCTCGTAGCAATAAATTCGCCATATTAATTAGATACATTAAAGTATATAAATCAATAAGTAAATAAATATATATTTAATAACAAAATATTACTAAAAAGACATAAATAAGGTACTAATGACTGAGATAATGAAAACGGGCACACGTATAGATTTGTACCGATTTTCATTTCAAATGTGAGTCTGATTCGAGTATCTAAGGTTCCGTACCTTGTTTGAAGTAAAATTGTTTTATTTATCACAAGGCATCACAAAAATGAACTCCCTACCGCAATAATATTTTATAATAATATAATTATGCAGGGGTATATATAATCCTTAACCTTAAAATGGTTGTATAAAAATTATAAGATTTAGAATAATCTTTATAATTTTCCTACAACTTTTGCATAGGCTTCTTAAAACTTCGTTATTTTCATAATTTTAAATACGTGTATTAGTTTTAAAAATTACAGGCGGAACACATTTTTTTTCCAAATTTTTCAGTATGTGTCTAAAATCTACTAGGTACTTAAATTTAGGAAAAATTATGTTTAGAAAAATTATTTTCACTCCACTCCCTCATTAACTAAGCCAAATTGATGGTTTCCACTTCAAGCGGTTTTTGAGAAAAACGGCTGACCCAGACGGAAATGTAAGTGATCTCACAAGGGTTCCGTTTTTCCTTTTGAGGTACGAATCTCTGAAAATTATTTTCATCAATAATCGCATTTTCATAAATAAAAGTTAAAACTATACAAATAACCAAACGTCAAGTGTTGATAATGAACCTATTACCTACCCTAGTAGTAATACTAAAGAGCGTAATACTAAATTAATTACCATACTAAATTAATTACCATACTATTTACTTAATACTGAGGAACATAATTGTGAAACTAGACTTATTACTCTACTATTTATTTAATACTAAAGAACATGCTTATTAAACCAAATTAATTACCCTACTATTTATTTCATACTAAAGAACATGATTATTAAACTAAATTAATTACCCTACTATCTATTTAACACTGAAGAACATGATTATGCAACTACATTAATTATCCGATTATTTATTTAATACTAAAGAACATGATTACTAAACTACATTAATTACCCGATTATTTATTTAATACTAAAGAACATGATTACGAAACTACATTAATTACCCTACTGTTTATTTAATACTAAAGAATATGATTATGAAACTAAATTATTTAATATTAAAGAACATGATCACGAAATTAAATTAAAACCCTAACCTTGATGCAAATATATATGCCATATGAAGTATATGTTTGTTCTTTCAACAATTTATTTGTAGAAATGAGACGCTGCGTTTCAGAACTAGTATAACCCATATTTTATTAAAAAAACTTTTTTCCAATTTATAAACATTTTATATCGGTTTTAGATCCCACCAAATGAAGACAGAAGCTCAAATTAAAACAAGTTGGGTTCAAGGTTTCGCTGCTGGCCACCGCTAGTGTCACTAAATTGAGAAATGTTACAACAATAATGCGGACATTAACATATTACCTAATAAAATTTTAATGAATATGTAATGCTCTAAATCATAAGAACGAACTACTCTTTCCATAATATTTCCCTTTTGTGCTGTCAATGAAACAAAAGGTCTCGAATAACGTGTCGTCCGTTAACAAGCCGCAACAATAAATAGGTACAGTTACTTGCTATATATTCTATATAATCAATAACAAACACTTTTACATTATTCTCCAGCATAATGCCAGCACTATGGCCCACGCCGCCCGCCCCTCCGACCAACACTTTGCTCCAGATAAACAGCACGTACTTAGACCGCCAGTCCTTGCTTACCCTTTATCACTGTCCTCTACCTCCCGCGCCAGATAGTTACACGCGGACCTAAGTAGGGACTGGAAGTATCGGTAAAGTAATTTAATAAGGACGGGTCGCGACCGTGTGTCAATGTTGGTCACGCTGACCCTTCCTGGGCCCTAAGCGAGGATTCGAAGGGTCCTTGTTACGGAAGGCCGGGTAGGATTTACAAGGACCTTCAGGAATGTAAGGTCGGGCCGAATTGTGCCGTTACCTTTGCGTGGACTTTGTCGTAGTTATTTTAATATTGACGATTTTGGTTGGGATTGTTATTGAATTCGTAACAGCCCTAACCGGGAGATCGGTCGATAATTGAATCGTATGAAAATTTAAATGTAGTGCAAAGTTTTGGAACTAATGTTAGAAACGTTTGGTTTTTAAATGATTATATTAACTTCCACAGATTTACCATTATTTTGGTATTATTTGTTTAAAGATATTCTTAAAGTTTACGATATGAATATATTACTAGCGTGACCCGTGCGAAGTCTTCGCATTATTTATTCCATTATGAAGCTCAGATGACAGATCAAACAAATATTTTACTAAAATTGACATATAGAGGCGCAAGTATCAAAAGCATTGAGCTAAAGCGCCACTTTATTTATACGTGAGTGGATTTGAAATTAAACAAAAATTTTACCGACCGTCAATAATATTGACGTTGAGCCGTTAGATGGCAGCATTGCTGTTTTGTGTATATAATTTTAATAATTAATTAATTTGCAAAAACAATAGCAATAATAAATTGTTTAGTTGTGGATGCCGGTAAAGCAAGCAATTATCTATAAAATGATATATAACTTATGTGGATTAGTTGTGAGGTTTTTTCTAAAAAGGGAGTGTAACATCTTAACCTTAGCGTATTAATATATATGATGATGATGATGATGATGATTAATGTATGAGAGAATAAAATTAAACTAAACCTGTGGTAGTGAGCAATCCATACAGGAAATGTCTACCCAAAAAACTACAAATTGAATGAGAAATACCTTTTATTTATTTATTTAACAACTTTAATGTAAAGTATGACCTATTGCCACAGGCACAATCTTTTCCAGTCGACCACAAGAAATTTTGAAAAACTGTTTTGTAGACTGTGGGAAAACTTACAATATAAAATATTAAGTGTATATATAAAAAAAGAAAAATAAAACCTTAATAAATAATGGTGAAATCAGGTTACATTTAAACGATTAAATAATTAGAATACAAATATTGGCGAGTAAGGATGAAAGAAAGGACAGATGAAAGAAGAAAGACAGGATTAGACTTTAGGAGAAGTAGGACTTTTGCTATCGATCATTAAAGACAGTTATCGAAAATATTTTCAAAGTGTCAGGATCCATTTGATTGCAAAGTTTTGATCTTTGAGTAGTGAAAGCTTTTTCGTAAGAGGTAAAGATGTGTGTTGGAAATAGGTAGATTGAGGAAACATAACCCAAAACTTTCAGGGCATAACCCAAGGCCATGACCAGATACGTTGACAAATCTGCCAATGAGATTATTTGAATCTCAGGATTTTTTAATTAATTAATCAGAAGCATAAGCATTTATAGTTGGCATCGTTCGCCGATCTTCAGCCATTTTCGCCGTAACCTCTACAAATAAGACGAATTACGGTAATTATGTTTTATTCTTGACTATAAAATTGAATTAGGATCATTGATTCTTTGAGTAATATTTTAAATTCATTTTCTCTACTTTTAGCAAGTTCTGTATATATGATCTACATGGGCTTAAGTGAGTTTTATCTTACTCCATACCGTATAAATATCATGAAACCCTAGACCTAATATTAAACCCAAACATAGTTGGAACATCTTATTTGGCTTATATTTATGCACGTAATCTAGATTATACAATATCAATAAAACGGTTACGGGAAAAATATGTCTCGTAAAACGTGGAATTAATATGATACTAACTAAATTAAACATAGTTTGATATTTCATGTTTATATCCTTCATTTACCAAACTGATAGAGTAAAGAAGTAGTTGAAGTTCACTAAACACATACGCATTAAGCAAAAAAAATCCTTGGAGACTTTTTTCAGAACATCCTAGGATGTTTTAATTTTTAAAATAATATTCATAATAATAGGAAAGTTTAATCAAACACGTCAAATTTTATCTCAGCAGGCAAACAGTTTTTTGGGAAACGACGCATCGTAAGAAACGATATTGTATTTTATTGTCTCTTATTGCTTCGAAAAGGTACAAGTTTCTAAGTCTATCAGTTAATAATAATATGTATTTTGGAAAAAAAATTATGGAAAGAATTTACGACAAAAACTTAAATAAGTTTAAACTGCATCTTGGTAGGTAAAACGTTTAAGTACTCCAGTCCTTTTTAAAAAAGGTAAGTTTATTACTATTGTAAGTAATCAATACCATTACGCATACACATTGAATAGAGTAATTTTTACTACCTTTTGAAGGCAAAGTTAATTTTTTTAATTTTCATCTGATATCATGGAGAATACCAGGGTTGTTACTATACTAAATATATCTAAAGTAAAACATCGCATACGCAGCATACATCACATACACACATCACAAATGCAGCATTTATTAGCTCCAACTAAATTTACGAATCATGGCGCAGGCATTTGGACCGGCCATTGAATCTGATTTCCCGTAGACTATAATCACATTAGGGCGATGGGCATAGACCCCAAACTAATTATCGAGGGATACCCGTCTCGGATACTTCATCCGGTTCGTCATACATCATGATACTCATATGTCGGTTATTTGTGCCTTGAGTCTTAGGTTTTAAATTATGGGATATCGAACATAGCTGGGAAGAAGAAAATAAATAAACTTGCCGTTTTATGATTAAAATAATATTTTAATGTTGGTGTTAGATTTATGACCACTTCAGTAGAGCTTATTATTATGTAAACAAACCAAAGTACCTACAGCTGTCATTTATCTTAATATTTTTGGTTTTGAACCAACTGATTACAGAGTAAAATTTCCGCTTATTGAACTAAAACCTCGTAATTACGTTTGTTAGATATATATTTTTGTCATGGAAGAAAAAAATTCTGGTCAACGTTCGATAATTCGTACGTTTTTGAAAGCAGGCACCGGATGCCCATCGTTGGAATCCCTCAAAAAATTGAACGAAACTACATTTGTAAGTTTGTTCCAATGTATCGGTTGTTATGTGGTGATATTATAAAATTGTGATAGTTCGAGATCTTCTCTTTAATTTTTAGTTTAATTGGTGAATTGTTTGACAAATTTCATCCATCGTCACATTTTTTACCTAAATAGTTCAATGCATATTTATATTGAATTGGAGTCTCACAATCACTTTTATAATCTATAAATATTTGGATGTAAACACATGGGTGACATAATTTACATACTACGTTCTGAATTTTGCAAATTTCATTCCCAAAACATAATATGATTACTAAACAAGTTGTCAAACTCTGTAACAAACTTAATTCTGACATCCAAAATATATCATAGATTTACATTTTAAAAGATCCTACCTAGCGCCGAAAAATTGTTTACCGGCCCTGCATCCATATCCGGATTTATTTATTCTTTTCCTTCTTCCTCCAAATGACTCCTTTCTGATCCTAGGATATGCATAACTTGGTGGTTTTATAAAAGAATAAACCATGTTCAAGAATGAGGTGCATGCTTAATCTAGTAAATTTATCTTCACATACTTCTAATCGCTGTATCGATATCAAATTTTGCAAACTTACCCAATTCTGATAGAAATGTAATAATATGGTACCGTGGAGCTAATATGATGGTGAATGGTGGTAGAGTATGGTGGTACAGGAAAGAGACTAACTGCTAATACTTCTGAATGACTAACAGTAAACTTGTCAAATTTGAGCTCGTTTGACGACTCTCAGTGTGTTCTTTGATAAAGATTTGGCGATAGAGGACAGAGGAGGCCATAGAAACTTCCCAATGATTAGTAGTAAATTCATCGACTTTTACTTGATTGATGTATCTCAATGAGTTCTTTTGTAATCCGGATGATTTGATGATGGAGGGCGAAGGTGGTCGTGTGAACTTCTCAATAGCTAATAGTTAACCCATACTTGTTTGTTATATCCCAATGAGTCCTTTAGTTATATATTGTAATGCAGATGATTTGGTGATGGAGGACGGGAGTGGTCGTAGGAACTTCTCAATGGGTAATAGTAAACCCATCGAGTTTGAAATTGTTTGCTATACCTCAATGAGCCTTTGGTTACATATGGTAACTTTGAGGATCTATTAAAGGAGGAGGAAAGTTATCATGAGAAATTCCCAATGGCTAACAATAAATCTATGGAGTTTTTGCCCGTGAATCTCGTTCTGGGATATGAATACTTTTTGGATTATTTAAAGTGTTGAAAAATAACGACCTGAATACTACGCTGAACACCATTTTCAATTAAGCCATCATCTAAACACAGGAATATGTATTAACGACGATGGTATTTTCTGCATCCATCCATGTGTAACGGATACATAAATTATGAGGGCTTTATTATTTGTTAAACACTAATTTTGTCAGATCTAAACGACACACGTGTCCGTAGTAAAGGAAATGCAATGAAAACGTTTGACAATAATGAACTTTTTGAAAAGTTTGACGATTTTCATAATAGCGAACCATTAAATGCTTTTTAGAAAATATGGGCTCTGCTAAATCAACGACTGACATCTCTGATAGAACTTTGTCAGTCGTCCCACCCCACTGTTTATTCCTTTAGTTAATGGTTTATAGAAATTGTGTAAAGTTTACTTATAATCAAAATACCTATTATATAATCAAAGATAGAATTATAATGAAATAGATGCAATGGTTCTCAATTTTAAGCAAAATTAAATGAAATTGAAAGATAATATATTTTATTATACGGAGGAGCACTAGAAGTCACACGACTGACATAAGTTTCATTATTTCCTTGCTGTTTTATATAAACATTTAGTAATCTTTGATGGATGGAAAGCTGCTTTTTTCAATCAATACAATTGTAAATAATACGTTTGTATATTAAAAATAGTTATTATAGATAAATAGATTATGTACATTAGCATCGCTGATCTTGTTTTGGAATATAACAATTAGATTTTAGACCAACAAAATTTATATAAAAAAGTTAGCGAACTGGAAATGAACAGACAGAACATTCATCAAAATGACATTTAGTGCAATTTAAATCTAATTTGCTTTTCCGTAAAAAAATTGAAAGAATAAATTCCACTTCTCGTCATTTCTATAAAAAAACGTAAGCAAACAATTTAGGTTTTTGGTTTTATCACCGGAACTACTTTTCCAATTAATAATAGGAATAGCTTTCATTTTTTCCGGTTCCAGGCTAGTTAGTTTTTCTTTAGTTTTTATAAAACATAAAAACTATGTTACCTTATCGTGGCATAGTATCTTATCGTGCTATATTATCGTATGCTTATTTTATCGTAGCATAGTTTATGGTCGAAATTGGTTTCGGAGCAAGGGGACTTATCATTCCGCTAGGTACTATCTGGTAGAAGATGTCCATCGAAACCCAATCGAACGTCCCCTTTGGATTTTATAAGCCTTAGAAAGCGCACAAATGTGCATACATACTCGCAAGAAATTTAGTAGTAATTCACGCTTATGGACTAATATCCGCTTCTTACTTTATTTTTATCTACCCTCTCCCCGATTCTAACGCAATAATTTCATCAATTTTATAAAAGTGCAAAAGAAACAAAAATTATAAACGAATATATATATATATATATATATATATATATATATATATAAAGTACAAAAAAAACCCAAAAGTATAACAAATGTTTTGTAACAAAAATCTAATTTATTTCAGACGTTAAAGCGTGACAGAGATTCCTGACATTAAGGAGCGTTCAGATTTGTAACATTAATTATTGTAAATTTATATATTTTAAATTTAACCTTTTTAATAAAAGTAACCTTACTTACACATTGTTTCCAAAATAAAGTTAAGACGATAATTTTTACTCAACGTATAATTCTCCGCTAAGAAAAATTATTTTATTCAATAAGCAGAACGATTTCTCAAGTAAAACTATATTTACAAAAGCTCTTTATCATAATCAGTTTAATGGAAACGGATGCGTTTAATAGAAGAAGCAAAATAAAAAAGTAGTTGTTACTTTTTTGTTTTAAATTCAAAAAATATTTATACAATACGTAACTTTTGACCATAATTATAAAGTGTATATCATATAATGGGAATTACATACATCAAACATTTATTTTTTAATTAGCTACTTAATAATGGAATTAAAATTAGTCCTTAAATAGTATATAAACATTATTTTTAATACCAATAATACCGTTAAAAAATAATACTAAACGACAGATGTGACCAAATATTAACTGTTCTTAATGTTCTTATTATATCGGTAATCCTTTTTTAAAGAAAGAACTGCACGGTCGATAATACACAAGCCAATAAAGCCCCTAAACTGCTCTAGAATTTTAAACTTTCAGACGCAGACACCAATTTAAAACTCAAAAAGGGTTGCAATTATTGAATTTGTATCGAAATCAATGCGCTGGCAGACACATAACACCCCTTCCGATTGTTCGCCTCAGAACCCTCTATCACTCGACATTATCCGACTGTGACATTAAAAAGTGTAAAATATCTAAAAGCCATTTATCAAATCACAAAATCCCTTTGTCAAACGTAAAATATTAGTTTTGTTATTTATTATGCTGTAAGCTGCTGTCGATGTGTTTTGCTGCCACTGACGTTTGCGCATTGTACCTACGTACGTAGGTATCCACATGCGGAAGTTAGCGTCCGAATAATGCTTGGTTTTTCGAGCTTTGGAAAGCTCAGGTATATATTAAACTTTTGAGTTTTAATAGCATAATGGAAAAGGTATTTTTCAATGAATTCTTTTCCTACTTAATATTTATGATGCAAAATTCAAATGTTAATTTTTTATGATTTACTGAAAGAAGGTCTATTTCAATTTCAAGTAAGGTTTTGATCAATTTTAATGAACGTCTTTTTAGCTTATGAAAACTACATTGCTGTCTATAGATACCCAAGTAAATACATACAATCATTTTGGGAAACGTATCGATTGTAGATTACTCTAAATGAGTGACCAATATTTTTAGTTAATTGTAGATTATACAAAAGAACATATTTCTCTATCTCCTACCTCTCTATTATGGATTCTTCGCAGACCTTCCTTTGCGGTGACAACTCGGCCAATGAACAAAACGAATCGAGAATAAAACAGCTAGAAATATGGATAATACACGGATAGCAAAAATGTAATTTCACGATTCCAATTAAAGAAAAATAGTAAGAGAAAAATCACATCATTATTTTATCGTCACCGAATCCTGTGTTTACCTACTTTAAAAAGAAGCTGTAAAGTATGAATAGAACTCAAACTACGAGGGCCCCATATTATATATATTTAAACCCATACCATATCACCGTATCCGTACACAATACGATACTACCGTATCGGTACACAATTATAAACATTTAAGCATACATAGTCCCTTTTAATTATAATATTTACAAACATAAAAATGTTTCACAACATAAATATACTTCCTATTATATTTTTCATAGGTGTAAGTACGAACTAATTATAAAAATGTTTTATCCCATATAGAATTAGAAATAATTATTTTTTTCCTTTCCTTGTACTGTAAGATGATGCCGACTTTCTTACGACTTTAAAAGTGACTTTCATAAACGTAGATCGACCGGAAGTATCCTATAGGTTTTTATGATCATTGGGTAGGGCAATTGTATGAATAAACAAAATACTCTATAAAAGCCATATTTTTTGTTGCTTAATCCAACAAACTTCAGTTATTTACAGCAATGTTAACGATACTAATTTAATATCTCAAACCATTTTGGGGAAAAAGGTATTTGAGAGACAGACTGATAGAGGAACGGGCGGACAACCAAATAATCCTACGAGGATTTCTTTTTTTTCATTTTAAGGTTTGGAGGTCTAAAAATTACGTCATGAAACATATAAAGATTATTGCTATAATTGTATTACATTGACATTAAAAATAGGAAGTCCTTCTTTTCGTTTACATACATTTGCTGTATTCGTGGAAGACTCGCTATATTTTCAAAATACCATTGTATTGCAATCGTTCACAACAATAGTTATTTGCCTTATTTCTACACAATTCAAAATATGTTTACCCATATATCTAAAGCAAACATAACCATTCACTCTTCTAAAAAGAAAACATTTCCAAACAAACACTTTACATCTGAAAATATATACACTAATATTCCCCACAACACTTCCGTCTATTGAGGCACCTGCCTAACCCCAGCAAACACATACGCGAAATATGACTCCCTAGTCTGCAATACCCTCTCCTGTTTAAACATTTCAAAGTAACATTACGTACTTACTACAGAGGCAAGGGTCCAGACCATTCGCCGTCCTTATCCGGAGACCAACTGACAAATAGCCCTATACAACGTGCGAATTACTTTTAGTTTTACCCGACATCCTTTCGCGGGTCCCGAGGGAGCGAGCGGACAGGCCACGGTCCGAACCCGGGTCGTCCCCGTCCACTTTTCTTCTTCTTACCCACTTTACGCGAGCATCTATCGCGGTGGCCGGGTACTGGTCTCGCGGGAGTTGGTACTTTTGGAAAGGGACGGGGTGGCTACGCGGAGAAGAGGCCTTATGCCCTGAATTAGGCAGATTAATCGGGAACATTTTTACGTATAAAATTTTTTTTTTTGACTAAGTATAATTTTAAAACTATGCTTTCACATGTGACAAGGGATTTTTTCACAGGATTTTTTTACACTTTGTATTGCTAATTTAAAATTATTTTGAAAAGTGACCAATAACAGAAAATTAACTTATGTATATAAAGATGGTTGAATAACATAATAATTAAATTGAGGGTTATGAATACACTTTAAGGTGAATGCCCTTTAATGACAGACACCTAGAAGTTTCGTAAGCATATTTTGTCTATTACGCAAGGATCGAATTTCAATCGGCTCTTATTTTTGTAACTCGTTTTTCATTTAATATACAACGCTCCTAATATTTTCGAGAAAAATTTAATATATGTATATATATATATATATATATATATATATATATATATATATATATATATATATATATATAATTTAATAATAAGTAAAATATATTGCGTATGTGTTTTTTTTTCCAAAAATTAGATTTTACGATCTTTATCTTCTTTTTCAAAAAATTTACTTTTAAGGGTTTCGCACCTCCAAAGCAATAATGGAACCTATACACGATTGCATATGTTCATCTGTCATAGTACTAATTTACCCAATATTAAAGATATAAGCATTTTGTTCGTTTGTTTGTTTCTTATCTAATAGCTCTTAAAAAATTATGGAAACCTTACCAAATTGTGTACAGTATTAGAATATATTAAGGACTAAGTTTCCAATCTTAAAAGTAAACAACATCACCTAAAGAAATAACAAAAAAACTTTTTCAGAACGGCGCTAGGTGACGCTACTTTCACTTTCTTTAAGAAAGTAACTACTGTGTGAAATAGTTAATTACTTATAATTCTCATATTTTAATAATACCCATATACTTAATTTACGATTCCAATCATAAAAAAAATCCCTATGAATTCCTAATCACAAAATCTTTGCTTTGCTACTAAATAATTATCAAGGTAGGTCCAGAATTTAATGGCAGCATTTAATTTTGCTCATTGACCATTTTAGTTATAAAACTTTTCCAAAATTTAGGAAAATGTTTTTTTTTGTAATGTTGGCTTAAGACGTAAACTTCAAGTTTTCAATGGAAGGTTATTCTTATGGAATGGAAGTTCGCAAGTTACTATCTATTTTTTGTCTGTCTATTTTTTAGGACATAAATAACATTTTGTTCCACTGCAGTGAGCCCAACAATCGCATAGAGTTTTGATAGAGACCATGCGTCATCATATCAGTAGAGTGGAGTCACAGGATTTTTGGAACGTGGTATCTTTAGTCACCGTGACTTGATTGAGCGGGGCTCGGTCTTTGAGACATTTGGAGCGTTCTCAAAATGGGTTCTTGGAAGAATGGAGCGTTCGCAAAATAGGTTCTTGAAAGAACGGAGGTGCTAAATGGCTCACTGGTTGGGGACAGTCCTTAACCCTTTTGGCTGAAAGCGCTAGATGGTAGTAACGGGAAACTATTAGGGAATCTTCGAAGATCTCAATTTTTGTATGAGGGGGATATTACAGGTCCTTAGAGGGGTCTTGGGACAACCCGAGTGAAAAATGAGGAGGAAATAATGTTTATCTTTTGCTCAGTCTAATATAAATTAGTCGTGTACATGACCTGCAAAATACCACCTGAGAAATATCAGATCTGTCACTTATATAGATTAAATCCTGTCTAACAATAAGCACGTCATAATTATAGCCCCATATTACAAACAAATCGAGCACTGGTTATAATAAATAGGTGCCAAATTAAGATATTACAATATTGTATGGAAATATTAATTATGCATAAGGAAGTATGAACTTCAGGGACAGCTTCCATCACTCAATGGAGAGGCATCAGGACAACAAGGAACCGCCATGGAATAATAGTATAGTTATACTTAAAAACTTGTCAAATACGAGTAGGACTCAGACTGCGAGGATTCCGTACACTTTTAGGCACATATAAACATTTATCGGTACTTAGAATTTCTATTAAATTATTCACAAATATAATTTTTTTCATAATGTAAATATTTTGCCTACTATATCTTTGACAGATTTAAAAATACTGTTCATATTTCAAAAATTATAGAATCTAGATTAATAGCTATTTTTTCTAACCTTTGTGTGGGTTTAAAAAAACCTAATTTTTCCATAATTTTAAGTTGAGTAGTTTTGAAAATACGAAGTAAAAATTTTTTTGCGTATTTTTAATATACCTCTGCAGATATACTAGCTAAAATTGTGAAAAAAAAATTGAAGCCTTGTTTACTAGTTGTTTCAAATTATATAGGGAATATTTTTTTTGTTACGATTGCTTAATTTCCCCCACCTACAATTTCCATCGATTTCGAGTACTGAAATTGAAATATGTGCGAATTAATATGTTTTATTACAATATCAAATTTCAAATTTCAAGGTCTAGCGGTTTTTGAAAAAAACGACTGTGACCGACGGGATGTGATTTATCTTATAAAGGTTCTGTTCTTCTCTTTTGAGGTACCGAACCCTAAACTAAAGTTTTTAAAGGGATAAAAAACAGTAAATTGTTTCTGATCGTAATAAGAGATCAAAAAATATAAATGAAAACCAATAGCGTCTTTAATACGTACCAAAGTTACAATTGATTATTTGGAATATTTCAAGACTTCCTTTATTCCTCAAATCACTAAAGAGCAGATAAGAATTCGTGTAGGCGTCAAAAGTGATCAATACTAAAATAAACATTCGCCCATAATGGCCACAACAGACTACGCCGACGCCTGCTGACCTCGCTGGAAACTGATATGCCCTCTGGGCTTTAAGCACGCGCCCGCCCAACCAAATTAAGATCGATTTCGGAAAATTGCACCGTAAATTCGTCTATACATCTTGATATTTGAACTTTATCGACGTTCTACCGGCGTCCCACAGGATACAGCTCGCCGTGTAGAGCGGCAGCCTCAGTCTTAGGCCGACAGGTAATATTGAGACTTCAGGTAATTAATAGACCGAGTTTCGATACCTCGATATCGAAAGTTGCTCCCGCATTCAAAAGTTTCGCCTATTATTAACTCCAAAGTTCGCATTTGGATAGTAAGTGTGGTCTTCAAAACGCAATTACTCGATGTTCTAAGCTTATTATTCGCAAAAATGGATTTATTTATATCTTTCAAATAAAGGTAGTAATTTAATTTTATTTACTTTCAATAATTTATGAAAGTAATATATATTAAAAACTAAACTGAATCTCAGTTCGACATTTGTTTGTTTGATTTAATTAATACGAACTATTTCGATCTTTATATTTCTGTCTTTTGGTTTTGAAACTTATTATATATGGTCCTATTTATTAATTACTTAAAACGATTTAAATTTATCTACATAACAAACAATTACGAAAAAAAGACGTTGGGCTCATGTTAGGAATTATGTTTACTATGAGTAAATGATGTCAACACTAATGAATATTACAAAATATATTCAGAAAGTACCATAATACATTGCTAAAAATTTGTTCTTAGAAAAATGTTTAAAACTAGTTGATAATGACTCTTCTTACTATATTTTTTCTTTTACATAATTTTAAAATACTCTCCGTTAACTCTAACCGTCAGTGTGATGTATAAATCTTAGATATTTAATTGAGATATTTAGTTAAGAGCTTATTCTTAGAAAATGTATTAAATTTGAAATCTGATGACGTCATTTACACCGAAAAATTATATGCCGTTTCTTTTGCAATGTGTCAATGTCATAGTCATATTTATAGTACAAAAGTTGAGTTGATGTGTCTATAATACAATAAAAACATAGATAGCGAAAAGATTATTATAAAACTCGTGAAGTAATCTGAATTTTGCTATAATATCTAATCAAACCTCTTCCTCTTTTCTCTGCTCTTCTTACCACTTTATCTCCACTCTTACCAAATTTAATGGGTAGATAGGTTATTTAGGTAGTAGGTCCTTTTTTAATTTTTTTTTCTAAAACGAAACCAAAAAACTTCGTACCACTTAATAAACCACCCGTCGTATTGCGAGAATTATATTTTACTTTGACACGGCATGGAAGGTTTCTGAACTTGTCGCTATAATTACCAAATAAGCTAAGGTGGTACAAACCAAAATTTGTGGCCCATCTTTCGTTTAAATTGGAATTGTAGTTTGAAGACAGAAAGAAGGTATAAAAAGTTATGTTTTAAAACACACTAATTATATAGCGCCCAAGAAAGTAGTACATAACTTTATCAAACGCAATTTAGTTAGATTCATCAATTTATTGAATGCGATTCTTATCGGAATAACAACATACACAAAATAAGAAAATGGGTATTTATGACTCATTCATGATAATCAAAATAATGTTATAGATAAATATAAAATCAGCATGGTCCTGTGCATATTTATAAAACTTAAATATTAATTTTTTCTCAACTAAATGAAACTACGTGATGTAATATTATTTCCACTATATTTAAATTGTTTACCACGACCTAGGTTTCGTTGTATGACAACATCTTAAGGTGGACAATTTGTAAAAATAGAAGTGTAGAAATTAATCTTTACAAATTGCCCGCCTAAAGATGATGTCATACAACGAAACCTAGGTCGTGGTAAAGAATTTAAATAAAGTAGAAATAATACTTACATTACGTACTTTCAATTAGTTGAGAAAAATTTAATTACAATGAATTTCCACGAAATTAAAGCCAAATTAAATATAGAACAATTACACTTTCTAGCCAAAAACTATAAAAATTATTAAACTTACGAAACGTTACTGTTTAAAGTAATTCGCATTTGTTGAATAGCAAAGCCATCATTATTTTAAAACTAATGTCTGACAGGTTCTTATCCAATAAATAATATTTTCATTCAATCCCTCATTAAAACGGCCGCCAACTGGATTATAATAATATACTCTTCATGCTGATAATTAATAAATGAGCTGTAAAAGTATAAACTAATATTTAGTTTTATGTTGTAATACAACGAAACCTAGGTCGTGGTAAAGAACTTAAAGAAAGTAAAAATAATACTACATCACGTAGTTTCATTTAATTATCAATAATGAATTTCTACAAAATTAATGCCAAATATGTTCAATAATATTTAGATATTGACTATGTAACACATTTTTATACTTTTAATCCAACAATTTTTTCTTAAGTAATACCTAGACTGTGAAAAGGATAGTTCGCTCACAACCAACCCAAACTATTGGTATAAGACACACATCAGTTTCGCTAGCTACAAAATGGATTGATACATTTAAAGAGAGTCTTCAAACAGTCCACGGTCGGACCGCCGCCGTGGACCGTAGAGGTAAAGTTTACCTACAGGAGAGGGGTGAGCGCACCTCGTGCAAACTTATTGTGGGTATGACTAAACACGTACCGGACATTCCAAGGATAAGATTCAAGGTAGTTTTTTGGCTGAAATAAGAAAAAAGTTCAATGTTAAGATTAGAAAATAACCGAATCATAATTTTCATGGCTGACATTTAATCATTAATTTTTATATGAGCAGTCAAGCTCATTGCGAAAGGGACAGTTGTCTACTGTTTATTTCCTGATTATTACTAATACTAATTATTACTGATTATATCCTACAATAATTTATTTGTAAAATAAAATAAATGTAGGATATATTTACGGTTATGAATGAGTATAATAGAAAAAACTTTTCAATTTTTTTTAAAATTATAATTATTTTAAATGATATTTTCAAAATTATTCAGAATAGGAGTTCTAACGTTGCATATTTTTGAAATAACGGTCGATTTAAATTTGATCACAAATCTACTTGTTTTTATAAGACTATAAAGTATATTGTTCGAATTTACAAATATCCTGTAGTCATTTCCGCAATAAAAATGTTGTTAGATATACCTTACAGTATCTGTAGGTTAATATAATCACCATCTACTTGCAATAATTCAGAATAAAATATAGACAACGAAGCGACAAAGAAAATTCCATTTAATTATTAAATTTGTTTTAAATTTCAAATTTGAAAGAAGAATAAATTGTCGTTTTTCGATTATTTGGTAAAATTGACACCCATCTGATTATTTAAAAAAAAACGAAATTAACAAGAAATTAATTTGATAATTTATATCCGAAAACGTCTATCTGCTATTCATCAAGGGTACCGCGAAAAACTAAATTATATTTTCTGTCTTTCCTTTTTAAATGTAGATATTTTTTTCCAGTTTAGTTAAAATTCCCTGTTTCGTTATTTTCGTTGTTAAATATATTAACTAAATCCGCAGACCAATCTGTCGACATCCCGGCAACGCTGTAATCGACCTAGACCCCGTATCCAAAGGGTCTCGGCAAACAGACGGCCGCCGCTGGTCGGTTAGTCGATCTGGTCCACTTGTTTTCATTCCAACGGCGCTACCCGGACATAAATTCCACTACTTCCACACATAACTTGTACGCGCGGGAGGCAAAGCAAATAACATTCTAGAGTTGAATATTGGAGTGCGGAAGGAGTTGTTCCGTATTATACCGCTGTCGTGTGGCCGCACCTACCTTTTGATACTAAGTATGTGTTTGAGGATTCGAATCTACCTTGTTTATGAAGTATCAGGTTTTAATACCTTGTTTTGAGTTATTTTCTAATATTTACAAATAATTGAATAATGCTGAATTTAAGAATAACAGCTTTAAATATACACGTGCAAGGGAATGCCACACAATGAACATACATTTCTTATGTTACCATATTTAATTTTAACATTTTTTGATTCAATTTGTTTTTAATTGTGTAACATTTGAATAAAAAATTATGTATCTTTTGCGTCTTTTCTCCTAACTAATGTAGGAACTTAAAATTGTGATTGTATAGGGAAAATGCATATTAAGTTGCATATAACTGAATAATTAACATATGACAAAGATTTATATTGAAATTTTTGAGGGGGTAAATAAAATAAACGATTTTTTTAGGTTTTATATATTACCTTGTATTTCAATAGAGAGAATGATTTATATGAATTCCAAAAGAGATATCCCTGAAACAATTTGGCGTGAAAACTTGAAATTTTCCACAATGACAAAGCGTTTAACATGTTCGCGTGTATCTCGATAGACAATATTCAAAAATATTTCTAATAAAATCCTTGAAGGAGCGTTATTTGATATTGTAGCAGTTGAAAGAGTAAGTCACAAAAAATTCAGAAATATTTCTTTTTTTTCAGAATTTATTATAACATCTTTCAAAGGATATTGGTGAAAAAGACAATAAAAAATGTACCATCCCCGATCTTTGATATTTAAAATAAGCTTTACTTGAATTTGACTAAGAATTTACTTAAAATTCATTGCAATGTTTTTAGATTTCATAGTTTCAGGTAAATTCACTTGGAAAATATATTAGACAATAGTAAATCTGTGTGCATACTAGTCTTATAAATTTATCAGGCGCTCCCTGCTTGGTTGATCTCCAGGACACACATCACGAATATTAATATAGCTCTGTAATCTCAATACCTGCAGTAATAAGTCATACACAAACACATTCCAGAATAAACAACCTCCATGATAGCAAAAATCGCATCAAAATTTATTTTGCAGAACTTAAATTATAAGCGCACAGACAGAAAGATAGACAGAAAATAAAATTGGTAAGTACTTAAAAGTTGGTAATCACGGTGAAAAATAAAATTGATAAGCACCCTTAAATGTTTATATATTTCTAAGTATGTGCGGAACCCTTATACTCATAATTTACAAGTTTATTTCTTGTTCAAAAATTATGAATCCTTGTCTATACCAAATTTTCAATTTGTAGACAAGAAACTACTTTTCCACGTATTCACATGTTTTGACGAAGAGGTCGCTTTTTGTTAATGTCCAAATATGTTGACGTAAAGAAGTCGGTTGGAAAGTTTTATTTATCTAGTTTTATTTACATAAGAATACATCAGATCATAAACATTTGATGTTAGGTGTAAACCTACAGTTACCCATAATTTATGTTCACCGAATAATTATAAAAAGATGTTTTGAAACGAAGCTATGAAAATACCATTACTTTAGTAATGGTAGGTTGCGTTTAAAATCTTAATACAAAATTTAAATTTTTAAAAAATTGTTATCTAAAGATGATATTAACCCCAACGAATAATTAAAATGGAATTAATTACCTTGATACGGTGCTAAAGTCAACTGAACAATTGAGAAATATCAACTGAATATTTTCTATCCAAAATAACACAATCGTCAACAAGCACTAACCTGGATATCTCCATATTTTGATCGAATATTTAAAAACGTCCTTGCGCAAATGATTCATTACAGGTAACATCAAGTGTCCACAACTGAAATAAAAATATAACCACTATGAAAATCATCAATTACAAAAATATCACAAATTAGTTTTGTAAAAAATTAAAACTAAATCTATTCTATTTTGATTTTTTATGATTGTAATCATATTAAATATTGAATTTAAAATTATCGTCAAGAAATAAAACATTAGTTAATTTCTATTGTTTTTACACTTTCAAATCCTAACTAATATAATAAACTAGCGTGACCCGTGCGAAGTCTTCGCATTATTTATTCCATTATGAAGCTCAGATGACAGATCAAACAAATATTTTACTAAAATTGACATATAGAGGCGCAAGTATCAAAAGCATTGAGCTAAAGCGCCACTTTATTTATACGTGAGTGGATTTGAAATTAAACAAAAATTTTACCGACCGTCAATCATATTGACGTTGAGCCGTTAGATGGCAGCATTGCTGTTTTGTGTATATAATTTTAATAATTAATTAATTTGCAAAAACAATAGCAATAATAAATTTTTTAGTTGTGGATGCCGGTAGAGCAAGCAATTATCTATAAAATGATATATAACTTATGTGGATTAGTTGTGAGGTTTTTTCTAAAAAGGGAGTGTAACATCTTAACCTTAGCGGATTAATATATATGATGATGATGATGATAATGATGATGATGATGATGATATGATGATGATGATGCGATAGTGACTTAGTTTCTTCTTTTATTTGCTACAACTTTTACGCTTGTACTGTCAATCACTCCCATGTCCTTTATAGCTGTATCATGGAGATGAAAAAACATTTATTCAAAATTATTTTTTTTTCATAATTATAAAAAAAATTGGTTCAGAATTAATGCGTGAACATAAGCATGTAACGAAGTGTTCTTCACGCTATTTCTTTTAATTTTGTAAAAATCTAATTACTTAGCCATTTTCAATAAAAGAACCAATTTTTTGTATCGTCACAATTCGTTTCTCTTTCCCATTAGGGTGAATACGTCGGTCAAAGCACTTTTATAAAAATATTAGTATCTAAAAACATCTATTTAAGTTTGAAATGTGTTTGTGTTTCTTAACTATCGAGTGTAATTATGAAAACTCGTAGTAGACAGTCAAATCGTGTTTCTATTATTAAAAATGTAGTTTCCAACAATATTACTTGGATGATAACTTTTCTATAAATTGAGTATATCCTCAACTCAGACGCTGAGACCATTAATACTATCAATATATATCTATTAGATAACTAGCTTGTTCCTGCAGACCCCCTCACGTGGAATTTGTGACGTTGAACTTTAATGAGAGAACGGCTTCCCTTCCTGCAACCAAGCGCCATGCGCTTTCCGGTTGCTTGAACGCCAGAACACGCCTTTTAAACAGGTAGATATTAATATAGATCTATAACCTCAATACTTATACTAATGATTCATACCCAAAGATTTTCTAGAATAAACAACCTGCACAATGGCAAAAACTGCATTAAATGCAATCTTACAGAACTCATGTTATAATTACACGGACAAAAGACACACAGATAGAGGTTTCGTTTAATGTATATGATAGATAAATACGAACGTATTTATTTGATATAGGTATGAAATAACTTGCTCCGCTTTTTTTAGCTAACTTCCCATTTCCGTAATTCAATAAAAGAATTTCAAAAATTATAGATGTATATATTTTCCCCTATTTTCACCGCAACAACCTTTAATCTAGGTAGTCGAACAAACCATAGTATCTATACTCCAGGAGCTGAAAAAACTGTCCGTCATTTGCCCACGAAGAATAGTCCCATACTTTGGCTGACACAAAAAAGAAAGCCTACAAAACTGTTTATAATTTTCAAAATAATGAGAAAGAGACCAAGAGGTCGTTTTCTAGCTTAATGATCGGACCAAATACGAAAGCTATCCGATAAGCTCTTCGACTACACCATAAGATATACCCGAGACCGAGACTAGCGGAAAGGAAAAATAAAAGGAACTTAATGTTATTGTTAAATTATTAAGTTTAATCATTAACTGCCAAAATGCCATAAGATCTTAATGCAGATCAAGATTAAGGTCCTAAAGTTTAAAACTGCAAAGTTTCATTAATATCTGGAAAATAGCGTTTAAATGATGCACGCACAGACACGGTCCCAATACTGTTTATATAAATATTCTTCAAATAATCGTATAAACATTCGTCAAATAATCGTATAAATATTCGTCAAATAATTGTATAAATCAAATAATCGTATAAATATTCGTCAAATAATCGTATAAATATTTGCCAAATTATCAATTTCAAACATTTATTCCAGCTTAAAAAAATTATTTTCATGCCAATATCATAGTTACTATTAACAAAACTATCAAATATAACTGTATATTCTCTATTACATTCGTTAAATTAAAGTCCACATTTTATTGCCCTTTAAAATAGAAATCTTAAATATATAAAAATAATACCCAAATTACTTTTTCCTGTCTTTTGATGCTACTTTTTTCTATATCGTACTAGTACTTAGTCTTGTCTATATGTACTATCTGTTTACAATTTATTGAAGTGACAGCTGACCCCTAGTTGAGCGAATTCCAAACGACTCCCGGGAGAAATTGAGCGGCGCAGTTTGGATATCGGCTTTTAAAATATTGAAAATTACGATCCACGGGTCCGAACCTTCGGAGGGCGCCTGCTTGGTGAGTACGTACTGGGTATTAATACTGCTGCCTCATGTTTTGGGGCAGTATAGTTTGCTGTTTTGCGAAGGAAACTGTAGTCGACTTGGTGTGAAAAATTGAAGAGGTATGAAATAGTGAGTTGTGATACAGGTGTAGTTCAGATCGAAGAGAAGTAACGAGAGAGTAAATTTTTCTGTGATTTGGTGATATTTACGAGGCACAGCTCGGGTGGAAACTATAATGCTAAGTGTTTTACGTTTTTTTAGTGTCGGCTAGACGTCTATCTAATTAAAATTGCAGTTATTTTCTTTTTAAATACATAGATTGGCTCAAAGTAAATGTTTCTTTATGATCTATTTTTTTATTTGGAGAAAAACGTGCAGATTGTTTGGAGAATTAGTTCTTAAAAAGCTACGTATAATTATAAGTATGAAACACTAAATATTTTTAAATTAGTATCTATCAAAAAATTGATAAAAATATCTGTAAATTTTCATTAAATACTATACAGTATAATTTTGATACATCTACAATAATTTACGAAACGTTATTTGATACAAGCTGCGATGTATATACCTACCTCACAAGTCTTGCTATAACTTAATAATATCTATGTTTATTCATGTGATATTACATTCAAAACTTTTCGGAATAAACAAAATTCGAAAAGTTTTGAGCGTAATATCACAGGAATATAAGTAGATGCTATTAAGTTATAGCAATATTTGCGAAGCAGGGTAAGATTGTAAACCATCAAACCAATATTTCATGATAACATAATTCTGGCCCAAATTAAAAATTTCCATTGATTCTAAAATAAATTTATTCCGGGAAATATAAAAAAGTTATCCACACTTGATAAGTTTAAGAACCTCATGAGTATCGTGATGATTATATAAGTGGGTCGGACTAACAATAAACCTAGAAACTCAAAAATTATGATATATACTTATTTAGACATAACGAAATTATTTGAAATTAAAAAATTAGCATTAAAAAATAAACACCCTACCAAATGGCCAAATTATTTAACAACTGAAACTAAATTATTCGCTACTTATTCAAACTATACCCAATTATACTAAAGGCCTATTATACTAAAAGCCTAATTATACTAAAGCTAACAAAGAGTAACAGTAAAATCCTTAAATACAAGCCACTCAAAATCAGTAAAGTTTGCAATTTTACTAAGAGGGAATATAGGTACCTATATGTTAATATTAGCAATCTTTTCCACAAACACCACTGTGTATGTGAATATACATATTCACCACCACACACACCAGGCCTTCATCCCTCCCCCCATTGGCTGACCGGTTCTTTACTTTTGACCAATGTCCCCCTTCGCACACGCACGTACCAAGCGCGTGCGTGGACTGGTTAAACCGGACTGACCCCTACAATCTACCTATCACCGTATAAAAACTAGGACTTTATACACGCGTGTACTTTTCAGGTACTTATAACGCATTTATGGTACAATCGACGACGTGAAGTATCCATATAATAGTTTTACCACGTTCATTACGCCGAGTCAAGGTATCCTCAAGGTTAGCCGCATCCGGTCAACTGGATAGCCACAATGGACGGTTTCGGGAGATGAATGGTCCAAAGCGGTCCGGCGCGTGGATGTTGCGGCACCAATCTTTTGTGATCCTGAATGGAGCCGTTAATGTTTAATGTTTGTAAATGATAGGTGTTTAGGTGGGTCGTAGTGATATTTTTTTATTGCGGTCTTTGTGATGCGGTTAAGTTTGTAGTTACACTCGGATTTAGAATAAGGTGCGTCGAATTTGCTTGTCGTGAACATTGAAATGGAGACCTGATTTCTTATTATGTTTTCGATATCTCGTTCTTTCTTACATTCATTTAAAATTGTATTTGCTAAAGACAGGTTCCGAATAAGGTGGGAAGTGGTCAGATTATGTATTGTTATTGTAATAATACTATTTTTTAATGATTTATTTGATTTTGACTACTTGTTACTCTAACGGGGTTACGGTCGTATTCGATTAGTAATTCTTAGTTAAATGTCAATTCCTCAGTTTTATAAGCTAATAAGTAATACAAATTGACTACGTAAGGTTAGTATTTTTAGGAGAAAGCAAACTCAATGTTCCTAAAAAGTCTCGTTTTTCTTAAAGTGGTTGTCGTTTGACAGTAAAATTAAAAAATTATCATAAAATTCGTTATTGAAAATTATTTTTTTTCAAATTGTTTTTTTTTCAATTTTCCGTTTTTTATGGCGTTTTTTCAAATAAAATGAAGTGTAGTGAAATGCCCAATTTTCCTGTAATTTTAATTGTACAATTTTTCAGAGCGATTTTACCAAAACTAATCGGTAATTTTTTTTCAAACTTTTGATATAACATCATTTTACATTGGCTTAGTTTTTTTATACAAATCGCTCGACGCGTTTTGAACAAAAATTGAGTTTGGTGAAATTACTACTTTTCTCTTAATCTTAATTGGAAAATTTTTGAGATCAATTTTTATCAAAACTAAGCGATAAATAAATCTTAAAATTTTAAAATAAGGTAGATATTTATAGTTTGAATAATACGTCAAAAATTCAGCGAATTTTGTCGACATTGAGTTTTCCATGAGAACCTTAACATTATAAGCCCCTTGATCAATGTATTCTTAAAAATTAGGAAAATAATTTTTGATACCAAAATATATTATCCTTACATTATATTCTTATGCTTCTTTTATGGTTTAATTGGCGGAAATAATAAAAGTCCATTTTTTCCAACTTTTTCTACATTTATCATTACAACTCCGCTTCCCTAAAATCTAACATGATGATATACAGCCTGTAACCATCCCGAAAGGGCCAAGTTATACGTCAGGAGTAATTTAATAAAATTTAACTCAGTAATTCTGGCGTTTCGCGTTTATATAAGAACAATAAAACAAAGAAATCAATTTTCCTTTTGAAATTATAGATTTATATTTTCCCTCAGAACTATAAACAATCGCTTAAAGTTTACTAAAACGCTAATAGATGGCATTGGCAGTACCAATATGATAATAATAATCAAATCAAGGTGTTTTTATACCAGTAAATATCCAGATAAAAAGTATCCGATATGTTGTTCGAGGGTTTCGAGGGAAGAAGGTTCGAGAGAAAAATTACTATACCACGAGGGTTCGAGGGAAAAAAATTACTTTACTCTCTTCAAAATCTGTCCAATAGATTTTAGGTGATTGAAGAAAAAATTAACAGACAGACATATAGATAAAAATTCTAAAAAACAAATTTTCCGGCTTTTACTATCATTGAAATGCTGAATCAATCACTCTTTTTAAAATATATTCCATGAACAGAATTCGCTCTCTTACAATGTTATTATGTTTATAGATTAGAGCGCCAGTCGGCCTCAAGGTTTGACTATAGAAATAATTATAACTATGGTAATTTTATAAACACTCAACTATTAATACAATTTTTTAGAAAGAATCTCCTCTTTCCACTCTCGAAAAATTAAATCCATTTTTAAATTATTCAAATGTTTGTTACGATCTAAAATTGCCTTTAAAAATTATATGCGTCTCCGTCCATTGGTCTGTGGGTATGGATGTTTGAAGTAACGCTACATTCATTGAAGGATTTTGTGGTTTCTTTTTTTCTATCGATTATTTAACTATTTTGATAGAAGCCTAGTCATTTTTACAATTGAATGTCGAATAGTTTAATTTATATACCTAACTCTATTTAACAAAAACTAAGCGACTGTTCCCATTTTTTTTGTGTTAATCAACTGTTCATTTTTGTCACATTAAGCGACTCATTTCGTTTTTTCGTGCTAAGCTACTGTTCTCTGCTTCCGTTTTCTGCTCGCCCTTTGTTTCTGCTCCCTTTTATTTTGAACCTTTACATTTTTCAGGTTTTTCCAATTGTTTTTTATTATCTAAAACTACGTTTTTTTCAGTGATTTTTGTTTTTTATTGGTCATAATTACGTAACGAAAACTTATGGTATTACTTAGATATGTATATGTGAGAAAAAATTATTTAATATTAATATGAAACCAAATAAAACCAAGAAAAATCTAATAAAATTTTCATCTAGAAATGTTCATGTCAGTATTATATAACTGAAAAGGACTGATACTAATTACAGAAAAAAATGATATGATTTATAAATATGTCATAAAGGAAAAATAACTAATGTGTTTTTCTCTAATAGAACTAGAGACGATTACAGAAAGTATAACACTGTATTAGAATTTATTATGTGCCTTCTCTAATAAACCATTGGAATATGTGCATATTGTCGATATTGGACTCGCCTTGATAGATTCAAAATAAAGTTATATCAATAAGACCGCTAGTGATGACTACGTAAGTAGAGGTAGTTACAAAAATAATCCAAGGATAAAAGTTAATTAGTATTTATTATTTGCCGTCTTTATTTAACAATACAATTCTGTGCATATTGCCAATATCGAACTTAAGCTTGGTATGTTCAAAATAGAATTTTGTCAAAAAAACCGCTAGAGATAGCTACATAGACAAGTCTAAGAAGAGGTAGCTACATAAATAATCCAAGTATACGAGCGTATTAGTATTTATTATGTGCCTTCTTTACTTAACCTTACAATTCTGCCCATATTGCTAATATCGAACTCAAACTTGGTATATTCGAAATAAAATTATGTCAATAAGACTGCTAGAGGTGGCTACATAATTAAGTCTAAGGAGAGGTAGCTACAAAAATAATCCAAGTATAAGAGTGAATTAATATTTATTATGTGCCTTCTTTATTTAAATATATCGTTTTGGGCATATTGTCAATATCGAAATTAAGCTTGGTATGTTCAAAATAAAATTATGTCAATAATATCGCTAGATCTGGATACAGAAATAACCCAGATATAAGGCTGTATTATTATTTATTACGTTAATTCTTTAGTCAACCGTATAAATCTGCACATTTTGCAAATATCGAGCTCAAAATAAAATTAAGTCAATTAGTCGATAAATGATTAAAATCAGTCCTATATCGAACTCTTTTTGATATCTTGCATCATTTTTCGAGATCAATTTAAAATGTTAACTTTACCAGAGTTAAATGGCAAAAAATATGGCTTTACAATTGAAATCTGTACATATTACAAATCTTCGTATTTACATTTTAAAAGATTTAGTGATGTGTACTTTTTTTAATTTTCAAGCTCTTTTCAAAATATTGTTATGTGGTTACTTAAAGAATCGTTATTAGCTTTCACCTTCAGTAATTTTTCTCTTATACTGAAAAAACCGTGAAATTTTTCCACTTTCACTCAGGATAAATGGTTGTTTTATTTTATAAAAGAAAACTTTCCCATAGACAGTTCATTTTTGCCTTTTCGCCATACATAAATTTCACAAAAGCTGAATCGATATTTATCTAGGAAAATTCGTCAATCTTCAACAGCTTTTATTTGAACTAAACCACAGTAAGCGCCCAATTTTCTTCAATAAAATACTGGGCCGAAGCCAATCCTATTTATTTTGCCAAATCAAACACCTCATTAACCATGGCGCCAATTTCTCGAACCCCAAATCCAATCCTGTCCAATTTCGATACGCCTAATCAATAACAACTAAGCAGACAGCAAAAAGCGCCAGATGAAATATAGCGCAGATGCATTGTGGGATTCGGCATAGATTCGATCCTACTCCGCAGTTCAGCGGCCGGGTTTGCGAGGAAAAACGACAGGACACAATCGCGTAATGGCCAATGGCGACGTGGGAGCCCCCTCCCCGGCCCACACAAATCAAATCCCTTTGGAAAGCCCAGCCGAAGTTCCGAAGGGTCCGATGTCCAAATCCACCCTGCCCTCGCTAAAGAGCACCCCCTCTTTTCATTTGTCTGTAGGTAATAACCGGCTTGATTTTCACGTAACATTGCAATGCAACATTATCAACAGGTTCAAAATATAGTCTGGATTTACGATATCAAAGACTCTCAAATATTAATATCGTCTATACGTTCTCTTTTAAACAGATATGCATATTTAAGAATAAAAAAAACTGGCATCGGACATTAAAAATGTAGCTCATTAAAAAACTTCAATAATATTTAAGAAAAAGTTATTTTCGAAGATCGTTCTTAAATCAATATATGCAATTTAGTGTTAAATTAAGACCTTAACTTTATAATTAGCTTCAGTACATTTTTGCTAAAACTATATTATATTCTATTGCGGTAAATGAAAAGATATCGGTATTTTATCTTATTCATTATATTTAATACTGAATCGATCATCAAGCATAGTATGGTTGAAGTTAATAGGCGCTGTTGATGCCTATCATTTTAATTGTTTATAAGAATATATATATATATATATATATATATATATATATATATATATATATATATACATATATATAGATTTTTCTTGTATTTAATTTTATGTTAGAATGCTATCCATATTATTCAAACAATTAAATGAAGATAACATAGCATTTTTATTCAAAGGACATAACACCGACAAAGAAATATCTAAAAGACGCTTTAGAATAGTTTTTTATCAAATTATGGGTCAATTATTGACATGTAAAAGAAAGATAGCGATATTTATAATGAATGTTTAATAAGTAAAGGGTATACAGTTGTCATTACCCTATCTCAAAAGAAGAAATGGAACTCTTATAAAATAACTCATGTGTCAGTCTTTTTGTCTGTCACAGTCGTTTTTCTCAGAAACAACTTGACGTAGAAACCGAAAATTTTGCTCAGCAGTAAAGTATATTAACCCGCACGTATCTCAGTAGCTAACACTCAAAAAATATGCGAAAAAAATTTTGAAATTTTGAATATAGTGTGGGGTATCGTGTGAAAGGGTTAGTTACAAAGATTTCAAAAATATTTATAGTTTTAGATAGTACATTTTCCGAAATATACTAAAAATTATTACCCTACTGAACCTACAATTATGAGAGAAAACGAATCTTACGAAGCCTAACCAAAGTTTGTAGGGAAACTATAAGCATGATTATGGATGTCATACTCGTAGTTTTTTTGATATATTGACTATTATATATATATATATATATATATATATATATATATATATATATATATATATATATATAAATATATGTTTATATATATATATATATATGTGTATATATATATATATATATATATATATATATATATATATCGCCCCTACTTCTTTATATCAGATATTATCATATATTTGTTGCGCTGTAAATTAAATATTTGTGATAAATTATGACAACATTCACAAAAAATAAATAATAACTTGTGGTTATTTTTACATAAACAAATGTATGCTTTTAATTTGGTACTAACTGAATAGAGATGAGTGACATTCTCAACACAGATTTATTCTAAATGTAAAGCATTACCTTTCATATCTCTTTTTTATCTCAACTTTTAATTTCTATCCACATTAATTGTACTTTTTCAATAATTATTTTTGTATATTTAATATGCTAATTCACTTCAATCGGCGACCAGATGTCGATTAAAGCCATTAGGTCAAAATCCTAATAAGTGGCGTTTTAAAACATAAATTAACATGGTCTTAATTTAAATTAGGAAAAACTTATCACCTCAAATATAAAAAGAACACGAGGTATTATTGCAGACAACATTTTTTTGCAATAAGGAATTTGGTTACTTTACGATAAGTGAAAGTACCTTTTGAAATGTCTTTTCGCTTTTAAAGAACATATTTGACTCATCTATTAAATACTGTTGGCCCACAGTTTAACTCACATAACAAACTTTTTCTATTCTGTTACCCAAAATAGTTGTTAGTGATTAATCAGTAGGTTATGTTATTAACATACAATTTATAAAATCCGCCTTAAAATTTATTTCCTGAAATCTATGTAATATAATGACAGGAATTTTGCTTTTGAGATACTTTTGGGATCTTTCTCTGTATAATGCAGATAATTGTTTTACAACTTGTTTAGTAGTTTTTGCATGATGCGCATACAAATAGACAGAAATAAAACTTGTTACTAGGATCCCGTACCTCAAACGGAAAAAGGTACCCTTATGGTATCACTTCGTTGTCCATCTGTCTGTCCGACTATCTGGCTGTCAAGACCCTTTTTCTCAGGATCGCAAGGAGGTATAAATTTGAAATTAGTATCAAATTCTTAAGTCTATATTTACTTGGAATTGTAAACAAATAAAGCTTCTAAGTCAACGCAATAAAAAATATAATCCTTTATACTGCATATTTTGACCCTCGCAAATAAATCAAAATCTATACTATACGTCTCACAGACAAGTAAAAGAAAAATTCGTTACCGAAAATTGTTATTTTGTAGTTATATCAGATAAAGAAAATTTTTTTCAAATATGCGTCTGTGAAAGAACGCAATATATTTCCGTTGTAAAAAAATAAAAATTTTTTAAATAGTTTAATAGGAATATTATATACCATTCAATGTTTATAAATGCCTTAACGTGTACGGAACCCTATTAGTGCGAGTTCCACTCGTGCTTGACAGGTTTGTTTTAATTACCTTTTCTACCTTTTCTTTACCTTACTCTTACCTTTAGGAATAAGAAGATTCTGACAAATGAACAGATATGCAAAGACGTGACCGTAATTGCTGTCCTTTCAGCCTCTCTGGCAATCAAACTCTAAAATGACTATCAAAAAATATTGGATATCCCATTTAGTAGACTGTTACAAAATAGATCATTCCAAGACCTACTCAACGTTATTTTTTTTTTCACTGCGTTTGGCTGTGTGTTACGATATCTAAATTATGAGAGTACATCGTTTCCACAATACTTGCTCTATTTCTATAATTAGCTAAACTAAATATAAATCATAACAAAAAACTTTTGGTAAATATTTTGATATAACATTTTAAATTTAAATCCAGATTCGACAATATTGTCAAAAACATTCCTTAATAGTACAAAGTCAACAATATCAAAACAAATAACCAATCATTGTACGGTTAAGTACATTTATATAAAGCTAAAAATAAATAAATACTGAATACAAAAGACATTGAATTTTATTTTAATGTTTTTCGCGACGTATATTTAATCAATTTTTAATTAAATTATACCATTTGTAAAATTTCTGCTATGATAAATTCGAACACTCAAACAGTACAAACTATTAGTTTCTGAATAACAAAAATTATTCTATATTCTCAACTGTTTACAATATATGGTCTTCTATTTTATATCGTGGTATATATATATATATATATATATATATATATATATATATATATATTTCCATTCCTTGTAAAAGAATATCTGTATAAACCGCCACATCATATTTTTGTTCATTTGTCTAAAAAAACATTAAAAATAAAAATATAAACTTTGTCCGTCAAAACAGAATTCAAAAACAGAATTTTAAAATCATTTTTTTTAAATATTGAATATATTTGGCGTTATTTTTTTAGAAATTAATTGTAATACAATTTTTCTAAACTAAATGAAACTACGTGATGTATGCGTGTATATAGTATTATTTCTACTTTATTTAAATTCTTTACCACGATCTAAGTTATGGTGTATGACAACATCTTCAGGTGGGCATTTTGTAAAGATTGAATGGAAAATTGATAGAATTGTTTTTGCAAAAATAGAATTTATTCAAAGAACTTTTACTATTCACCATTAAAAGATGCTCTGTGCACACAGTGAATACAAAAGAAATAATTTTACAAATCGATATAAAAGCTCGTAACTAAAATGAAATTTAAAAATAGAACTTCCAGAAGGATATAAAAGCTCGTCAGTGAAAACGTGGCTATCGAGGGCACAGATGAAACATATAAATTAAGCACAGACTGTGTAATAAATGGAAGTGTCCGGGGCAGCGGGCGCCGCAGTGAGGGCGGGATTAGGCGCCGGACCCTTCCCCCGCCCTCGTCGAGTACCTATTTTGCTTATTTTTATTTTCATTATTATTTTTATTATTATCAAGGTACTGTAACTGGACCGATTTGTTTATTTTTATTCTGTGTTTTTTTTTCGCTCTTCCGCGTTGCGAGCGATGCTTTTGTTTGGAGAAAATTGTGACGGTAATGGTGCTTGTCGTTGTTCGGCTGCTCTTGGGCGGATGGAAGACGTGCACTTTTATTTATTTGTATATCTAGGTAAAAAATACTTGTGTTTACTAAGTGTAAGAATTATTACATTATACTCCTATACATACATAAACTCCGTACATAAATATTATTTCGCAGGAAAATTAAGAAAGTTCAAAAACCCATTTTCCACGTGCAATAATTCTAACTGCAATTAATAGGCCTGATCGTGATTATTATAATTTATTAACTCTTCGTTCAAAGTTAGTATTTTTGAAATCATAGTTAGCAATAAATTAAATTATGTATTAAGAGGTTTACAAGGCTTGTGTTCTGTTACGCATGCTCATGGGGAAATGCAAATTACAGCAACTTTTGAGGCACTTTTTTTCAATCTTCTTAATATTTATATATTATTATCTGAAATTTAACCTGTTACTTCGTCGTTCAAAGTTAATATTTTTTTAAATCATACTTAGCAAGAAATTAAATTATGTATTAATAAATTTACAATGCATGTGTTCTGTTACGCATGCTCCTGAGGAAATGCAAATTACAACAACTTTTGGGGCACTTTTTCCAATCTTTTTAATTTAGTCTTCATTAGTTCTATTACTAAACGGTTAAGTTGTTCAGTTGTTCATTAAATTTTTAAATTAGGGTCTTGGGGGCGTGGTGCATGTAAATGTTCATCAAAATCATGTAAATGTGCCATGATTATTATTCCTAAAACTTTACAGGAAATGTTGTAGGGTTTCTGGGTTAACGTTGGGTACTGTACACCATAACTGAATGCTATACCTCTGCATAGGTTTAATTATGTACTTGATACGAGTAGCTTATTGCCTAAAGAGAGTTCTGTCTCCCGGTTAATTAGATGATGTGCTTTGTGTATAATAAATTCGTACTTACGCCAGATTAGGCGTATATGTAAATAAACCCATAGGCCATGCATATTGTCATCCCTCATTCGAAATCATCCTGAATTCGATAGATTTTTAAATGGCTTCATTATTTCTGAAGTGTCCTTTTTTTCTTCTGCTTTAGCAACCATAGTGGCATTATTTAATTTAATTTCGGAAGATTTATTTTTTTTTGTTATTAGACGAAACTATTCGGAAGCATTTCACAAATATGGTGCTATCTTAACGCCAACCGTGAGCTAATTAATATAAATATTTCTTTGATGCTAAGTGTGATAGAAAAGAGAATATCAGACATCATTTCAAGTATCCTGAAAATGTGTAATGTGACTGGAAGAATCAAAATATTTCTTGTTCTCTATTGTATGTTCATGACTTTTTTATGTTATGGAAATTAATTAGTCATTTCACTGAAGTTAAAATACTTTCGTATCTTGTTTGTCACAGATACAATTGTTATGAACACACAAGCCCCTTTCCGTTATTTCCTATTATGTATACTGTGTATTGCGTGTTTGATTTTTTAGACAACTTCATTGAACTTCTCAACCTAGGAGTTTGTTGAAATAGATTCTGGTTTCCCTTTATTAACTGATAACTCCAGTTTGTCTTTTCGAATTGTTTAAAATGTTCCAACCTAGGGGATATATTTTTTATTGAAAAATTCAGTTAATGGATGCTTACACAATTATTATGTAACTGAGTTTAGTCCTTTTCCACTTTTCGATTTCGTGCAATATTGTAACTGTACGATTAAATACATCATTGTGTTCCAGAAAGATTTTAAATGGAATTTTTGACAAGTCGCAATTATTATGTCCCTCAAAGCAATCGAGTATATGAAGGATATTTACGTGAGAATGGATGAGAATTGTATTCCATACATCTAATAGATGTTACGACTTTAGTCGTAACACCGAAGATGTATTCCACACATCTAATCGGTGTTACTACTTTAATCATGGGCAAATTCTTGATATCTTTGATTTATTTGAAAAAAAGTTCATCGGAAAATCACACTGGATTTTGAACACTTAAAAGAAATTTAAACTTCAGTACTAATTTGGAAGTACTCCAAAAGAATTCATATGATTTTTTTTAATCGAAAGGTGTAGAAGTCTTTAAAATAATTAAAGTTATTCTTAGCAAAATTGAGAAGTGAAGAATCCGATGGAAAACTTTCATCCTTACTTCATGTTTATCATAAGTTGGATCTTAGCATGCATGATGCATATTAAAAAAAAGAATGTTTATCACATATATATGTACAATGGTACATTGGTCTTGACGACACAACTAGTGAAGAAGTCGCGGCACATCTAGAATAGAAGTTCATATTCTGTGATCTCCTAGTTTTCAATAAAATTTATGTCAATCAAGACTCTAGTAATAGTCATTATTATAAGTAACGGTACTCAATTTAGGTTCCAGAACTACAAAATTTTTGTTCTAAAATAACGTACAGCCTTCCTAAATTCCGAAATCTCTTGGAGCCAATTTAATTTATTTTATGTTACAGATATATTTTGTACGTTGTCGGACAATACGCTGCCACCGTATTCGATGCGAACATAATGAACAAAATAATGAGCAAAGAGGACAATCAATTTCATTGAAAATGTATTTGTGTTGTAAGCGATATCGTGTCTGATTTATAGTCCGTATACATTTCTACATTCTACATTCTACAAAGAGGCCAACAGAACAATCAAAGATTTTTCAAGCCTATAAGTCAAGGATGGTAACTATTCGTAAACGGCCTGTTAAGTTTTATGTTTACATGTTCAAGCATTTTAAAAATGTAATTCCTCGGTAATTGCCTTTCATCTGGTGCTAGTTGATGGCCATCATGGATCAACATTTGCTGAAATAATCAATAGCCACGTAAGTGTGCCTAATCATGCAGATTAAGTGATTGCTACAAAACATGAATAAGCAAAGAATGAATTTGAAACTATATTAGGGGCTTTCCTCAACTGCAAAATTTCCCACAATTGCCGAAAGATTATTTGAATATCCCACTCAATGAGTACAAATAAATTTTTTTTCAGTCAATATAGTCAGTAATTGAGTACAAACAATAGCACTTTATGGTCAACCTGGTCGATTACACGGTTTGCCTGATTAAAACACTGATGAGAAAAATGTATAGCTGTTGAAAATCAGAAAAAACAGTAAGAAAATGATTTCTAAATATATCATATTACTATTTATTGATAAATTAAAATAGGAAAGGATTAAAAAATATAAGTCGCTATTACCATACATATGTTTTTGGGAAACGTACATGGGTTTTCTGAGACTATATAACTTCAGGATTATTGTTCTAGAGTGGGCAAAATCAGAGGAAAACCTCAATCGCCCAGAAAAATGTTTAGATCATATAATTAATGAATAAGTTAGGGTATTTTACTAACATAGTTAATGACAATAAAAAGTTATGGTGAGAAATAATAATCATCAATAACCTGTCTCACTCCACTGATTACCTTGGAGATAATGCCCATAATCGCGACGTTGGACAGACGAGTTGACGATCGCAGTGTCTAGCTTTAAAAACAGTGGCGCTGCTGGCCGTCACTTGTATGTGTCATTTAGTTACGGGATTACAAACATCACTTCAACCCTGCCCAACGATCGGCTGGGATTTAAAATCGAGACCCCGTTGTACTCTGTACTGTCGTAAGCTCCGTCGTAAGACTCGTTAACAACTCAATAAATCCATCACGATGTCGATTGTGGACAACATGTATTTCTTTCAGTCAATATAGTCATTAGAAATAATAGATACAAGAAATATCTTAATAATAAAAAACGTAAGATTATATGTTGTACATAACAGGATACAAGAAATATTTGAATTCCTCAAGAATATTCTTAGCGCTATAATGAAAATTGTTTTACTTTCGATTAAGGTACATCACATATCTGTAAGACATTTAAACCAGCACCCACAATAAAAGTTAAATTTTCCTTTGATTTACACGTTACATATATTATTTTTATATAAGTTTGTTCAAAATTAACTGTGTCCCCCGGTTTCGCCCCCGTATAATTATCTTAATTATGCTACTCTCCGTTCCACGATCATTAAACGAATCCCCTCCGTTCGCTAAACGATATGGGTCCTTGAGATTGGTAATATATCGGCGAGAACAGTCAGGATGATCAGAGCATGATTGTTTATAGCCTTTAATATTCTTCAAAGTATGGGCTTTCTAAAACAAATTATTTTGATGTTGAACATATAATTCTGAAGATAAGCCCGAACAGACAGAAAACAGATTAATTTTTCGATTTATATATTAATATTAGTTTATATGACGTACATATTGTGTCAACATATATACTTTAATATTAACAGGTAGCGCGTAGGCTCATAGCATCTATTATTTGTCTTCAGACCAGGCTTTAGCGAATAACGTTTAAGCTCTAATTTATATGAACGTACTTAAATGACTGAATATATTAGGTTGGCAGTTAACAAACTTTTTTGAAATGGCTATGGGCAGATCCGGTGCTAGGATGAACGAAACCAAATCAATAAAAATAGAGGATCTTGGAGGGTCCGATAGTGAAATGAAAGACAAGGCAGGCCATACTGATCTGCCTTGTATTTGGTCTGGTTGTCTGGTATCTCTTGAAAAAGGAGCAGAAACATAGAACTGGATGACCCAAGCAACAGACCAGGAGCACTGGAAGAAGCTGGAAGAGGCCTTTGCTCGAATGGGGTCGTAACTACATTCAACAATTTCGAATTAGTAAACATTATACTTTGAATTAATTGTTAGTTACAGTATAAATGGGTTTTTTATTTTTACTTTATTGATTGAATTAAGTTTTTATTCACAAAATTAATGACGAAAATGTATCTTTGCGTATCTCTACATCGCCTTCACAAGCCAACAACTTGCGGTTATCTTATTCTATAAAAAGTCTTCAGAATCCAAATTATTTTAATGAAATATTTAAATGGTCTACTCATAGCCTTGGTTTACTGCTTCACCCTACTTTTTCCTAAATTTAACTCCACCTCTTACGAAAAATCCTTTACTGTCCAAACAGTTAAGCTTTTGGAATCAACTAGATGATTAGACCAGGAAAATATCCTCGATAAATATTCTCTAATATAGCACTTTCCAATATTAATTTTTTGAGCTATTTCCGGAGTAGTTATTTTGATTGGCGGTCAGGGTCGTGGGTCGTCTTCAAGTGAGCACCTGCCTGGTTTAACGATACTGTGCCACTTATTAGTCTTGGATTTTCTCTGGCGAGAAAAAACCGTAGACGGCTGCCATCTCTTCCAATATGGTTTGAATCGACTTTCCTTGTCTGCTAAGGAAGTATATAATAGCGCGATACTCGATTTTCTCCATGTTTCTCTCTTTCTTCCCGATTGAGTTACTTGGTCGACGATAGTTCAAAGACAAATGATTCGATTAGGATACAATCAATTTTTCTAAACTATTGTTATGGTTGACTAGAAAAGATTGATCCTTTAGTAACCAGTTCACCATATGCATATATTTTAAAGTTGCAAAATATAAATAAATAAAAACAGTTTTTTTCGTCTAAAATAACAAAGACGACTCATTAATAGGTAATGGTGTCAGAGGACATCGGGCAATAGGCAGGCCGAAAATCCTACATATTATCTACGAATAACTTAACGATCTTTATGTGCGTAGGGTACAAGCACATATATACATACCATTATCCGACGGACCTTACACTCGACGGCCTACTTGCATATATATCGCGATAATACACGTATAGCTGGTACGATTCAAGCTACCCCCAGTCTGGCCTGGTCTTCCCAAAAGAAAACATTCCAAACATCATTTTCTATTTGCTACAGCGGAGATACTACACCCCATGCGTTCATCTAAGTAACGTAAGGGTCTTGTCTCACTGCAAACAGTTGGCGTATATTTAATGTGAATATAATAAAATACCTACATTTTTTAGAAAACAATTTTGATGCCGATATCGAATAATTAAGGAGCATGTATTATATCCAAAATTTTGGGTAAAAGCAAGAACTTCCACAAATCAAGAACATCCAAATCCTCTGGAACTACACATCTGATTTAAAAGAAAATATTTTATATTAGAAAGCACATATTATGAGCAAGATTTTAGGCTATATATTATTATGCCAAAATTTATAGAGTAAGATTAGTAATAAAATACGTAACAGAAGTAGGGAAATAGTGATTTTACAGTGAGAGGTAGAGTAATACCCTGACGATCGATGTCGTTTGGTGAATGGAGCAGGGGCGTTTAGTGACTCGGACGAGAGATCAACACATTTTATATAATTCAACGCAGGTATAATTACGGGGTACAACTAGTTTATTTATATTTTATTCAAAATAACTAAATAGAATACAATAACAAAATTGTGAGCCGTCACGAGATGCCTGGCAGACGTAAAATATCTAAGTTTTTTCAAATTTTCATGTTGAAATATTTTTATTTAAATGAAAAAATATTCAGATACTTGTAAATAAAAAAACATTTTCTTAATATTTTTATTTTATTTTTATGAAATAATTTATGACATTTTTTAACAATCTACGGAAAATATACATTTTAATCCTATAATACTGTTAGCCGACAATATGTGAAGCTGACCGAATTAAGTCGGAAAGAGCGGACAAGACGCAAATGTAACCGAATGGAAGATCAGAATGTTTTAGCTCCCATACAAATGCGCGATTAGATGTTTCTTATCAAACATTCTGGTAAACTTTATAAACATGCTCTGAAGGCAGTAAAGACACAGATACATAACAGAATAAAAAAATCCGTCCAAATTACTCATTTCTGTAGTTAAACTTATAATTAAATTTCGATCAAATCATATTTCAATGAGCATATTATCAATTTGGGAGGAAAGGAAAAGAGAGGGAGCTACGGAAAGCTATTCCTTAGTTTGAGCTAGAAAAAAATCGATTGAAATAAAATAATGCTCAATACTGCACTCTGAAGACTTTTAAACTTACAAAAAAATTTAGAAAACGTATCAATACGTAGAATCGTGTTTATTTAAAATGTTGACAAGTTACCTAAATTCAAGTATCTGATTGTCCATTATCTTCTATGGCATTACTTCCTTCTTTCTTTAAAAATGTACAGGCTACTCGTATTTAAATACTGCCCAATACCAGATTTTTATCTCATATATGTCGCTTTAAGTACAGATTATAAATTTCTTCCTCGTGAAGCTCATATCACGCTATCATAATATTTACTATTATATTATCTTTAATATTAACTGACTAGAAAATATATTTTTACAACGAGATTTACCAAAAATATATTACATCTGTTGGTATGTTTCTAAAAACACATACTTGTGCTATAATTGTTTAAGTAATTATTTTATTTGCAAGTCAATGTAAGCCGCTGGTTATTTCTATCACTTCCAGTATTCGTATATTGACGAAAGACAAAAGATAATTGAAACAAATTAAAATACCTCAAAATTATTTTAAATATATAAATGCAAAATATATCTAACAATTCGTCTGCTAGTTATCATCAAACATATTGTCTGAAACTTCCATTTTTAAACTCACTTTTAATTATCTACCTGTAAAACGATAAAATTGAAAATACACCCAAAAACAATGTGGCTGCGCCCTTACGGCGTAAGTAACCCGAGACGTATGAGAACGTGACACATGGTGGTTACGTTAGCAAACTAAAGACGCGAAACGGAAAATGGACTGAAACGAGACGAGCGAAATTTGTACAAAAAATGTTTTTCTAAGAATTTTCCGGCACACGCTCGCCAGCCGATCCGTGAAGAAATATTTGGACGCGACACTTTCTAGAGATACTAATTTATTAGTTTTGACTAAACATTTCAATCATACATTATTTATAAGAACCTTACAATTAACCATTTCTTGAGTAATATTTCTTCGAGATTTGTGAAGATGATGGATTTTTATAGTTATATGTTTATATATATATATATATATATATATATATATATATATGATGCTGAAAATTAGAACATAGTTGAATTTATTGATTTTGGAGAAATTAGATGTTCATTTTTTAAACTCCTCACTTTCACAATTAAATGAAACTACGTGATGTAGTATTATTTCTACTTTCTTTAATTTCTTTACCACGACCTAGGTGTTGTTGTATTACAACATCTTCAGGTGGGATATTAGTAAAGATATCTTTGCTGCGTTATTAGTAATCATTTTCGCTACGACCGGCCATAAAGTGAATTACAGTTTCGGACATTGACATATTCATTTCCGTGAAATGTTAATTATAGCAAAAGTCAATAGCATATTGAAATGAAGTATTTTTTTTTCTTGGAATCATTTAATTCATTTACACCTTAGATTTATTGAATATAGGGTATATGAGAAATAAGATGCATAGCGTTTTGGAGTTACTTGAAATCCTCTTGCAAACGTCAAATAAATAAGTCGAAATTCATGGATTTATTTTGTGCGACACTTTTCACGACATCCGTTGGCTATGAATGTTAATGCTGTACTAACACTTTCATTCGTTATTTTTAAAGTATTAAAACGTAATTGGGTGTATTATTCATATTTAATAATAATAATATCCATTTAGCAGTCAAGAGCTACAACTATATCATGACCGCCGAACTAAAGGTTATTTTAAAATACCCAATCATACTAACAGCCTACGAAGGACAAAGTTACGACCTACTACGGTTTATGATTTTTAAAAGCTTATTAAGTTTTTAAAGAAATAGTACCAAAGGTTTGAGAAAAATGGGATAGCACTTAAGAAGAAATAATTTTATGACAGAAAAAAAGAGAAACACATCGAAACAATTGTGTCTTATCCACATACGCTGAACCTCTCTCATCCCTTATATGGCTACTTGAGCCCCGAATATATTCAAATTCGCTTCGTCATAATATTATTGAGTTTCTTGTTGTAATCTATACATAATAATGTGACCTTTTCCATGTTACCCCAAAGGGTGGATACGTTGCCGAATTACTTCTAACGATGCGAGCATGGTGCTCCCGGTACATCGTGTTTGTATTATTTGAAAAAATATGTTATGTGGAACTATATCGATTGCCAATAATTTCGTAGGAGACTGAAAATTTTTGCTAAAAAATCGTACTTTGAGCATTTAAAAATTTTAGAGTTATGTTATCAATCGTTTTTGGTCTCAATCGCCGCTTTCGGTGGTTCATACGCATTGTATTTGTTTGGACTATAGATCCTTAAGGACCAAGATATGGAGATCAGGTTTTCACTTACACCTATGAATCTCTATTACTATTTATTAGAACGTTAAATTAATAAAAAGAAACATAATTTTGCTCTTAAAAGTAATAACATTTATAATGAATACTTAGAGGGAAATAACAGCGAATGATCTACAATCTTGGATAATAGTACAAATGACATTTTGGTAAAAGTTTGACTCTCTGTCTATTGTTTGTTAATAATTCAAAGAATGCTAGATCGATTTTTATTCAAACATTAACAATCTTCAGTTTAGAATTATGAAAGCTGAAAGCGAGTAGAAGCAACAAATGTACGGAACTGCTGATTACAGCAAAAATGTAATTGTGCAGTTACACACGCATATATATATATATATATATATATATATATATATATATATATATATATATATGTGTGTGTGTGTGTGGGTATGTATGTATATATGTATATGGTCCATTTGCAGCATCATTCGCATATTAATAGTGGTATATCTGTAAAACTGAAAAGTATTGTAACAGAACTAATATGCAACACGTTACACAGTCAGTTCAGCTTACACTATCTCAAACGGAAATAGCGTAAAGTATAGTCGCTTTCATTGAGTCATTAGCTTAATCTAAAAGAAGGCACTCCTCTTACCTCCATGTTTAATATATTTTGTTTCAATTGCATATTAAAAGCAAACTAACTCCAAATGTCCTTTGTTAACTGCCTTGAGCGCAACTATTTTTTATGATAACAATAAGAAGGTTATTAGAATAATCAAATCTAATTATCATTAATACATTAAAAAAAGAACAATAGAATAAGGAATAACAGTGCTCCCATATTTCGCTAAGACAAGTTTTTGCCTTTTCTTTAAAATAAAAAAAAATGTGAGCCGTCGTGGACCAACTGGCAAACGTAAAACGAGAAACCAAATATTCATACAGTGGTTAATATTGAAAAAAAAACAATGCTGGTACACTAACACACACATGAAATGGCGTATATATTAGTGTGGTAGAAAGGAAAGTGTTAAGTCAGAAAGAGCCGACAAGACACGAAGCTGGCCGAATTAACTCGGAAACAACTGACAAGACGCAAAGCTGGCCAAATGGCACGTCATCAGAACGTTTCTACTCATTTTGAATTCAAAATTTTATAGTGATTTCGTAAAACTATAAATAAATTTTCACCATAATAATCAATTAGAAAATTTCATAAACTGTTATAAAAAAGAGCATAACAATTTTCAATAGTTTAGCGTTTCCGTAAAAAAAATATTTATTACACTTTTCAATTATCAAATAACTATTTTTTTTATGCAATAGTCTTCCACTACATTAGTTAAAATCATATAAATAATTTTTGGTCACAATAATCGTATTTATCTAGTTTCCATTATTTTAAGATATTTTCTAACGCAAAGCATTGATAAACGAATTTTTAACATAAATGAATTAAGTATCACTAAATTAACCAAATTATAACGGTAATTTAATCATGTAAACAAAATATTTTATCTTCCATTACCTACTAAAACCAGATTCTTTTCAATTTAAAACTTATTTATCCGTGACAACACAAATTATTAGTGGTAAAATTTAATAGAACTTATAAATAAATACGTATTTTATTCATAAATTGTATTAAATTTTGCATTTATCTCCCACGTAGCATATATCAATAAATCAATAAACGCACATAATAAAACCTTCAAATTTAATTTCCCGATCCCGGTCTACACTTTTCACTTCCGCCAAAAGCTCGCTCGGAGCTTTACTTCTTTTCTTTACATAAGACACCACTTATATAAATATAACAAATACGTACATATGTACGTATATAAACAGACTCGCACACACGCCCCCGGTAATTGCTCGGCATAATATGTGTCAGGCGCACGGCGGGGCGGCGGCGCGGGCGCTAAAAGCAGTCCTGTTTATACACGGCCGCGAGAAAAGAATCATTCATCCGTCCATTTGGAGAATCGCCACGTAGAAACTTAGGTTTTGCTTTGCGCGGATTTCGTGTTTGAACGGGGATTTTCTATTTACGTTGCGCCTGTGTTGATGGACGTATTTTACTACGTAGACCTTTAGAAAATGGTATGATGGAATTTTGACGATCGTACATTAATTTATAACATCGCGTGAGACACAGCACAAAGCGTAACCAGCACTGCGTTCCCACTACCATCGAGACATAAATAAATTACGTGGTGGAGTAATAATAGTAATTACGTAAATAAATTAATATTTGCGTTCCTTCGATAAAAATTTATTTCTGATTACTTGGAATAGTTAAATTTAACTAAGGAATCTTAGATTTTTAAAATCAGTATCAGTTAGGTAAAAAAGTTATATATTAGGAACATAGAAACACAGATTTTAACTTGCCAATTTTGGGATTGAACTTTTGAAGTGTTTTTAAAAGTAATTGTGGTTTGGTAAATTTAGTAAGTTCACCAATTTTTTGCTTATTTGTAATATTTGTATTTTATTTTCTGAATTTTCTATCTGTAATTTAGGTATATTTAGTTTATAAAATTTAATTGGTTCGTTTGAAACAAGTTTTTCAATCAAAAGTTCGAAAAATATTGAAAAAAACACGAATGAAGTATATATGAAATTTGGAAAAGAAAATTTTGATCAAAACAATGAAAAAAGAAACAAATTTGATAAATATGATTCTATAATATAAAAAAAATTTAGAATGAGATGGTAAAAGAGAAAATATGTGAATCGAATTAAGTGATGGAATGAAAAATTATTTTATTTTAATTTGTTTAAAAATAATGAAACATCGTGGAAACGTCCTAAAATCGAATAAAATTTTCATACAAATTTTCATGGAAAATTTTATTATTCTTCCCTGACATCGACTAATTAATTACTTTTAAACAACGGATGGCAGCCGACTGATGGCATTCAGCAAGAAAATTATTCTCAAAACTTTATAGCAACTGGCTATCAATCCCAGTTTTATCTGGACAAAAAGGAGCGGCGATTGTATTTTCTTTCATTTGCTTTTTTATAAAATATTTATTTACAGTTAGCGATTTTCCCAAAAACACTGAAATATGCGATACTTTATTTTTATTCGAGAATCCACATACAAATTTTCATGTACCTTTACTTTTTTTCATGTACTTCATGTACTTTTTTATGTCTTTGTAGGATGAATTTTGAAAAATTCACTATTTGCAAGGAATTATGTGGCGTATTTCTAGTTTGAGGGCTTTACATTATAGAGTGATATGTGAATTTTATATTTATACATTAAAAGAAAAGTTTGAAAATGCACTCCAGGAATGAGATCCTTCACACGTTAGTAGAACTCCTAAACTACTTTTTAAATCAGAATATTGTTAAATATGAAAACGCTTCCAAAAATTGCTCATATCCTTACTCCTTACAAAATAATTACATTGTCTCCTTGCAAAATCAATACATTATCTCCTTACAAAATCATTACATTACCTCCTTACAAAATAATTACGTTATCTCCTTACAAAATCATAACATTACTTCGTTACAAAATCATTCCATTACCTCCTTACAAAATCATTATATTACCTCCTTACAAAATCATTACATTATCTCCTTACAAAATCATTACATTATCCCCTTATAAAATCATTACATTATCTCCTTACAAAATGATTACATTATACGACCTGTGTGATGTATGAACTACCTGCATTTGTATTCTGTGCTTTATTAATCTATACATATAAAACTGAACAGAGTGAATTATGTGCACGGAAATTTTTTTTAAAGAGTGATAGGATTAGCATATAGAATGATAATAGAAGCCACAAAATAAGTTTTTAAAATTTTTATCTATTTGTCTGTCTGTTAATTTGTACTTTAATCGCATAAAATTTACTGAACGGAATTTGATAAAATTTGGTACGGTAATAATTTGTACCTTCGAGCAATATATACGATACTTTTTGTCTGAATGTCGAAGATTAAAAAGCTCTGAATTGTTTAATATTACATAGATATTTTCGATGTTTTTAATAATCTTTATACTTGTAGAGTTATAAGAGAAATAAAAAGAAAAACACAAAAAAAACCTAATAATTTGTCTTATTCCAAATTAAACGCAGACGAAGTCACAGTAGTTATGAAGATATTTAAATGATATCAATAAATAAAAAAACAAAAAAAAATTAAAAAAACATACATACATACAAATAAAAAACTTAACTAAACAACGTAAAATACAATACTATGCATCGCACAGTCTAAACTTTGCATTAAATTTTGTTGAAAACATTTTATTTTAAGTAAATTTTATGTTAGACGTCCATTAATACTTTATTATTGGATTCATCAACAATTAAGCCTCAGATGCCAAAAATATGTAACGGCTTAAAAATTGGCCTCATAATATAATTTTAGCAATAATGATCTAAACACAATACCTTCTCAAACATAGGTATAAAACATGAAAGTTATAAAACATTTCTTATCTAATAACGACATTAATCCACAGTTATTAGTGGCACGAATTTTATACTGCGCGTCTTTTACTGTTAACCGGTCGATTTATTATTTGGCTTTTTCAATACATTTTCAGTGGACATAAACTAACAATCTATCTCCAATGGAAGTTGAGTGGATATAAAAAACACCCACTGAAAAAAATTTTGAAATTATTTTTACTTTTGCGTGTAAAATATCATTTGTTTTTTAAAACGTTTTTACGCCCACGTGAAAAAAACCATTGCAAATCTCATAATTTCCTTTTCTTTCTTTTGTATACCTTACTAAGTAAATAAAAAACAAAATAGATAATATAAAGAATTTAATTATAATTCCTTTATCATAATTTATTGTACCTTTAAAATATTGTGTTAGTTCTTATTTCCAACACAAATATAAGGAAAACTATTTGTACAGAATGTGTTTAAATAGACGAATATATTAAAAAAGATGACATAGTCCTTCTATAATAAACGATATACCTAGGTATAAAAATATTCATATAAGTGAATATTCTTTTTCTTTTATTCTAAGATATTAATAGCAAATCGTTGGCAGTAGTTAAAGAGTATTACATAATACACTAACATTATTAACGCTTTCTGTATAGAATAAAGCAAGTTAATAAACCAAAATATACCTGGTTTATTTCAAGGTAGAATTAATTTCAATCATTGAAATCATTAGTTTCATATACTTTTCAAGAACTATCGCAATTGGATTCTTATCTGATCCTTAATTCGGCGATTTAAAAATAACTTTAATTAATTGATTGATATAGATTCGTTAAAAATATATATGTTAGATAAATTTTTATATTTTATACTACATAATGGTTCGGTCCGTGAAATATAAATTAATAAATGAATAAATTCTCTGCTCCCTTGCAGACCCCAAATCCCAACCCGTTCCCATGTCACTAATACCAAACGCCAACACATGCCCTGCTCAAATTTATAACTGTCTACGGGCGTACGAGTGTCAATTTGTTGAAATATCCCGAATAAACTATACTAAACGCCTCTAACCTTACTAAATAAATAACCGTAAATTGTACGCATTCATCAGCGGAGAAGGTGTACAGATCACGGCGGCGAGGGCGGTTTCCGAGACGACCCCCTAGATGGATGAGGGGCGAAACGACGCCACCTCTCTACACCGCTACGACGCTACGAGGCAAACGGATGCCACCCTAGGAGGCCCTCAGTCGATTTGCTGAGAGATTTTTTGTTATGTTTAATGGGAGATGGACAATGGTGTACTGTTTGGACAGTTTGTGTCGCGAGACAGCAGTTATTATGGTCGCCGAGTTCGCTTTAGATATAAAAAACATTTGCGGAAATGCTATAAAAGAAAACTGATTTTGAATATGGTGAATATAATAACCTACAATAGACATTAAGACAATATATTTAGGTAATTCCAAAAAAAACTGCTTGTGAGGTATCGTTTCAGAACTGTACATGAAATTAACTTACAACTTTTTTAGGGTTTCTGATGCTTTTCTAAGAACCAAAATATTTCTAGTACTTTGGTTCTTAAAAAAGCATAATTTTCTCGAAACAATGTGATAAAGTGAGCGATTAATTTTGAAAGACCTGGCTACAAGGGTACACATTTTACACAGTTCTAAGCAGTATCTTCAGAGATATAGGAATAACCTAACCTGACACAAATATTTATATGGAAAGTTTTTGGGGGCAAATTAAACTCTCGAAATAATGTGATAGAGCGAGCGATTAATTTTGAAAGACCTGGCTATAACGGTATAAATGTTTCACAGTTCTAGGTAGTATCTTCAGAGATATAGCAATAACCTAACCCAACACTCACAAATATTTATATGGAAAGATTTTAGGGGCAAATTAAGTTCCAGAAACAATAAACCATATGAATAATTTAGAAAGACCTGACTACAAGGGTATAAATTTTACATAATTCTAGGTAATACTGAAAAATATGCTAAAAAATTTCCTTAGTTTCGAAACTATTCAACCTAAAATTATGAAAAATAGGGTTTTTTAGAAGCCTACGCAAAGGTTGTAGGAAAATTATAGCGATTATTTTATATTTCTTTGATATGCACCATTTTTAGGCAGCTGGAAGATGTGAAATTTCTTTTTCAATACTATGCACCCTTAAGTATTTAGAAGAGCCTAAATGTGTATAAAAGCGTATTGGTGTAAATTCTACTCATACTTAATGTCAATTCATATTTTTCTCAACTGATATTGCATAAATTTTAATTTTGTTTTCTGTTTATAAATTTATTTTATTCGTCTATCCACCCCTTAATATGTTCTTTTACCGAATCGATAGTACAATAATATAGAACCATATTTTTATTAAGCCTGATTTCATCAGATTAAAGTCCTATTTGGTGAGATGTAAGACGATATGGAAATATTTTGAAAATAGCATTTGTAGTTACGAGAATGTATTATGAAAAGACCTATCGTTTGACCTTATTTGTTGACCATTGACCTTGTTTTGGACCGTCCTTAGGATAATTAAAAAAATGCGGTCAGTAAAGTAAGGAAAATGCTTTGTAAATCTATTTTTCTCATAAATTATTTGTAAGCTAGGGACCTATATAATTTCTGTTAGGGAAAGCGTATAATGTACGCCTAATACTATTAGCATTATAATCAGAGAAGCTGTCATAGTTTATCGATTACGGTGCAAATTTAGTTTCGTCGCGGAGAAAATTAAGCTTTAATGATAACTGATAAAGATATTTACGCTAACCTAGGATGATTGCCAAGATAAAACGAAAGCAAATCTACTTCACATTCGTTTCAATTAAATAAGTTTTCAAAAAAAAAAAATGTGTATTGTAACCCAAACCGGAAATCAATTCCATCCAAAATTTCAAAAGGAAAAAATTTTAATCCGGTTGAATTTGACAATTTAGCTAAGAAACTGAATTGAAGCGAACGCCATCTGTTAATTATTTAATAAACTTTATTAAAAGGGATTCAGCAGCAGCACAGTTCTATAAGTTGCAATTCACTTGCTTCAATACTTTTTAGCTTATACAAAATTTAGATTATATAGATTTTAGAATTATTAAAATTTCATCAAAATTTGTTTAATAATTTTTTTTAATTACTAATTTATAATTAGACTACTCTCTTTGCTATTCAGAGTATAACTTATAATGTGTTCTATGTATAATTGCTACAATAAATCTATATTTTTGATGATTATATTTATAACGTGAGTATTTTTTATTTATTTTGTAGCGACTATTACAAAGCACGGAAAAGATTCCTAAACCAAATGAGATTTGAAATAAAGAAATATACTGTTAAATATAGGAAATAGTTATATACCACAGTTAATATACTTTGATGGATTTAATATTTTATAGTCAAAGGCGAACTACTCTCACACCCGTAACGAAATAACTGGTATCTGTCAATCTGTAATATGGTCATTCTGTAATATGGTCAGTTTAATTTCAAAATTAATTACAAACAACATCGTATTTCCCTGGTATGCATCAAAAAGGACACATATACGAAAACATTAACCATAAATATTATAATAATTTTAACTTTATGGAACGCCTGAACATGAAATACTTTTCAAATATTTGGCCTTTATGTCTGAGAGGCGTAGTTTCACTTGTATCATCATATGTTTTACTACTTATTTTACTGCTACTGTCCCATTAGTGCTAAAGTGAGAGAAACAAGATTTTGACTTAATAAACTTACGTCAACTTCTATAATATTTCAGCAAACTAGAATTTAATGTAATTTGAAGAAACGTTAAAAGTAACTTCAAGATACAAACACTCTAACTAGAAGACGATTTCATAGTTTTCATTTCACTGATCTGACTGTTTTATGAAATATGTGTAGGTACAGCATTCTAAATAATAATTCACATCAAATTATGAATTTTCTTCTGTTCGTTTGGGTTAAAAACAAAACAAAATAGATTATATGTACAAAGTGTTGTCGTATATATACACATGAACAAAAGGACGTCATCTCATTTGTAATTGAGGAAAAATATTTCATTGCAAATAAGACGTAAACGGGAAACAAGCCTCATGTGCTGCCTACAAACAAAACAAACTTCACCGCTGTGATACGAACATGGAAGATCTGCTCTCATCTTGACCCTCGTCATAGAGAGATGTCACTTGTCTTACAAGTTGGCATGTCCTGCCTGATAAGTACCATAAATGTTTTATTTACTTATCAAGCGACTAAGAACCTACTTGTTTTTTTTATTTTTATTATTATCATGTCAAATCTTGTTGTCAACTTTTTTTTAAATTGGAAAATCTATGTGTTTCGCTTTGATACACTTTGTTTATCGTTGCGATTATTATTTGTCTATTAATGATTGATCGCGTTAATAACAAGTTATTTTTAATAATAACAATTGAGTATCTTGACACTATCATAAAGATATTTAAGTAAATAAATCATTTAAAATTCAGATATCTATTTCAGAGAAGTAAAATTCAGATATCTGTAAAGATTTTTTCCATTTATATGCATAATATTTAAAATATATTATACTACTCTTAACTACGAGTAGAACTCGCACTATGAGGGTTACATATACAATTATACTTCATTACATTTGAAAAGAGAATGTTTGTAAACAAACCAATTTGACAGTTCTGGTATTGTAAACCTTTTTCTTACATTCACATTAGTATTCTGATATGGTTTACTTGGTATTTGTTATTAAAATGTGTTTATTTATTGGTGTACACGTTTACGCTGTACAGACACGTAACTTAGATTATATAGGTTATATATAATATTTAATAGAAATTCAAATAAGTAATATTAAATTTTCAAATAAATTTTAAATACAATTGTTATCTAAGGAAAATTTAATACAAGACGAACAAATTCTTAATTAGATAAATCATTTATTATTGTCCCAACATTCTGCCATGGACGGGTACATACTATAATGCTGAAGTGCTTATATATAAAACCGAACATTAACATCTAAAGCTTTCTCTAATATTTTTTTAAAAAAAATATTTTAAACATTCAAAACAATCATCGAAAATATACAGCGAAATAAATATACAAGTTTAGCTATTATAAAAAAACAATGTTGTATAGTGCACATTGAATACGTAATTCGCACTGAAAAGTAATACCAACACTTATTTGAAAAGAAAATAATATGTTATAATTTTTTGCCCTTACGCCAAATAACGTACAAGTACATATATTTGTATATAAAGACAATAAAAAATTGAAGTAATGGAATTAAATTCGACTATTTTTCTGAAATGTTTTACACCCCTGAGTTTTGCTCGATGTAAAGGAAGGATTGTCCATTTTTTCCATCTAAATTTTACAATTTCTATTAGTACAATAATGATATAGTATTCATATTTATAACATTACTTATCGTGATATTTGTTAAATTAATTTAGTGATATTGTATCGTTTAATAACATTGTGCATGAAGTACAATTGGTTTTGTAAATAGTTGTCAACTCATTGAATATACATTTGTGCCAACCATATTTAAACTGTCAAATTGGTTCATTTAGAAATATTCTGTTTTTAAATAGAATAGAGTCAAGGCATATATAAATATTTAAACATACGTAATGCTTTTGTCCAACTGTTTACAAATGATAATATTTTTCACTTTGTTTATATTTTTGCTAATATGTCTTCAACAGACGCAAAAAAATCTCAAATTTGTGAGATTTTGAACCGTTGCTACAGTTTTCTGGTATACTTCCAGCAACACTATCATTTTCATAATATCAACTTTAGACATTTCGAAGATAGCAAAAAATGTTTAATGGACCTTTCCAAGAATATATATAGAAATATCTAATACAAAATTATATATTAAAAAGAAATAGATATTCCAGACGACATTAAAAAAAATGGTTTGGCTACTTTATTTTTTTGGATGCGGGTTAAAAGGCTTCATCCATTTATGTGCCAAATTTAAAGTTTCTATGTCAAACGATTTATGAGAAAAACGACTGTAGCAGACAAAGAAAGAGACAAATATATGAGTGATTTATAAGAATCCCGTTTATTCCCATTTGAGTTCCAATTCCCTAAAAATGGAACAATTTTTTCAAGATAACGAATTATTTGAAAATACGTTGAGCGAACAAATAACTAAGTAAACATTTTTAAATATCCTTATATTGTAATTTCAAAAAAAAACTCGCCAGAAATAACAAAAAAGTAACATTTTACATATTCAGTTATATATAGAGCATCTATACACAAATTTTCTATATACGAATGTTTTCATACTAAAACTATATTTTCGCAAACTTGTGGTTATTATGACATACAATAACGCATAAAACGTTTAAAGTTATTACACTAATATGTGGTTCTTAAACCGTTTAAACATATCGATTCTCGTCTCATCCAATATTTATTAGCAACAACTAGTTCTCCTTAGGCGGTACTAACAGCTATTACTCCTTAGGCGGTACAAAAAACAACTTTACACCTTACATATATTTCACAAACTCATCTCAGCTATTGTAATCCCTTCACACTCTTCCCTTGCCAAGTGGAACAATTCGAACTCCGGCACCACCGTATATCACATCAATCTCGCGAATCGAACAGTACACAAATTAGCATAATACGGCATCTACACGAGCCCGTCCGGTGGCGGCGGCGAACATCAATCAGACCTCGTGGGCGGTGCGATCAAATCGAGTCGCTGATTGTCTGCCGGGCGTAATCAGGGGGTGAATGCGCTGCAATCAGGTTAGACGGTTTTGAAGATACAAAACCGCTACTAATCTCTGCAACTAAACTTACATTTTAAATAATTTTCCTGTTTTTTTTCTGGAATAATATACTGTTTCTGCCCTTTTCGGAACATTATACTGTTTCCACATTGCTATATCACCCAAAACACCAGTATTTTTATTGTCTATATATTACAGATAGATTGTAGCCAACGACTTTTATATTATTAGTCACAACTAGAAAGTTATATCTAGCCTTGCATATTTTTAAATTGTTTTATTGGTGGTATTTATTTTGATAATATTCTTGTTTCGCAGCTAATTTCTTAAAGGGTGATTGCATGCGTTTTCCGAAGATTTCCAATAAATAATTTCAATCGAAGATTTCCAGTCACTAAATGCAGTCGCTTTGAATTTAATGTCACATTTCTTTTCTAGTACTCAATACTAACCTACGTTTATAATAATTGGATAATTATAGTTTGGTAAATTTCTTCACGAGAGCGTCATTAGTTCTATCAACCACCTATATATAATTGTTACTGCTAACTTATTGTACTGCATTTTTTCCTTTTGTTTTTCTAAATAAATAAACGTATAGTAAATTTATTTATGCAACTCCATTGAACATTTTTATTTCATTTTTGCACTAAGATTTTAATTTTCACGGATTAACAAGTTGTTTAAAGAATTATAGACAGATCTTTCCGACTTCAATGTAGCTGGAATTGAACACGAGAACTATGACGAAAAACACCGGCAAAGTACCGGGTAAAAATATAAATCTGAAAAAAATGCTTTCACTGCTATGTGATACGGTAAAATAAACTGTTCATAATAATTGCCATTTTAAGGGAAAGTGCAAAAGTTTTTGTATATTGAAACTGAAAAAAACCGTTTATTTTCATTATAATTAAAGTGAAAAAAATTTAAATATGTTTTGGGCTCAAGACTTTTCCTTTTTGGTTGACCACTATTTGAGTTAAAAAGAAAACCGGTATTCACGATAACCGTAACTGAAGCTAAAACGGAAACCATTTACTACCATTTGAAGCTAATGAGAAAACCATTCACGTAATTTTAATTGAAATTACTAAAACTTATTTAAACCTGGGAGTAAAACGGTTAACCACAATTTTTTCCTCAATGGTGATTACGTCAGGTTTATTGAAACGTCTTTCACTCGAAAATATATTGTTCGGAGAGAAACGTTAATAGGTAAATGACAAAAATATATACATCAAATGTAGTACCTAGTTTAATAACAATTAGAAGATTACGTGTAAATGTCCTCTTATTTATAAAATTTCATATGAGTATTGAGAGTAATAGGAATAAATATATTTAATGAAAAGAAATAGAATGAAGATATGGGTAAAACCATAAGCCCTTTGTTTGACTGTACGATCACAAAGTACAGTCTGGCTTAAATAAAAAAGTATAAATGAACATATTTCTGTACTATTCGAGATAACTGTACAATAAAAAACAAACCTTTTGAAAGACATTTGTCCTCACAAATTTAGAAATGAGCACTTACGTACAAACGAATGCAAGTACCTATGCAATTCAATCTATATATATATAGATGTAAAACGTGGCGACATCTATTTATACATAGGTACCTTTCTGCGCTCACAATAACATAACCATACGCACAAAAGGGCGAGTAGAAAATGTGTAATGATAAATACATTAGCGGAGGTCCCGGTGACGTCATCAATCTTCGTGCGCGGTAGGAAATGGGACGAGCGGTTGACAGACGACGGCCATTTTTCCGGACGCGTGTCGGACGCGCTCGGATCGATGTTTCCGCCGTCGGACCGCGGCCCGGCTATCGGGTCCGGATCGCCGGACGGACTGTCCGTTAACTGTCAAGATTGTTTGATGTCTTGTTTTGGGGCGACGGTACGTAAATGGACGTGTCTTTGCTTTGGCTTCGCGCGACGTATAAGTTGGGTGCACAAGTTTTCCCTGTATATTTGTTTCAAAGCATGAGCTATGATAGCCTGTGATAACGTGGTATGCTATTTATGAAATAAGGTTTAAGAAACTTTAAATGAAAAATCTGGCGTAACAATGAATTGTCGTTAATAATATCAAAGAGGACGGTAAACACCAACTCTTGTATTATATACGCCTACTATACTTGAACATGTGAGCGGGTTTCGAATCTGTACTCTATTGAAAGGTTTGCATAGTCAAGACTCGAGTGATTGGACTCTAAATGAGATGTCTCCTATTCAAGCAACAGTTTTAATATTTCTAGAAACATTTTCAGGGTTTTGTACTTCAAAAGATACAAAAATGGAGACATACCAAAATTTATGGGCACAAATGGTTATAACTTTATCAAAAGCCTTAAATAGTTAATTTTATATATGTAAAATTGGCCAAATTTAAGTTTAAGAAGCTGTAACTGGTAGTATAGAAAGTTTTCTTTTTCTGTTACTGATTTTTGTCTTTTATTTGGCATTGGGCTTATGACGGATATACTGTGGTTAAGTACAGAGATTGAATTGCGATGTTCATATTTTCATAAAGATTTTCTTTTCCCGAAAATTGGCATTTCAGACAAAGCCAAATAGTTTAAAGATCTGAATTGGTTAATGATCGTCTTAAGGATGGTATGCCTGATTTCGTGGCAGTGACGTTTATACGTTAATAGTTATTTTCGGTACCAATAGAAGCAATATCATCAAATATATTTCTTTCCAAAGACCAGAACAACCAACTATTTTTTTTCAGTTATGTAAAGTACACAAAAACTCATTATAATCATATTATTAACGAATTACATATTTAAACTTTACGTACGTTAAAAAATTAATATATTTATAATTTAATATATTTAGTTAATTTTGTAAAAATTAATTATCACTTAATTTTTATTCACAACTAAATGAACTACGTGATGCAGTATTATATCTACTTTATTTAAATTATTAACCACGACCTAGGTTTCGTTCTATTACGACATCTTCAGGTGGGCAATTAGCACTCTGTACTAATTTATGACAACATCTTAGTTGCCATTCGAACATTAAATAAAGTAAAAATAACACTAGATCACGTAGTTTCATTTAGTTGTAAATAAAAATATGTCAAAAATATTTTCCGGTATTAAAAAAAAATTGGCTTCTTCTCAAGGTTGGCAATCACTCGATTGTCAAATCGCCACGATATTTCTTTCTGTAGCGAGTAAATAAAATAGAGTGATGGTGGATTAAAACTGTTTCTTTTTTTTCTAAAAATTATGGTATTTCATATTACGGATATTATTTCATATTTGGTTACTTTCCTCTATCCCTTTCAGAAAATTTAATGATAATTGGGGTTCATAGTATAACAGGATGTTTTGAAATATATCAGTAGTCTTGAAGTAAGGTAAAATCTGAAAATATTGAAATTGGTCATTTACAGAATCTTGGCAATTTTCACGAATGTTCATTGACGAAACTGCTTAATGCTATAGATGATGAAATCAAACCATGGGGAAAACGAGAGCGCTCTGTAAAAGTGTTTTTTCATTACTCTCTTTGGATACAAAATCGATCGTTGTGTACTTTGTAAACAAAATTAAGTTAACAAAATTGTTTCAATATAAAATTTCGTTTCTGAAACGAATCGTTTGTTATAGTTTATTGGAATTAATCGCATTAAATTAAAATAAAAGTGAAAATATCTAGCTATAAAACAAACCTTAAAATTGGTCCTTTGATAACCGTTTTTCAATAATAAAAACCTATTTAAAATCAATTTTATTGCCAAATTAATCGCTCTTTATAATATTTATATTATAATTTGTTAAAATTAAAATAATTCAATATATAATACTCATATATTGAATTATTTTTATTTGACCAAATTTAAAACAAAAATAAATATTCAGATAGTAGTTAGTAACAAATATTAATTTTTATTATTTTATTTTTGTGAAATAATTTAAAATAGAAATATTTCTTAAAAATCTATTGAAAATATATTTTTAACTTTATAATACTGTTAGCTGACAAGACGTAAATCTGGTAGAATGAAGTCGAAAAAAACCGACAAGACGCGAAGCTGACCGAATGGCAAGATGCATCGTACCATCAGAACGTTTTAACTACCATCCAAACGTGCCGTTAGATATTTCACATCAAAATATATTTTTAATTGTATAATACTGTTAGCTGACACAAGACCCGAAGCTGGCCAAATTGAGTCGGAAAGAGCCGACAAGACGCAAAGCTGGCCGTATCAGAATATTTTAACTCCCATCCAAACGCGCTATTAGATGTTTCACATCAAAAACAGTAAAAAAATTACTTTTGTTTAAGTTGATAAGCAACTAAATGGATGAAAATAGCATATAGTTACCTGTCTAGTTACAATTATCTCTTCCAGGATTCAATTTTTTGTAACAATCACTAACTTCCTCGCAGGGACAATTCCTTAATTTCTCTTTTTAAAAACGCAGGTTAACAACTTTTTAAAAACTCAATTTAAAAACGCAGGTTAACAAAACCAGTTAACGACAGTTCGTGTAAAATCATCACATAACAACAGCCTTAAAATATTTGAGAATTTATGCGCGATGACGTATAACTAAGGTCGATTTTTGTGCCGCTCATATTTAAGCCCAATGCTTAATGCAATATATCTAGGCTCACGTACACGTATCAGCCAAATATCACGTACCAAATCATATACCGATACGCCCATCCGAGCACGACAATACTCGCAGCCTACCCGGGACTATTTACATTGGAGAATTTTATGTTTGTTTGGCACTTTGCGGTTTGATTCGGGCTATAACTGCGGCACGTGGGGCCTCGGACGTGCCGACGCCCGGCGCCTATCGTTTACCGAGAGAGCTTACTTACTTTAAGTTCGGCTTAAGCACGTAACGGGCATCTACGTTACTCGGCCGGGTAATGTAGGGGCCTCGTTGGGAAAAACTATAAATTACCATCGCTAGGTAGGGCTGGAAGTGATCAGATGGAGGGGCGGGCGGGCGCTGGGGTTTATTGAGTCGTGTTTAAGAGAGGTGAAACTGCGTGGAAACACTCTGGCCCGTGTTAATTTGGAAACTGCGATGTTATAATTATTTTTTTAAGTTTCAGATGAATTTATCATGTTGTATAATATAATAGGTAAGTGTAAAAATACTGCGTATGTATTAAAGAAATCAGTACTTAACTACTTAATTATTTGTTAAAAATTCAAGCTTTAATATCAATGTTAACTGTCAAATTAATTAATGTCATTATTCGCGTAATAAATATTTACAAATGGTACAGAAAATGTACATAGTATAGAAATTGTATTTAATTTGATACCCAAGCAGGGTAGAAACACACGTTAGTGACTTACGTTTATTAAGTACAGCACTGTACCACAAAAAGGAAAAAGGACACCCTTATAAGATTAATTATATGTTCGTTTGATTGTTTGTCTATATCATAATCCTTTTTCTCAGAAACCGTTCGACGTAGAAAATTGACATAATGGTTGAGAATATTAACCAGCATATATCTTAATTACAAATACCCAAAAATAATCATATTGTAATTATATTGTAATTTGAACAGCGGAAAATTTAAAACTTACTCATGAAACATTTTTTCTTAATTTTGTTCAAATTAACTATGGGGTATTGCTTAAAAAGACTAGTTATAGAGACGTCGAAAATATCTTTGGCATAAATTTATGTAGCGTAATTTCATAAACATGCGCGATTTCTTTACTAAAAGTATTGGTATTAGCTCTGATCTATTTTGCAAAACTAAAGAACCCAAAATTATACAACTTAACGTAATGTGATTTCTAGAAGTTAACTTAAAGTTTATGAATGTTCATCGGCGACTGTTAAACGCTACAGAATACTGAATACTAAAATATTAAAAAATAAAATATATAAAAATAGAATACTAAAATCAAACCAAATTGGGAAACAAGCGCCCTTTAGCAAAAATGAATTATTAACATTTTCTTTCACTTAATTGAAAAAAAAACTTAATATAAAAAAATAAGAAAACTTAATTATATAATATTAGGTCAAGTTAAGCTAACTTGACCTAATATTATATATAAAAAAACTAAACTAGAATATAAAAAAAATATTGTTTTGGATAATGGTAATACAGTTGTAGCAATAATAATTTTTTTCCGGTAATGGTAACAAAATTGTTTCCATATAAAATTGTGTTTCTAGAACGAATCGTTTGTTGTAGTTTTCCGATTTAATTCACATTTCTTGCCGCTACATACTTCGAAATGTAATTTACAATGTGAAAAACCAAATTTCTGTTTGATAATCATTAGTAAGATAAAAAATTCATACTACGATTTTTTTTATTATTTAATAAATAAACGACTTTTGAATATATTTGGCGTTAATTTTGTAGAAATTCATTATTCACAAATAAATGAAACTACGTGATGTAGTATTATTTCTACTTTCTTTAAGTTCTTTACCACGACCCAGGTTTCGTTGTATTACAATATATTCAGGTGGACTGTTAGCAAAGATAACAGCCAACCCGAAGATGTAATGGAACGAAACCTAGGTCGTGGTAAATAACGTAAATAAAGTAGAAATAATACTACATCACGTAGTTTCATTTAATTGTAAATAAACAACTGTTTTTTAACAAAAAGTTTTAAATTAAAAAGTTAAAAACATTAAGAAGTAGAAAAGAGGGGCAAAAGATACACCAATATCTTAAGTCACATACTTTCATCCAGTTAAGACACAGAAATATGATCATATTTTCTGAGGTCAAATAAGTATGTAGGCAACGCATTAATTCCTGAGGCTTACTACATTGTTTTGATCGATCCATGTGTTAAGGTTAAAATAGTACGCATCTCCGTAATTAAACAAGAATATTAAAAGCGTTCTGCAAAGGTCAGTTTCAGTATTGATTTTTGAGTGCATACATTTAATTAGACGCTACTATTTCAACGACAACAATTTCAATAAGACACTGTTAATGATGAACGAAATATTAGTCAACTTTAACATAATTAACCTGTTAAGCTAATTTAAGTATATTTCCTAGTATACGTTTCACAGGCGTTATCCAAACTAAGACAGTTATATTTTGTATGTTTAGTAAATGCCGCAATCATGAGTTTTCTCCAATTTTTCATGCGCATAGTTAAAAAGTTGGATGGGAGCAGAGACGTGTCTTGATACATTGGAGACTCATATGTCGCTAAAAAAAGTCCGTTTACCAGACACCCCAACCGATTACGTTCCTAAGAAACATATTTTGTGATAGAAATAATAATTGTAGTTTTGTTTTTTTAAGTAATTTATTATTCATTTTATGAATATATTTACAATTCATATATTTTATAATATCCATATGAATTGAATTGAAAGAATTGTGATCCTATGACATACGGACGGAACACAGACATGACACGTCTCCTATTTCGCCATTCTGATGCAATACTCTAAGACGAGACTCCAATTTTATAAAAAATAAAAACAAATTAAATATAAATGTCAACATGGAACCAAAATACGAAGGTCTCTTCTTACCTTCATGAGAAATGGCTATAATATATAGTTTGTTTGATCAGTTTATGCACAACATTTATTGATCACTTTATGTGCAAAACATATTTATGTCGGAGTCATTCAGCAAAAAAATTAAAAAAAAACCGAAATTTAATTTCATATTTTTCTGACTAAATAAAAAAACGTCTTTGTTTTTTTCGAAATAATCTCTAAAATAAGACAAATTTACCTCTTCTATTGCTATTTTCAAATAGAGTAAAACTACGCTTTTTGTGACCTATTATTAAACCAATTTTTTTTAACCAACTTATTGAAATTTTAATATGTTGATGTTGTACCGAGGGGTGTCGAGTCGTTTCCCATACGTGGTAAACGACTCGGTACCCCATATCAGAACTGATTGAATTTTGTAAAATACAATTTAAGATAACAATTCGCGATGTCTTAAAATGTATTTACACATATACTTCCAATTTATTATTGATTAATTGTGTTTTGTTCAATTTATGACGTCAGAATTATGATATGGACGTTTTTGATTTGACTATTTTATAAGTTATTTTTCACTTAAATATGTTGCAGAATTTTATTACATTTATGATTTTCAGGAATATTCTGTTTCAGTTCACCACAGCACTTGGTTCCTAATACAACCTGTTCATTTGAAAAATTGAATTTGATTGTAAATCCAAAAACTTTTTACACTTGTAACTTAACGTACATTTACTTAAGCAAAATGCGCGATTTAAAAAAGTTATCCCTGCACCAAATTTCATGAACTTAAGACCGAAAGACAAATTTGAGAGTTGTAATTAGAGGAGTAGTAAACTTGCAAGCGGAGGAAGTGTAACTTCAAAGCAGAGAAAGGTAGATAATTGGATGAGAGGTAAGCTTGCAAGCAGAAAAAATGTAACTTACAAGTAGAGAAATGTGCTCACCTGTAGAGGATTGGAACAGAGATAAACTTGCAAGCAGAGGAAGCGTAACTTGCAGGCGGGGGAAGGTGCTCGCATATAAAAGATTGTAGAAGAGGTAAATTTGCAAGCGGAAGAAGTGTAACTTGCAAGCGGAGGAAATGTAACTAGCCAGCGGAGGAAGGTGCTCACCTCTAGAGAAGGAGGAAGAAAATCACTTACATTTACTCTTACAAATGAATAGTGTGGTAATAAATTGAAAGTTGTTCATTTAATAAGGTATTCATATAATAGATAGAAAAAAATATACACAATTATAAATAAAAAAGTATCCAGTATACATTCTATTGTGATAAAATAAACATACGTCACGTAAAAAACCCGGCATTAATAAGAAGGTAGAAAGGACCGTATATAAATATTAATAGCCGCAAGTGGAAATCCGATTGTAGAATAAAATTCGAATTTAATTATTTCCAAGCACAGACATTTCCATCTTAATAGTACAGAAAGTGACCTATCTAATAGCGTGGCAACATAAAAAAAACGAAATTTAATTTTATATTTTTCTGATTAAATCAAAAAATGTTTTCTTTTTTCTCCAAATAATCTTTAAAATAAGATAAATACACCTTTACTGTTGCTATTTTCAAATACAGAAAAACTACGTTACCTATTATCAAACCTAATTTTTTTAATTAAAATTTTAATATTTTGATGTTAGAAACCATATTAACCCAACAATAACCGTAAAACCAACCCATTACCTCAGATCAGAACTGATTGAATCTTATGAAAATACAATTTTATAATAATTATATTTAATCAATCAAAAAATTATAATAAAGGAAATGTGTAATTATTAATTCTATCGAAAGTATCAACACCACTATTATGATCAGACACCAACTTCCAACATCCTGATATTACAACGATTTTCTAAAGTAAAATAGCTTCTGCTACTAAGTTGATATCAGAGACCACAGACGTCACAGCGTGATAGCACGCATGCGCCCCCTGACCACAAGCGCGCCGGACGCTCGGACACTGATCAATAGACCGCCTTCGGTCACTCTAACATTCGAGCCATGCAACATCACGGTAAGTCAGGTCACGTGTCTGTATGCGAATAAGGTTCAAAATTTATTGAATATTACTCTAAAATCACTCTGGGACAACATTAAAGTTTATTTTTCATGTTTCCACTTCTTCTGGTCTCATAAATAAAAATTGTAATCCTTTATGTGGAAAAATTGCTATAATACCTATTCTATATAATGTAGCATTTTATTTTATAATCTGACGTTATTAGCCCAAAATTCTTATATAGCATTCATCTTCATCGAAATGTAAAGAAGTTAATTGCAGTCTAAATCTCACCGTAGTACTTTATTCCATATTCATCCCTTCATTGCCTTAGGCTTAAAGCAAAAACAAATAATTATAACAGAATTTTATAGTGTATAATTACTCCTGTAGTATCAATTTCCATTAAGCCGGTTAATAACATTTAGATAAACGTGATTGAAATGATAATCTTTCGGTTACAGACCATTCCATATATTCCATTAGAGTTAGTTGAACTCTGCCATATTAAAACGATTTGTATAAAAATATCTGATATTAAATTCTAAAAGAGCTTCAAATCAAAACAAGATTGTACACCATCTGTCTCCGGAAAGTTCTCGAATACTTCGAACATTTTGCGTGGAAACCTGCTGACATTATTGAGAAAGTCATTGTTACGGGCAATGGTGAAGAACGGAGACCACGCGAAGGCTAACCTAGATGCTGAACAGACCAGATTTGAGAAAGCCTTGGCGCTCCATTAGACGATGCCTACGCAGAACTGAGAATAGGAACTTATGGTGAAATATCATTATAGAGAAGGTGCTATCAAGAAGGAAGCACGGTTCTTAGCAGCGAGTCTCGACCGATCTTACCCTAAAATAAGGTGGACTACGAAGAGACTACAAGAAATTCCATATTCCTTTATCACAACCAGATTTCTTCATAAATTCCCATTTGTAGGTATAGTGAAATGAAACTTGCAAGAATATATAAACTAACCTTAAATTCCATTTTACCCCGATGTTATTTGAATTAAACAATAATCTATGAATACCAGGGTCCCCGTGTCACAGAATCATACCCCCTCCAGGGAGTGACCCTCCCACTTAAGCCACCACCTCGCCCGCTGAGGGAGAGGGTCGAGTATTGAAATGAGTTAAATCTAATTCGCTAAAGGAATTGCGAAAACGGGAAAGGACAGAGGTCCCCGCAAGTTGGCGCCGCCGCCGCTTTAACTGTCCTTATCTAAATACGTAATAGGTAGGCCAAGTGTCTCGGGAGGCGCATGGATATCGGGCTTTGACGCTATCAATATCTTATGTATTAATTCGTCACTCTTATCTAACTTTGGTAAATTTGCTAATCTGGTAAATTTTCTAATTTGTTCTTATCACCCGTACTTACCAATAGTTATGTTACTAACTGTTGTTTAGCTTTGTTATCCCTACACTACGTAATAGGTAGATCAAGTATTTCGGAAGGCGCGTGGATATCGGGCCTTGACGCTGTCAATATCTTATTTATTAACTGGTCACTCTTATCTAACTTTGGTAAATTTGCTAATCTGGTAAATTTTCTAATTTTTCTTATCAGCCTTACTTACCAATGGTTATGTTACTAACTGTTGTTTAACTGTCTTATTCCTACACACATTTACCATTATTATCCATGAAGTAAGGATTATGAAATAATTTCCAGTTTGCACCTAATAAAATATGATGCAAACTTTCATGTTGAGAAGCATATTGTACATGGAAAAAATCTTTCGTGTATTGGTGGAACAAACTTATTGTTTTTAGGGTTATATACAAAAAATAAGGAATCAAGAAAGAAATCTTGAAGTTTAGTCTTTTATGCCCGCTTATTCTCATATTCCCCAGAAATATAGTTTTGATATCCGTATGTGAGTGTAAATTTTGTACGTCTACTTACTTATCTCTGGTAGAATAGTCCGTTTAACTATCTGTCCCCCGGAAGATTAATCTTACATATATACTGATCCGTTTGTTTTCAGGAAGATTAGTTTTGTACGTCTATTTATTCATCCTCGGAAGATTAACTTGGTATGTTTGCTTAACTATAGGCTACACAGAAAATTAATCTTATATATCTGCTTATCTATTTCCGAAAGGTTGATCTGTTACGTTCACTTAACCGTCAGTATTTTGTGCCTAATTATCTGTATTTTTCCCGGAAAATTAGTTTTACACATCTATTTATCCATCTCTAAAAGATTAGTCTGGCATTTATGCCTTACTGTCTGTTTCCAGAAAGTTCGTTTTCCACCTTTGCTTATCTCTTTCTGGAAGATTAGTCTGGTACGTCTAATTAACCTTCTTTTCCTCAAAGATTAATCTTGCGCATCTACGTATTCGTGTTTGGAAAATAAATATGGCATTACCGCCTTTATTCTCCAGAAGAATACTTTTACAGAAGATAGTCTTGCATATTCTCTCACCTCTCCTTCCATCCCTCCATCACATAGCTATATTTTTTTCATGGGATACAGGATGTCAAAACATCAAAAATAAGCTTTGTGAAACAAAATCCCTAATTTTGTTGTAAAGGTAAATCAAGTAAGATAGGACAAAAATTAGGAAAAATATATATTTAAAGCAGTACTATCGTACTTAAAAATGAAATATTAGTGTTATACGTGTTAGTTTTTGATTTACTTATTTAGGTACTTTGATATATAGCTATAATATATACATATGGTAGACTTACTTCAACGAAATCAATCTCTGATAGCCAAATAGTTTAGTCGGTTTCCCATTTTGAATGAGATCGGATGTTTAAATGTTTTTGTGAGTTGTTTATATTAACAATATTTCGTAACTTAAATTATAGTACAGTTTTTTATTAATGAAAAGTTAAAGTAACACTTAATAACGATTAAGTAACACTTAATAACGTACGTAGTGAATAGTAAATGTAGTAAATTGTCAGTACATGAAGGCCAAATGAATTAATTTAAAATCAAAGTTTAAATAATTATACAGGTTGTAACAAGGAATGTGTCTGTTATTCGTACAAGCGATTCTGTGGATACAAATGAGTAAAACGTGTTAAGGAATTATATGAAAATTCTCAACTGTTTCCCAAACAATTACGATTTCAACGAATAAAAATTTCAATTTTTTTACAGAAATATACCTATAATATACTTACCTCAAACATTGCACACGAAAGCTTAGTTTATATTTACAAAAATTTTACCTAATTGTGACATAAGTTACTAGAAATATTTAATGGACTTGTTTTATTATTTTAATAATTTCTTTCGTTACGTTAATTAATGTTTTCGTTATATTATATTCTTAATTTTTAGCACCCGAGGGTAATTGAAGAGGATATTGAAGTACGTAAACAAAAATGTTATATGAAGTCGTTTATTTATTTTTGATATACTAAAGGAACTTGTTCCTACATTAAAAAAATGGTTTTTAGTACATATATTTTTCTAATTATATTAAAGCCTTTAACAAGTTAACAGGTCAACACTTACAAATTACATGATATAAAACAAAATATATTTTCTATTTCATTTACAAACTCCACACTCAATTTTCATATATAAATATCGATTACCTAATATGCTAGAAACGACAAAAACTTAAATATGAGGATAAAACAAAGAAATAACACAATATAGTGATGGGCCAACTACGTTGAAATCCAATGTGTGACCATGGAAGTTTCATAAATGTAGAGACCTATATAAGCATATAATTCCATTCGCTATGAATACTAATCCTTCATTACTAAAAAGCCATTATCATCGTCATATCATAGGTAGAATGCTATAAGTATTATGAGTATATTTAACATATATTAAATGGTCTATAAGAATAGTATAAACCTGAACAATATACGCGAAAATCATACGTAAAAATATTGAAAAGTGCCGAATTGTTTAGTAGATACTATAACTGGTATAAAATCTGGTATACAGCAGTACTCAAACCAAATTCACAATAGGACTAAAACGCATACTAGGTATTTACGAGTTTCATTCACTATTTACGAGTACAGGAACCGTCTCTAACCACTTCTAGAATTCAGTTAGAATTGAGTTAAATACATAAAATTCCCGGGGAAGGACTTGGTAGGTAGTATGATAGATCTATATATGTTTGGTAATTGAAGAAAATGGTCAAAGAGGACTTGGGCTATTTTTGGCTAACTAGTTTTTGGTGAAAATTATACAGAGTATGACAGAGCGTAAGTTTAAAAACTAGCTCTCTCAGTCTTATTAAAAAGTTATCTCCCTCCAAATTATGGTGTTTTCACTTATCCATAAAAAATAATGATCGTTTGAGTTATTGACAATTTGTAGAAGGAAAAAAATACATTATTTTGACTTATCACTTTAAAAATTATTTTTTAAGTAAGTTTACTACATATATTTAAATAAAATAAAAAGAAAAACAAAACTGTATTTTGATATTGTTAACCGGTACATATATCAATTGTTAAGCATGACGACATTTTCTGGGTAATAACAAATTATACAGTCTAATAACTAAGTCGTTCGTATACTTACATATAGATCTATGTCAGTCGGGGGTTGTACACTAGATAAATGATCTTGTTAGAGCTGTATTTCGGTACCTATATTGCAAAACCTATCTAATACCAAGTTCCTTTTTCGTGTTGTTATTACAATTGGACCCTCCTTATTCGTCCGCGGCGGGTCGGTCAACATGCCCCGGGGTTGAGGACCAGGCGAGAGAGACAATGTTATGTGAAACCTTACATATGAATATCTGTATAAATGTTTGTGTATGTATGTTTAGTTCAACCTGGGCTAGAATAATAGCATTTCTAATAGGTAAGTCTAGCTTTAAGGTCAGATTGAAGGACTCTGCTACTAAATATAATTCATTGGATGAGGTCTACTCCTAATAGAGTTTACGAGAAGCTTTAATAACACTACTGTTAGGTTGAGAACATTTAGTTTGATTTAAAATTTACTTAAATAAACTTTTTTAACAAAATGCTAATAGAAAAAAGAATTCAAAATTCAGCATGAATATTATGATTAGGTATTTTGTAAATACAGCACTCAGGAAATATAATGTATAATTTGATTAGTACAGAATATATAAATAGTTAAAGTTAAAATAATTTTAGACACACTTTGTTAAGAGTTATATTTTATTAACGAAAAATCAACACTACCGAGATAAATCATCTTAAATTTGTAGTTGTCCACAATTAAATGAAACTACGTGATGTAGTATTATTTCTACTTTCTTTAAGTTTTTACCACGACCTAGGTTTTGTTGTATTACAACATCTTCAGGTGGGCTATTAGCAAAAATTTATTTAAAATTTCCTTAAATAAACTTATTTTGCAAAATGCTAATAGAAGAAAGAATTCGAAATTCAGCATGAATATTGTGATTAGGTGATTGATCTTTGCTAATAGCCCAACTGAAGATGTTGTAATACAACGAAACCTAAGTCGTGGTAAATAACTTAAAGACAGTAGAAATAATACTACATCACGTAGTTTCATTTAATTGTGAATAATGAATTTCTACAAAATTAACACCAAATATATTTAATATTTGTAGTTGTAATTAATTAATCAACGAGTATATAACCGAAACGATTAAACAGCTTATTGGCTACGTTCGTTAGGCGGCAAGTATATAATAATGAAAGCACGCAGAGAGGGGTATTCTCGTATTGTCAATAACAGTCTAAATAACCAAATATGCTGCCTAGAGTAAGTAAATAAATTAATACCTTTTATTTCGAAGTTGGTACAGCATGATGAGCTTCTATGCAACAATAGAAAGCTTCTATGCAACAATAGAAAGCTTCTATGCAACAATAGTTTCTAAATAGGTCATCAGGCGGCTATTTTCTTATGCTATGCTCATTTCAAATAAATTCGTATATTAGAGTTAAAAACAAAAAAAAAACAATGCGCATATGTAAGTACAATAGTCTTTGTATTTTGCAAAGCGATGCCAAATCAACGGCTTGTAAATTGTCCACATTCTAAAATAATACATGCCTCTCTTATATTTCCAACGCTCAAGTTCAATCCTTAAATCGGTCATATATATTATGGAAAATAGGTAAACAATAAAAACAAATAAATTCAAAATCGATATATCTCTAAGCCTAAAGCCTAAATTTAAATACCTACCTACCCATCTAAAGTAAAGAGAAGAAGGGGCGCAAAACATTTTTTTCCAGTACAATATCGAGGACAAAATATTTGTATTCCGTTATCCGGGCCCGGGCCACGAGTAGGTGCCGATATGTGTTTTGAATTAATCACATCTTCACCGGGAGCAAAAAGGCTCACTTAATAAAGTAAACAAAACGGTACTCAAAATATTATTCCTAGGCACCTGGGTACCGGCGAATGGGGATTATTTAGGCTGAGCGGGTCGGCACTCCGCCTGTATTAACCTGTTATTATTTATGGTATCTTCGGCGGATAGCGAACTGGGCTCTGAGATATTTGGGGTAACTAAATAAAACTTAGTCGAGTGAGTGGGCGGGACTATATCTAAGTGAGTTTGTTAGTAACAACGCTTGCTAGGTAACATGAATTACGTATTTTAACCTCGACAAATAATAACGACTAATTTTTCACACTTTTGGTTTCCGTAAATTGTAAAATCTATATAATTTTAAAGTCACAAATTAATAAAAATTGTTCTTGCACTAAAGACCTTCGATGAAAACCTTAAAAATTAATAATGGGAAACAATTGTGAATTAGTTGCAAATAAAAAGTCTTCTCAAGTTTGTTTCAATTTTGTTTAATTTTCTTTTGTAAACTTAGCACATAATGAAATATATTTTGTCAATAAAAATGTAAACAAAATGCGGAAAATATAGTTAATTTACATTAACCGCACTAATATAGTAAATTACAATTTTGAATTATTTATACTCATTTATTTTTAAATAAAACGAATACTAGGCAGATTATGCTACTTGTTTACAAGAAATAACTTTACAAAACATTAATCACTAGTGCCGGTTCTTCCAACATACGATAAAGGAGAACATAGAATGTGACAGACACACAAACATATATAAATGTCGTTATTTCTAGTAGGTAAATAATGACTTATGCCATATATTATTTACAATTAAATCGGCGTTCTGTGAACTGTTTCTACCTATTTGCGTGCGTGTATACCTACGTGCGTATAAAACACTACGTGTTTTCGTGCGTGTGCGTATTTAGGCGTGTGCGCGTAAAAGATAAGATAGCATATAGGTATAATATTTGTTTGCGATAATTTAACAGGCAAACAAACAAATAGACAAAAATCCTTTAATAAATTTTGTCTGTCTATTTGATCGAGACAAAAAGCAATTTAGATATTAATTTGAATCCCATATACCATTCCAGTGAAATTCTTATTCAAAAACGGTGCACTAATTGTTCTCAATTGCTCTAAAAAGACATGACTTCAAACAAAAAAAATTTCTTTCTTTACACGAATCTAATCACTTATCTGACATAAAGTTTTCCAAAAAATATTCATTGTGGAAACTCACACTAACTCCCTCAGTATTTATACAAGAAAATACATTTCTTTTTTTGTAAGTACCACTATGATGTAGCGGCAAAGTCAAAGAAATGTAGTAAATTTAATACGTATTATAATATCTAATTAACTACCATAATGTTGAAGTAAATTTTCTGAAGAAAATATCTACATAAGTAATAATGTATTAAAAATGAACAACACTCTTAACAAAAAAACATTAAACAGAACCCTTAAAACACCGGCCGTCTAAAGCAACGCTAAGCGACTCGGCTCTCGGCACTCCGCAAACGTAGAAACACGGGTATTCTTTCCGAAACGCAATATTACATTCTCGCCACTGTCATCCTACGCCCTCCCCCGCGAGACTACCTCACCGCAGAGCCACCGCCCGTCCCCTCCCCGACACCCCTAAACCATCCATCCCTTTCGCCTCACACCCCCGAGAACTAACAAACAGGGCGAGTGTACTGTCCATTAGATAAGGTAAGGGAGAGGGAAGGTAAGGCTGCGGTCGTTTCGTTTAATTTATAATGAAATATAATTTAATTTAAATGTAAGTCGCTTAAGTAGCCGGGCGTCGCTTCAAATTTTATATATATTCGTTTCCGACCAAATATTTCAGTCCGATTTCTGTTTCGGTTTTCGATCCTTTGGGATAACATTTTCGAATTTCGACTTCGGTCGAAAGTATACCTAGATACCTACCTATTATATTTTTCGGCTTAATCGAAATTTCGATAATGAAACAGAGCGACATAGCATATTATTTGCTGTATTACTGGACAAGTATTTACAGTAGCTACTCTTCTCTCTCTCCCCCCGCTTCTTCGTACAGAAATAATAGCAGTTTGTTCTAGTTAATTGAATTGTATTATTCATTTATAAAAAAACAATAGGTATTTGGTATTAGGTATATCAAAATTAGATATAAAATTATATAAAAAAATTGCAACCATGCTCAAATAATTATACATATTTGTTTAATTAGCATCACGATTTGATAATTAATATGTAGGCCTGTAATTATACCTGGCATTACTTTTAATAAAAAAAATTGCAAACACGCTCAAATAATTAATGAAAATGATTTTTCATTAGTTATTAACTATTTGAGCGTATTATTTATAAAACATTTATTAGCATGACTTTTGAAAAATTAAGTAGGTACCCATTTTAATCAATTTGGTATGTTATAGTAGGTACCTAACATAATTTAATTATCATGTGAATTATTAAAAATACTTTAGAAACACAAAAAAGGGTGCGTGTACTTATGTACGCGCGTGAGAAGTTATACTTCTTTGGCATCATTAAATAAATACTATGAATATGAAAACAGTGAACAGAGGCGACGATGGTGCCAACTTGCGCGACTAATAGAGGTTCTATTTCTATTTTGTTGGTAGCTTTTGTTTCGAGACTGCAACCGCTGCAACTTCATACTGTAACTTTTGTGTGACGAATCTTAAAATTTCACTCTCATCATTTTTTCATAACGCGCCTAAAGAAGTATAACTTCAAAAATAAAAGGTCTATTTCCGATGAAAAGTTTTCGTTCTGATTTTAAATTTTGAAAAAAAAACTTTCGTAAGAAAATTCGCCTTTTGGTCGGGCACTACTATTATGGGTATCTAAATAAGTAAATTAAACGAAAGAACGTGATATAATCCGAAGAAGGAAATTTAATTTAAATAGCTCGATACCAACCGATGATAATAAATAATAAAGAAATAATTCTTAATTTTTTTGTTATCACAAATAAAAATATCAAGAAATTATCATAATTATGCCAAGGTACCTACTACCTACTTTGGGTATTACAAAATTATCAAAATAATCTTATTTCATTTTTTACTTAATTTAAGCGACTTAAATCATCTTGATGTGATATTACACTTTATTAAATTCATTTAAATACTTTTTTTGTTTCCACCGGATTAAAAAAAGTTATGCTGTATCAAATATGTTGCTATATCACTTAAACTTTATCGATATTTTTTCCTACGTTGGAAAATATTTTTGCTGCAAGTTGATTACCTCTCTCTTCTTATAAATGAATTCATTACAGCACGGTTCCACACATATAAAAACATTTATACATGACATGCCAAAAAAATTATTTTGCTAGTTGACTTTTGCCAGCCCTAGTGGCCCGCTAGCCAATGGGTGGGGGCGGGTGGCCGCCAGTGGGCGGGGCGCTGGCCCTCGCTGACCGCGACATTTGTTACTTGTCAACATCCCCCCCGCCCTCGCCCCCGCCTGCCACCCGTGCCCCGCCCCCTGGCCGACCGCTCGTCTTATCGATTTTACTTTACGCCTTTTCGGCTTTTTACTCGCCCGCTTACTTACTCGCGTAAATGAGGACGTGTGTGGCGAGGTGATGTGGCATAATGCGAGTTAATGGATGTCATTAATTGATTATTTTACATTTCAAAAACTTATATTGTAATGTTAATTTAAAACTTGGGAAATGTTTGTGGATAAAAATTGTAATCAATTCCCTTAATTGCGTAAATGATAATATATTACAGTGAGATCGCATGAGACAACGCGAGATAATAACGAAATAATAAAGAAATAAATGAAATGAAAAGTCAACAATGTTAATAAATATTTAAGACGATAATTTATTCGTAATAATATAGATTTACGAAAGTTGATATTAATCGACATTAGGGGATATGTAGTTAGCTCATTTACTTGTACGAATATATGATGAGATGATATATCCATACATTTTAAGGATGTAAGTAAAAAATGTTTAATAGGGTATTATGAATATTAAAATAAACAAAATTGAAAAAAAACATTATGAGAAAAAAATTTACGATACTTACGTCAATTAAATTCGTATTAGAAAAAAAACTAAGAAGATTTACGGTAAATAAATATCGTAATTTCGCAAATAAATTTTATGATATGGAAGTTCATGTTATGAATTCGAGACGGGCTTGACTTTTTTACTGCTGTGTATTTTTCTTGTCTCCGAACTGCTGTATATTTTTAACTTGCTGTGTATTTTTCTTGTATTTGTTATAATACAAGAAAAATACACAGCAGTTATGCTGTTTATTTTGTTCAACGAGCCTAGATTTTTCCTTAATTTATTTAGTTTCTTTACGAACGAATTATGTATTTTTCTTGTATCTTAACTGCTGTGTATTTTTAACTTGCTGTGTTTTTTTCTTATATTTTAACTGCTGTGAATTTTTTAATTTATTTAGTTTCTTTACGAACGAATTATTGCAAATAAAATGAACTATTTATTTAGAAACAATAACACATAATAAAGGACGCACCATTGAGTTTGATAAAGTGCGATTGGTTTTGTTAGAATTATCTTCATTTTTTATCATTTTTCCAATCGCACCTCAAGCGTTTGTGAGTCCCACTTATTTTGAGAGAAAGTTAAAATTAATTTAATCCACTGTAATCTTACACCTCCATATCTCCAGGCGTTGTGAAGAAATGGAATAAAAGCTGCAGATATTGGACGATTTATTAAACAAATTTGTTCCACTATTTAACGATAAAGACCAAATGAAAAATAATACAATCTGATATACCCCCGGCATCCCCTTTATGTGTACACACATAAAGAGAGAGAGTACCAATAATGTTCCGCAATTAAATCGTAACACTGCAATATTTCCTATTAAACAGCAAAATGTTTCTGTTTTGGTGTTAACAAAAAAGCTACTGCAGCTCCATCAACATTTCACCTTTTTGCATTAACGCAAAATAGGCACCAAGCCAATCACAGCAAAAAACAAGCTATTGAAGAGCTTTATAGGTAATTAGCTTCTTAGGTAATTTATCCGTTGGTTATAGAGATAACTTAACCTTGTTGGCTAATGCCAAAAAGGTTAGTTGTGCCTAACGTAGCCTACGTTTATAATTACGTCAATTGTAATTGATTCACACTATTTCAAAACAGATATTCGTAATTAACTGATCGGTTGAGGTTTTTATCTATTTTTACGTTTGTAAAAAAAATCCTAAATTCCCTAGATTGGTCTACATAAATTACATTAATTGTACTGGTACGGTTTAATGTAAGTGGAAGATATTTCGTACTGAAACTTTAATAGAAGTGTATAATGTTTTCACTATACTTTACTAAAATGTTGATTATTATAAAGATTTTAAAATAATTATAAATTAGCGGTTTTTTCACAAAGGTCTTGTTTTACAGTTTATAGTATTTTTCTGGTATATTTGAATAATTTATTTTTTATTTTCAATTGCTTATTTATTATTTTCAATTTAATAAAATGGTAGATGCTATTGAAGATATAAAAGTATAAATGGTTTGATTTCTAGTATCAGGTAGCATTTTATAATTATAAAATCTTATGTGTTCTTACAACAATTTTTCCGTTGGTAAAATTTAGGTAGCTAATAGTACAGTTTGCTCATAGGTTGCCTAAATGTACCCAAATGAATGGTTTTTGCCATAACATTCCTTTATGTATTTTTGTTTACGATATACGTTCTAGGATTAGGTACCTACTTCAGATTTTGTAGTTGAGGTACCAAACTATTACGAGGATGTGGCTTGGATACTTTAATTTGATCCGAATAAGATATAAAGTTGATATAAATATAAACTTGTTAAGTGAAAACCAGTTCAATAAATGCGACTATCCTCTTTATCCGACATCGTGGAGTTTCATGTGGCTTTAACTCATTCTCACAAAATTATCCGCCATTTTGGATCTTTTTATTTGTTTTTCCATAAAGAGTTTTTCCTTGACACTCTTTCCCATGTTGTTTTTCTTCCTAATTGTCCTATTAATAATTTTTCATGTTCCGATTTTTCAAATTACTAGATAAAATATTTTATATTCCTTAAAACTACATTCACTTATAAAGAGCTGTTTTTGTAAATAACTATATCATTTTAAGTAATGTCTTGAACTATCTCATATTTTTAATAATCTGATCGCTTATTTAGTAGGGATAGGGTTTAGGGATAAATAGTATTCCTAAATCAAAATGATTAATTTAATTTTACAAATTTATAATCCATTCTTTTTTAATTTCATATATATCTTTCAATCAACTGCTTTGATAGATATGTATTTAATTTCTGTTGTATATTTTATTAATATATATATTATTTTAATGAACTTCATTTTATTTTCTTGCGTGTCTTACACATAATTACACGGTTTTTAGTTAAATTATACACAAAATTATAGAAGGCAATTATCAGCAAAAAAATTATATTTTGTAATGAGTTAGTTTTGATTACTTCTTTTATTTGTAATTCTAAAATTACTATAGAAAGCGTAATAAAACTTTCAATCATATTTAACTTAGAACTTAATAGATTTGCAGTAAAATATAGAAGGAGGGTTACAGTACCTACAGGGCAGAGTACACTAAGTGCGCCTAGTTTCTGTAGTGTTTACAGTAAGCAAAGCATCCATTTCAGAGGAAGCTTTAAATCATATTTAGCTTATAACTTAGCAGATTTGCAGTAAAAAAGATAGAAGGAGGGTTACAGTACCTACAGAGCAGAGTACACTAAGTGCGCCTAGTTTATGTTGTGTTTACAGCAAGCCAAGCATCCATTTCAGATGAAGCAACTCATCAACAGTGTATCTAAACATAAAGAGACGGGAATAAAATAGGTAGGACTAATGAGACATTTAAAGTATGCTAAAATACGCAAAAACTGGTTAACTTCAACAAATTACTTGCTGTGTTAAAAAAACAAGATGCTTTAAACAAATATAATAATTTGGGTCCCATTTTTTCTTTAATTAAAGTAATTTGTTATTCAATGTTACTTACATGCGTAATAATTACGAGTACATAACATAAAATAGATAATATGAACAACATGTTGAAATTGAACAAAATTGAAATTGAAGTAAATTGAACAACCAAAACTACTTGCTCGTTTTGAATACTGCAAACGAAAATAACTGCACGTGTTGATGATTCGGCAATACATAAATGAAAGAAAGAGTATTAGAACAGGACGAAATAACTATCGCCTTAATAGTCGAGGGAGACGGATATATGTTTGTCACAGCGTAATAATGTAGGTAATCTCACAAATATTATTATCGTTCGAATTAAGCATGATTTACAAGTAACGATAAGAAACTATTCAAGTCAAAAAAATGAACTAATTAATATTGTGAACGAACTAATTAGTTTATTAATATAAATGTTAGTTAAAATTTCTGCTGCAAGTTTATTGTTTGTTTAGAGAATCGTTTTCATTATATGCTAGGGAAGGATTTAAAAATCGTAAGTACTAACAAACGTAATTAATTAATATCAATAAGTAAAATTTAACGTATAAAGTATGGTAATATAAATACGTTGTGCATAAATAAAAGATAAAATTACTTAAGTGGATTCTTACCCTAAATAGGGCTAAGTAAAGGAATATTTTTAAAAGCAAATATTAGAGGACTAAGATGATAAAATATGAAAAAGATAATAAAAATGCATTCCATTTTATTTTGTTTATAAAAATGTATTCTATTTCGACGCAATTAATTTTTTTGATCAAAATTTGTCGTATTTTAAAATTTGAATTGAAGTTCTAATTTACTTAAGATTTAATCGATAATTACATTAGATTTAATCGTTAATAAATAATAGTAACACTCACTTGTTCAAAAAAAAATTCATAATTTAAGTAGAAATTTTTAATTAACTTTTATTTAAAAAACATTATATTTAAAAATTAGGTAGTAAATAGTCTAAAGATTTACAAACGGATTTAATTTTTATTTTCTGGAAGGTAGTTTAAGAGTATTAGAGAAAATATAGGTACTAGTCGTAAGCTTTATTTTTTAACGCACGTCATTTTTCTGTCCACTATTAATTTGTTTAATTATATATGACATTAACTATGGTGTTACGTAAATAATGCATAACCTTTCAAACATACAAACAGAGGGAATCATATTTTAATAGGTAATAGAGCATGTTCATAATAGAACATGTTCATGTTTACTTAAATTCCAATGGATTTCAAGATTTTTGGATTTTTAAGAATTTTTCAAAAAATTTTAAGTATTTAAAAATTAATATTGAATGAAAATTTTATATTATTGTTGATGAAAGTTGCTTACATGAATAAAGGGTATTCATTATTTTTAGCCGATTACTATTATAAATAGGTATAAACAAGTGTAATTTAAATCATCACGTAGTCAATAAACATGTGCATACTTTATTGTTTATTTTTCAAAGGATTTATTTTATTTTGATTTTAAGATATCATAATGATATACTAAAATGAAAATAATTTTTATTAATACAATCAAATTGATACGTATTTAACATTTGTTAATTGGTTTGTTTGTCTTTCTTTCATTCTTTAACAGCCAAACGTTGCTTATGTATAATATATATCCCATATGTAAATACAGGTTATACGTAATTATGCTATAGTTTACAGGAGCAGATAATTAAAAATGAACACAAAACAATTTTATGAACGCGCACGGAAACTAAACAAGCTGATAATCATTTAATTTTTAGTAGTAAGGCATGCCCTTTTTAACATGCCAAATTTATGGGTTAATTATTGTACGACATTATAATAAATAGAACAGTCGCATAGACCTCGCTGCGCACCGTACTGTACTACAACAAGTGTTAAAAGCTAGATGTGGCATATTATGATCAAAATAATATTTACCTCCTATCTACATAACGGGACTAATTGAAATCTATACCTCATTTCATTGAAAAAAAATTACATTTTCCTAATACAACGCGGGGGAAGCCACGGGCAAAACCTAGTCAAGAACATTCAGCAATTACATGTAAATAAAGCTCTATCTCCCTCCGCGTTACGCAAATGTGCACGAGCGAGCACACAGGTGACACACGAGTATGTGTGCGAAAGGGACAGAGCCTAATCGGCAACACTCGTTACCGTTCGGAAGTCCTCGGCCCCGCGTAATGAAACTTTATTAGTGTAGTAAGCTCTTTTTTTATTATATTTTTATTACAAATTCCTTTGTTTGATAAAAATCTTTATACGTACACGAAGCCGTATAGACGCGGATGGCTTACACAATATAGCGGGCAGCTCCTTAGGTAGACAAAGCTTCGTAATAATGTCTACATAAAAATATATTTTATTTTATTTTTTTCTTGAATATAAACGGCTATGACATAATGCTACTTTTATTACGAGTTTATGCTGTCTGAAAGTGGAAATGTTGTGCGGAAACAATTTTCAAATTTTCCTCGTGCATTATTTTGTTTTTTTTTCTTTGCGTAATTTTATTATATGGCCAGTGTATTGTTGTTATGTTTAAATATGTGTTGGTACCTGCTTTTTATTACTATCCCTTGCTAAATAAGGTAAACTGTCTTAATTAAGAAAAGGTAACTTAAGTATGATAAATAAATTGTAATACAATTCTGTCTTAAAAAACCTTTCGCTTTATTTACTTTCAACATAAGAAAAATTGTTTGTAATACATGATGGATTAGTACATCTGTTTAATGTAATGGTCAGTCATATTAGTATACTGTTGATTATATTAACTTTACTTTCAACATAAGGACAATTTTTATAGATACGTTATGGATTAGTATCAACTTAATGTAATGGTCAGTCACATTAGTATATTGTTGATTATATTAACCCCATTCCGTCACAAATCATCTGTCTTAAAGCTTTCCTTTCTCATAGCCTTGTTTTATATACTGGTTCTAAACTCAATACTACCATCGTACTACCATCTATGAATACTCCTTCATTTTGAAAGTCGCCAAATTTTGCATGAAACTTGTTGTGTATAAGATCTGCCGACTTTCCACATTGTACGTCGACCGGAAGTACACAGTAGATTTTGATGATCAGTGAGTAAGATTATTGTATGAATAAAAAAAATATGCTTTACAGGGGCATATCTTTTTATTACGTGAAGTAAATAACTTGAAATTTTAATAATTAATTTCAATTTGACATTTCTGGCAAATTTTGAAAGAAAGGGCTCAAGGTCCGCATATCCGTACGTCTGTCAAAGAGAGATGAACGGATGTACGGATGGATAACTAAGAGATCCTATAAGGGATATGTTTCTTTTTTTTATTTTGAGGGACAGCATTTCTCATAAAATCATATTATTTATCAGGCAATATGACGTATTAAATTTATTTATTAATTCTTATACTAGATTATATGTAAATGTTTTTGTCTTATTCTTTGAGAGACAAAACGGTAAAACAACGATTTTTGTTCCTTTTTGATATTTAGATGAACATTATATCTATTTCCTATTTCATATTTGATATTAGGCGCGACGGGGTTCAAAACAAACAAAAAATTGTAACTCATTTGATACCCCCATCCTCCCTTATCATAACTCAAAACTTACCACTAACATTACGAATTAACCACAATTAAATGATTACTATTTAATTTCTACTTTCTTTAAGCTCTTTACCACGGCCTAGGTTTCATTGTATTACAATATCTTCAGGTGGGCTATTAGCAAAGATTAACAGATTAAGATTAATCTGATGGAACTTAAAGAAAGTAGAAATATACTATATCACGTAGTTTTATTTAATTGTGAATAATGAATTTCTACAAAATTAACGCCAAATATGTTCAATAATTAAGAATTAAACTTTTGATCTTTGCAAATACAGTAAACTTTTAGGTTACTACTCGTATGACTGTGTCAACATTTAGATTTACACGTCGCATAGCCTCCAAAAATAAGCTGTGACGTATAACGTCGCATTTAGGTATGACCCACTCCTGTAACGAACGCAGATTCGATTCCATCATCATTCTATTTTCCAATTTTGAAGTGGGTCAGTCAACTAGTAGTAAAAGTAATGGAAAAACACTTTTCATATGTTTTTATGAATACCTGTGTTAGGCCATGTCCAAATGGATCTAATAATATTTATCAATTGGTTTAATTGTTTAGCTTGTGAAATAAGAAACTGACTTCCAACTCTATTAACTGAAAGTAATTGATCAGCAATTGATCATTTCATTCATATATTTATTATTTTTGACACATCCATATTAAAGTTTTTCAACAATTCCTTCAGCAGTTTTCGGTAGAGCTACGTGAAACGAAAATTTTGGGCGAAATTTTCTGAATATACTAGAGAATTCATTTTCAAGCAGGCCTTCGCATCTAGTTCTAAGTGCCGTTTTTGCTCGTTGTCTTTCAAGCTAAGCTAAACTGAGTGGAAACATTGCAAACCAGTTACGGTAAATCCATTCATTTACAAAGTTATTTTCGAAACCACTTCGAATGATGGAAGTAAATTTTCTTGAGTTATTTTTCTTCGCTATCTTAGAAAGGATAATAACTTCAATGTTTTCTTTTGCATATAAAGTAGCGATATCTTTTTTAAAGTTGCAAATATTGGTTCTATCCACTTCACTGGATCATCATTATCACCATTGACCGACCGTGCAAGACTTCTGAAACGCTTTCAAACTAGGCGCTATTCACATCGTGTATAATTTATGTTACAAATTGATATTGAATATATTTGTCGTTAATTTTGTAGAAATTCACTATTCACAATCAAATGAAACTACGTGATGTAGTATTATTTCTTCTTTCTTTAATTTCTTTACCACGACCTAGGTTTCGTTGTATTACAACATCTTCAGGTGGGATATTAGCAAAGATTGATTTATTTTTCTTGATTATCTTTACTAATATCCCACTTGAAGATGTTGTAATACAACGAAACCTAGGTCGTGGTAAAGAAATTAAAGAAAGTAGAAATAATACTACATCACGTAGTTTCATTTAATTGTTACAAATTGATATTTTAACTTAATTAATTGACTTGTAGATTCATTGGTATTTAATTACATGCACAGTTGTACATGTGATATTTTTCAAACACACGACAGGAAATTGCTCCCAAACCATAGAGCGCAGGGACTCGACGAAGGCCAAACGCCTGCACAACATTTATGCTGATTCCGGAAGTAGCCAGGGGGGTGTTTTGGAAGGGGGGTGTCGGGCGCCGCGAGAGAAGGGCGGTAAATGGAGAAAATATTGAACGCCTTAACTCGTCCTCATAGATAAACTCGACTTTTGATATCTGAAGCCGATACCGGGTGCTAAACTAAACGATGGTTAACTGGGGGTTAAGTTATTGTTTTGTAATCGTTTATTAACAAAATTGCAATATTAGGAAAAAAATTATGAATGAAAATATAAACATTTATGAAATAAAATCTTTTAAAATGGATAAAACACATAGAATCCTATGAAAGTAAAGAGGTATAACTCTTTGTGCTTTTTCTAATATAACTTCATCTACCCTAATATATAAAGTGGAAAAGTATGTAAACTAATTTGTTTTCCACTGTAATGCCTGGAAATATAGTTCGATTTTCAAAAAATCTATTTATGTTAGAAAATCCGTTCTTTAAGGAAAATTATAGGTTATACGAGTATATACATACGCTGTAATTTATAGAGGCAGAGCAGTCAACAAATATACAAAAGTCGAGAAACACTGCTTAAATGGTGCAGGGCAGAGAGATATCTGCTTATTTCTTGACTGATCATTGTGAGACCGATGTTATCTGGCGAACAGCAACTTCCAGCAATAAAATAGCTAAAGCGAAATCATTGTATCTTATAGCTCTTATAAGTAGCTATTACGAGACATCAATTGCACGAGTATACCATATCAATTACAACATGCATCTTAATTACGTCAAGTATTGCTGCTGTTCAAATGCCGTTTATTTTCATGCCTATGGCATCATATTATTATATCCAATGTAATAACTAAGAATATTATTAGCTTTTAAGTATTATTAGTTTTTATGGAATATTATTGGAATATGATTTATCCAGTTCAAATCATAAAATATTAATATTCACTGAAGTGAAAAGAAATAACCAATATATTTTTAACATATTTTAGAGAATTATGTTAAAGAATTTTGACATATAATTGGAACCTATGTATTTGTATATATATATATATATATATATATATATATATACACATATACTTATGTATGTATGGTAAAGAGTATCATTAACTAAGATTCGAAAAATAAATAAATTTACACGATTTTTGCTGTCTATATATTTACTAGCTTTGCTCTACGGTTTCATGCTCGTGAAATTCGGAGTAAGGATTTTTTTTTCTTCCATATATTACTCTTGGTTATAAACTATTACTATACCAAATTTCATCAAAATTAGTCCTGTAGATTTTGTGTGATTGCTGAGCAAATTAACATACAGACAGACAGACAAAAATTCCTGAAAAGGTTTTCCGGCTCTTATTATTACTCTATGCGCTAAATCAATTACTCATTTTAAAATATTTTCCATGTATAGAATTAAACACTAACTGTATACAATAGAAATATTACACTGACTATATACAATAAAATACGCGTATTATTTTAAATTATACTCACATAAAATATTAATCAAAACTTGCATATTGGGTGCCAAAAAAGTAGTTCACTGATGCCGGAGGGAGCAGAGTTTATCGGATTCAGCGTCACCGACTCAAGCGTGACGGCTCACTTTCGTTCACTGCTTCGAATAAGTGCAAGGTAGGACTAAAAAAATTTTTACTTCGTAAAACCTTTCTTGATATCTAAACTGATATTACAAAATTCAAAAATTCAGACATTAATTTATTTGAATATTTGTTGTGCAAACACAGTAAGACTGAATCGATTTTAATCAAATTTTGTACAAAGATAGCTTACGAATTGGATTAATATGTAAGTTACCTTTTGTTTCGAAAAAATATTTATTTTTGGTCTTATTTATAATTCAAATTTCCATATATACTTCATTTTCTTTCCTTTATCTAAAATTTCGTAATCGCATTCCAAAATCAAGACATGCAAAGCCACGGAAAATTATATATCTTTCATATATATACATTGAGTTACAAAGATGTAACTCGAAGTTTAATTTGTATCATTGCATATATGAGTATTCGTAGAAAGAATTCTTAAAAGTGATCTTGAGAAAGTTCTCAGATAGTATTTAAAGGTCATGACCGCTAATAGAACTACAAAAGAATATGCAGACTGTATCGTCTAACGTTTCATATTCGATCCACTTGATTCGAGACGTAACGACTAAGATAAACTTAAATATTTAATATTTTCTTTAACCGACGTTGTAGAGAGGACATCGAAATGTGAACTTTTTAAAACTATTTAGTTATTTTTTTATTTTATTTGGAGAATAAATAATAGGAAATAGGATTTTATCAAATAGTTTAATTAACAATTCTTAAATGATTAAGTTAATTCTTAATATTCTACAAGGCCAAAAACCTTAGCCAGTTAGTTACCTATCCACAACGCCACACTATCTGCTACTAGTGCAAAACAGATAGCAATGAGTTAGCATCAAATTGTTCAACCCTGAAACATTCTTACTAAGTTACTTTTATTTTTATAATAAACAGTTTTACACAACTTTTTCATGTCAATTTTTAAGGTAATTTCACCACACACACACACACACACACACACACATATATATATATACTCATATAATTATTAATAAATAGTCGTGCCCGTGACTTCGATCATTCAAACTTTTCAAAAATTTATTAAGTAAACTGTAAGATCAAAGTTTATATCACAGTCTTGTGCTTTAGATTTAAATTTTAAATAACTGTAATTTATTTTCTAGTGAATCGATTGAATTAATGCGAAACTTATATGTTGCTTCAGATCCTAAAAAAACTACGAGCTTAAATTCCTTCACAATCCTTTCAGTGATTCCTGCGTAATTTGCGAATAAACATACTGAAATATAGAAAAAAATTCCATGCCAAAATAAGTATTTATTTGTTTACCATTGTCCCCTTCTACCCATACCCCCTTTTCAACTTACTGGTTCCACCAAAGCACTAGACATGTTTAAACACTAAAAGTGTACTACAGTTTACACTACTGTTTACTACAGTTTACATTACTGTTTACTACAGTTTACACTACTCATAATATAAATAATAATTAATTATAAAACTTACTATTTATCAAACGTGATTTACACAAGCAACTTTACCATTGCATTCTTAAACTGTTCATGAAGCAAAAAATAGAATTATGTGTCTCTCACCACACCTTACTTATGAACGTAAGTGGGTAAAAAATAGGTGATTGCTTCAGAATATTCCTGCGCGCTTTATCACATAAAATAAACTATGATTCCGTCCTCTCAAGTAACAGTCCAAATCACAACCAGCGTTACCAAATCAAGGACTGAGGGGTTCAACATAATTATTTAATAATTAAAAAAAAATGCTTGTTCAAAAGCAGTTCCCTTTATGCCACGAAAAATCGAATAAACTTTTCCAATACTTGCTCCAACATGAGTATATAAGTTGCTTCTTGCGGAGACCAGATGATTTTTTTGGTTTATTTTATTGATTGGATGATGATTGATACTACGAACTAAAGGGTTAAACAAGATTGTTACGAACCCTAGCAATTATAGGCTTTCTGACAGGTTTCAATGATATGATCGAGAAACGATTAATGGTTATCCATACAGACGATAAATCCATAAGGATTAATATATATATATATATATATATATATATATATATATATATATATATATACATGTGTGTGTGTGAATAAAATACATATGAATTATACCTCATTACGAATTAGAGTTTTAAATCGATTTATTAATTAAATATCAATATGAATTTTCTAAAACATAGTTTTCACCAAACCCAAATAAAATAAAATTAAAAAGACCAAGAAACATCTGAACAGACTCCTGATAAAAGTATATAAATCCAATTCATTTACTACTATAACTATAGAATATTTCATTCGAATAAATGCCTATTATTATCCTGCAATCACTTTTGAACAATTCTCAGAAATTTATATTTGCGAATCATGTCGTTTATGAAGTCGGTTAAAAAGATGCAAGTATTAAAAACAATCGAATAAAAAAAATTTAAAAATAATTTTTATTCATTAAAAATATTAAAATTTTAATTGCCCTTAATTACAGTATTGTTCATTTTAACATAATAATTTTTCTATTTACGTAAGTATATTATTAAAGTTTTTTTATGTTGATTCTTATAAACTTGTAAGAAAGTAAGCCACTAAAATAAAACCTAGTGCAAAAAATATTTAATACAATTAAATAGGAGGGATGTATGTATTATTGTAAATATCCCAAAACTATGACATTTAGAATCATCATTATCTTGGTTTTGCTATAACCTTTGCGTGGGTTTTTAAAACCCCGGATTTTCCATAATTTTAAGTTCAACGTTACACTTGTTATAAAATACTACAACGTAGTTAACTCGGAAGTAAGGGAAGGGGGACATATTATTTTTTCGTTTATTTTTTAGTATATCTTTGATGATATAATACCTAAAACTGTTAAAAAAATGTTTGGATCCATATAACGAAACTTTCCAAATGACACCCCACATCTGAAATTTTAACATTTTTATTTCGAATATTTAATTTCCTCCCTAAAATTTCCATATGAATATTTTTAAATATTAGTTATTGAGATACATGTAAACTAATATGTTTTATTTCTATACCAAATTTCCATTTTCTACTTCAAGTAATTTCTGAGTAAAACAGTCATGGCGGACAGACGGAGATGTGAGTAATCTTATAAGGCTTCCTTTTTTCTTTTTGAGATACAAAATCCTAAAAAAATGCTCAAACATCTTATGTATTACGATCTTATTAAAATAATCATCGGTTAATTTCTTTAATTGTATACACTGAAAATATTTGGAAGAAATCTTAACACATACAAATATTTAGTTTAAGCTGAAAAAATCCAAATACTTCTGCTCCGTGTAGAAAATATGAGCAAACTACCAAAAAGATTCAAGTTTGAAGCTTTTATCGTTTAAACAATTTCTAACTTTTCTCCATTAAAGCACGTAACGAAAGTACTTTAACTGAAACAAAAATTTAATTCCCAAGATACATAAATAAATAAATTAAACTAGACTTAAACGTCGGTTAAGTAGACGTTTGCACGCACCACCCCGACAAACTACTGGCAGTGAGTAGCTGGCGCCGAGAAGAATGATATCCTGTTATTTCCAACATATTCCAATATATTATTTTTTATTGCTTCCACGCTCAACTCTCGAGACACTTTAGCTCGCTTTGACCCTTCCTACGGCTCATATTGCCTATCGTTTCGGTCGGCGAATATTACGTGGGTGGCGATATAGCTGTTTGAATGTATTTATTTATTTTAAAATAGCGTACTCAGGATATTTTGCTGTTGTCGGTCGCCAAAACAAATCTTTCGTCAACATGTATTTAACAACCTTATTCCCCATTTATTCTTTCTTATAATTTTGCTTCTGCGCTCAACTCTCTACATAATTTAGCTCGCTTTGACCTTTTCTACAGCTCATATTATCCATTTTTTCGGTCAATGAATATTATGTGGGTATGGGTGCGCTATAGCTTGTATATGTTTTATTTATTTTAAAGTAGCGTACTCAAGACATTTTACTGTTGTCGTCGCCAAAACAAATATTTCGTCCACATGTATTTAACAGGCTTACTCTCAATGTATTATTTCTAATAATTTTGTTTCTACGCTCAACTCTCTAGACACTTTAGCTCGCTGCGACCCTTCCTACAGCTCATGTTGTCTATTGTTTCGGTAGGCAAATATTATGTGTTTATATTTTTATTTATTTTAAAGTAGCTTACCCAAGACATTTTGCTGTTGTCGGTCATCAAAACAAATCTTTCATCAACATGTATTTAACAGGCTTATTCGAAATTTATTATTTCTAATAATTTTGTTTTTACGCTCAACTAGACACTAGCTCACTTTGACCCTTCCTAAAGTTCATATTGTCCATTATTCGGTTGGTGAATATTATTTACTTATTTCTGCAAGCTTAGGAAAACTAAGTATATGGTGGCAGACTCATTTCTACAAAAGCAATCTCTTACAGCCAACCACTATGAATTTGATGAGAACATTAAGTGCTGTGGCAGACTGTAAGTGATTTTAAAACATTAATTATTTCTACTTAAAAAATAAAATATATAATATTATGTGGTAATAAAATAACATTAATTAAAAACCAGAGCAAAACGACACTTTAGGAGTAGGGAGGGACAAGGATGGGTTATAATGAAAGGGATTGGGATCTTCCAAATTTAGATAGATAATGTATTTTCAGACGACTTTTGAACACAAACGACAAGGGCGCACTTTGTATATTTGTAGTCAGCTCATTCCACAATCGAGTAGAATTTACGGTCAAGGATTCGCCATAAAATTCCGTTCTATGTTGAGAGATTAGGAGGCTATACTTATTTTTGGATCGTAGTTCGAGGTCATGGGATGAGAGGTATACGAATCTAGATTTAACGCATGTAGGTGTAACGTGATTATTTAGGATATTATATACAAAACATAAAAGATGAAGGTTGCGTCTATCACAAATTGTCAACCATTTAAGATATGAACGACACTCGGATATATGGTCAAATTTTTTAAGACCGGAAATGTATCGAATACACAAGTTTTGAAGTAGTTCTAACTTATTGAGTAAATTTTCATTTAGATTAGAATATCACACATCCCCATAATCGAGACTAGGCAGAAGTAAAGCCGTCTGGGAGAATATATTTTGAAGAACATCTTACGACTAACATAATTTAATTGAGAATGCCATATGAGATGTTGGTCAATTAGTAGGCCAAGATCTTTTACAGTTGAAGTAAAACGAATAACATAACCGTTAATCCATAGCTGTGATAACTCAGATAGAAATATGTTTGACAACAGTTTCTGACTACCGATGATAAATAATAGCCTGCGATCTAATTGGGTTAATGAAAAGACCCTGCCCACCAGCCCACTGACTGATCAAAAGTAGGTCTGCATTTAATATATCAATGCATGAAGACATTTTATCGACATTGCAGTGAGAGTATATTTGAAGATCATCAGCAAATAAATAATAGTTGGAGGACAATTGTTTAACTACAGGATCAATGAAAATAGAAAAAAAGAACACCACTTTGAGGTATTCCGGCAATGAGGCTGGTCCACTCTGAGTATTTTTGCAGAAATGTTGATTTCCTGTTTACGGCCACGAAGATAGGAAATGAACCAATCAACAGATGTTATCATTTATAAGATTATTATGTGGGTATATGTTTTATTTATTTTAAAGTAGCTTACTCAAAACATTTACTGTTGTCGGTCGCCATAGCAAATCTTTCGTCAGGTTATATTTAATAGAATTATTTAAAATTATTTCCAATAAAATAATCGAAGAGTATAAATTGTAATAAAATAGCTTAAACAGTTTAAAAGTATAATAACGATAGAAGTTAGAAACAAAAAAAAACTACGTTTAGTATGTACCTCTTTCTGTCTGTTAGTTTGTTTGCAACAGCCGTCTTCTATTGAAATCATTTAATTTAGAATAAAACATTTTGGTGTAACTACGAAATGTTAACAAAAATGAATTGTAGTATTTTATTATTAAATATATTTAAAGGGGAGTAAATGAGTCAGCAAAAAAAGTTTTCTAATCCCGGCGCGTAATAAAATAATTTTAAAAAAAACTGTAAAAACTTCATTGATTTTTATTTAAAAAGATTGTAGAATATTTTCAATATCTTATAAACATTAAATAATACTGTATTTATGGCTTTAATTTCACATTTTCTTATGGAAGTCTCACTCCCGTACTCAATTATTGGCACAAATATACCGTTATTTGATATATATATATATATATATATATATATATATATGTATATATATATATATATATATATATATATATATATATATATATAATATAAAGAGGAAATGGTTTAGCAGGAAATTGTCCTTTGATTGTGGATCGATCAGACTGCATTATTCGATAATTATGTCCAATCCTTTAAAATTTCTCACCGCTTTACTCTTCTGTATTATTTTCCAACAAGACATTCACTTCTTTCACATCCTATACCATTGCGCTCTACTACATTATTCTGTAATACTCTACTTATTTCCCATCTACTACCATGACATTCTTCTGCATTTTTATCTAATACCACATATGCTTTGTTAAATCTTCTACCGTTGTACTCTTTTGTATTATTCTATAAACTCCACCATTTTTCTATAATGCTAAATCTATTTCTTCCACATCTTCCAACATTGCACTCTTTTGCATTATTTTGTAACATCATGTCAAGTTTTTCACATTTTCCACCATTCTACGCTTCCGCGTTATCCTATAATACTACATCTGTTTCTTTCGTAACCTTTTCCATCGCACTCTATTAATTCCTTAAAATTTAGCCTTCATATAATATAGCCAGTCTCTCCACTGTCACTTGAATACATAGAATTTTTATCTCATTCTTGTTGAGTCTTGAGTAGATTTTGAATATTGTCGCTAGAGTCTACCGCGTATTTAAAACAAAATGACTCGCTCAGAGCGAAATAATAAATCATATTATGATTTATCACCATAACATATTTTTCCTTGGGTATATATATAATTATGAATATCTAAAAAACTGTTATATGTGGAATCATCGTCAGAATTATTCGACAATCTTTTGGTAGGCATCTAATTTTTTTTTAAATTTTATATTCAGTAGTTTTGGTGATAAGAGCAGGGAAACAATATTTACTTGTATATTTTTCAGTATGTCTCTGAATATATGCTACCGAAAATTATGAGAAAAATATATGTGTATATATATATATATATTTATATATATATATATATATGTATATATATATATATATATATATATTTATATATATAATTATTATTATTGAGAACTTTGTAAACAACCCTTTTAAACGATACCCAATATGCCATTTACATGAAATTTAGAAAAATTATTTCGAGCACTTACGCTCACCCCCTTTTCCCTCATTTCCGTACAAATATTATAGAGAATAAGCTACTGAAATGTATGCAGGTTTATATGCTTTATTATTTTGCTAAATTTCAAGTTTCTACTACCTACAAGCGGTTTCTGCCAAAAAGACCGTAGCCGACGGACTGTCGGACACGTTAGTGATCTTATAAATTTTTCTTTCGCAGTACGGGATTCTAAAAAATAAATTAATATACATGTATGAAGATTTTAAAATGATTATTTAATTACTTATTTTGAAGTATTATCAGAAATTCATAAGCTTTGTATATAAGGTTTATATATTCATTTTTAAAACCTGTCTACAAAAATTAATCGAATAGAATATCCATTTGCTAAATTGTATCATTGCAAAATATAGTATATAATCAAAGTATGTAAACAGACCATTATTATGTATTTATTTATTACTCAGCTACATTAAACTTATAATACATATATCTTTATACAACTTTATATACGTGAATAACTTAAAATTATTATTATTTTATAAACATAAAATGGTTACCCTATTATAAAAAAATAACTGACAGAATCTGATTCCGGGCAGAGAAGTTATAGAAAAAAATATTTCAGTAAAATGTTTTATTGCCTTCTGAAAACGGGCTTGTTATATTCTTTATTTATAGCAAAGAAAAATTTAAAAAAATTAATAAATTAAAAATAAATATTATCAAACTATGACTTCGAGAAACTGTATAATCTAGCAAGTTTTATAGGAATATATTATTCGTACACCTAAAATGTAGTCACCAAACGAGATACATATAGATGCTATCATGTAATTATAGTGAAAAATAAACTAATTATATTCATTTTACTTCTTTTAATCTTCTTTCTCTATTAATAAATCCGCACATAAAAGTTACTATTACAGAAAATCAAAAAATGTAACAAAGAAAATTCATTGCGAAGTTTCATCAGTGAAAATAGGAAATATTATAGGAATTAGAGATACCGTAACTTTTCTTTTTCTCAACCTAAAAATGAATAATAAATAATTATACAAAGTAAAATATGAAAAGCTTTGCACTTATCAACACAAAACATATTGCCCAAGAGCGAAAATTTTCATAATTCAGTTTATTGGTAATTACATTGATATCATAATTGTTTTTTTTTTCTGATATCATAATTGTTTTTTTTTTCTGAATATAATCATATACGCGCTAGGATCAAAATATCGTTTATTTAATTATATTAAATATCTTTATCATGGAGTAAAAGCAAAGTTATCAATTAAATAAACAGAATTCTAATAGTTAATGACAAACTTAGAGACGTGTCTAAATTTAAAATTTTGCGTAAAAAATTGAAAGTTAATAGTGACTTTCAAAATGTTAATAGTTAAAATTAAATGTTTATTTAAAAAAAAATTAAACTTACCTTTTTCAAATGCTCCATCAAAACTGTTAATAACTTTACTTTTTAATTCACGACTTACATTTTAACATAAGTTTAAAAAATATCGATAAACTACTTGTCGTTTCCTTTTTACATTATCACTAAAAATATTTTCTTTAACGTCTTCGTTAATTTAATAAGTCGATTATTGTATTTTTCTCGATATTTAAGTTTTGTAACATCTTATTAATTATAAAATTTCAATATAAATCAACTGTAACCCGCACCAATCGCTCTTCAAATGTCTATCACTAATTTATTGGAAGAGTTCAAAAAGGTGCGTGCGAATGATTTAACCCCATCCGGTACACTGGAAGGCGCGCGGGTCAGGTAAGACGCGAAGGGGTTAAATAATAATGAAACGCAACAAACAAAGAGATAAACGAAGAGAGTTCGAATGACGTCGCCTCAGGTAAAAATTATACGCGGTCGTGTCTAATGGGTTAACGGTATAGGGTTTCTCACTTGTGTAATTTGAATGAATGTAATTTGATGCTCATTATTTTTATCAATGTTTGTTAATGATTTGTTGAAGCAATGCAATTAGGAGAAATTTGTTTTCAGAAATTATATCACTTTTTGAACTTTTGTGTTGTTTAAGAAATTAATACAAGATATAAATTAATTATTCCAACAGATATAATCGGAAAATAATAAAATGAAAATACAATACATAAATGAAATTAACATGAAACCGAAATATGGTAATAGTAAGTAGTCGCATTATATCGGTAAAAATAAGAAAAAATAAACGTATTGAACTACTGAATACTCTGATGCTGAATATTCCCAATATAGAAAAACGGATTACATTAAATTGGAGAAAGAAAAATTGCTGGCTCATTACTTATTGGGTTCAAAAGTTTTAAAAAAATCAAAACATTTTCTTATTAATGGTATAATTTTATATTTTAGGAGTAATATTATAATACTTATAAAATATTATACGGAAACGGACGAAATAGAACGATTAATTTAAAATCAAATAATTCCCAAGTAATAGATAGCTTCTCAAAAATTAAGTTTTCACGCTGTATTGTTAATTTCATAACAGTTAATAGCTCATATTATGTTTGTCATAACAGACTGAAACTTAAAATTACATTATATGGGTAGACTTATAGTTAGCACAGTAATATTTGGAAATTAAACTTAACATTATTTTCTTAGAAAATGTTGGAGACAATTTTCATTTAGATTTACCAACGAAATATTATAATAGACATGTATAAATAAACAACATAGGAGACTTGAAATAAATTTGGAAAACAAGTAATAGGTTAAATGAACAAAACGTAAATGGAACGTTAAAGATATTTGTGAAAAACTGTGATCTGGCGCCAGAATATAATTTTATTCAGTAACCAGATCACAACAGTATCTGTTTGTGATCTGGCGCCAGAATATAATTTGATTCAGTAACCAGATCACAACAGTATCTGTTTATGATCTGGCGCCAGAATATAATTTGATTCAGTAACCAGATCACAACAGTATCTGTTTGTGATCTGGCGCCAGAATATAATTTGATTCAGTAACCAGATCACAACAGTATCTGTTTGTGATCTGGCGCCAGAATGTAATTTTATTCAGTAACCAGATCACAACAGTATCTGTTTGTGATCTGGCGCCAGAATATAATTTGATTCAGTAATTTGATGATGCTGTACCCGATTTAAATTATACCATTCTACAGTACCAGGGGGACACGTCTTGGGTTTTTTAAAATAAATATAATAAAGTATTTTTTTCTTCATAAAATATGTTTTTTTTAATTACGGCATATTCTACATAAGTTAAGCGATTACAGAAATAAAAATTGTAAATAATGTCCTACGAAATTTCTCAGTATATTGCTATGAGCTAACGTAGAACAAGAAATATTTAGAAAATAACATCAGCAGTTTTGAATACTCATATTTTCTCTGCAGACAGATTACGTAAGCGATAAACCCCTACGCGTAAGCAGGAAGTTACCCCAGTTATTCGTCAACCCGTTCACATGTTGCCAGAAGCTAAAGTAATTGATTGAGCCGATCCTATATTTTATAACTTGTTGAATTTTTCATACGATATTTATACAATATATTTATTTAGTGACTACACAAAAAGACAGCAAGGGTTTTGTGATCCTTTAACTTTTTTAATGTAATAACATCATTTCTAAACATAATAATCCTGATTATACTCAAAACTTTAAACTATAATATATTATATACTTACTATTGAAGTGTGTTTAATCGTTTTTTATATATTTGAATATCCGTTTATTAAATAATCAAAGCTAATGGATTTGTCTTTATTATTATTTGAATTATCACACATTCTCGTGTGCTAATATTTTACTAAATATTTTTATTATTTGGAGAAAATGTTAATGTCACTTGGCAATCGGTAAGACAAAGAGAAACTGCCGAATTTATCGATTTTTCATTTCACATAACGATCCTATTTTTCATTTACATTCGTCTAAACGTAATCCTCGCCACCGTATGGGATTACGTAATGTTCTATCAATGTTAAAAGAAAAATTCATTCAATGTCTAGTATTACTAGCCTTCTTATTTTCTAATAATAATTTGTGGTTTAAAATAAAAAAAACTGCACAATAAGTTGGAAAACTTACCGGAAATAAATTTTGGAGAATGTTTTGAGAATGGTTTTAATCTTATATTATGTTGTTTGTTAGTTTAAATGCTCATAGATATAAAATATTTCGTAAAATGATGTAAACTATTGAATTCGAAATGTTTTTGAATGGTAAACATATATAAAAAAATCAACTTCTACTTTTCAAAATGCAATTTAATTGTCTTTTTCAGATTTCAGAATTAAGGTCATTATATCACAAAAGTATATTTTCTGTACAGACTATATTTGTTTTCCAAAGAATGTATGAATAATTCGGAAAATGATTAGAAAACCCATGACTAAATTAAAGAAAATACTGATAGAAGTTTATGAAATTAAGTCTTTGGAATCGTTCCAAAGTTTAAAATGCAATAACGTAATCAGCCAAACGTAACTAAAATGCGACTCATCCCGACCATATTACGCGATCGATGTCTTACGAAAATACCTATATAGAATTCCGTAAATATATATTACGCGATCAATGTCTTGCAGATGGCCTTCCGAACATATTACTTTGCACATACACAATATTTTTAACAAATGAATTAAATACGTAATACAACGAAACCTAGGTCGTGGTAAAGAACTTAAAGAAAGTAGGAATAATACTATATCACGTAGTTTCATTTAATTGTGATTAATTAAATTGTTAATGAAAATGTAATTAACAACTTAACAATTTTCTTGATACAAACGTTTTGGTGTAAAGTATGAAAGTAATAACATTAGTAGTAACAATACTCCTCTAAAAATATTTTAATCACAATTTTTTTCATTAACCCGGTAGGTAATTAGTAATAATTAGGTTAATGTACAATTTGACAAATTGAGAATAATTCTCAATGCGTTTTAAAGATACATAATTTGAGGTATTTAGACTAATAAATTATGAAATAAGTATTTAAAAATTGGTTCAAAATTAAGAACATATTTACTAGAACCAATGTAACTGCTAATAACACTATAACGCGCAATTAAAAAAAACAACTTTTTAGGTAAGTCGGCAGCCGATAACCATAAATTTTTGTAGGACAAGTTCAGTGGCCGAATTTACACCGACTTACTGCACGTGTCAAGATGCGCAAGATAGTCTGCCGTCTCCGTTAGCTTATGTTCTATACTTATCTCCATTTAACAGTATACTTTAACTCGTAACGTTCTGACCTGCAAATGTCGGCCAGAGATTCTTCAATTTGTTTGTAAAACTGATTTTTCTGGAAAGTGTAATTTAAATTATTAAACATAACATGTTCTCTTATCTCCGATTATTGGTTGTCCGCATTACGCGTAAAATACAAAAAATAATATCAAATTCGTATCCCTAATTAGAATATCTCTAATCAGTCACTTACAAGTTCCATATACAAAAAAGTACATACCAGATATATACTTAACGTTATGTTTTAACCCCCCAGCTAAACAAATACATAACTAGCCATTATTCAAACCCTCGACGGAACGGGGTCGCGACAACCCTTTTGCGAATTTTTCGACATCGCAAACGGTCGTTTGCACACAAACACTTTGAAAAATATGTTTTCGCCCAGCGCCGTTGATCAAGGATTCAATAATTCAACTACTCAATGAATAGATCAACAAACAATTGGTTTAAAAGTTGAATGCAACATAAAGTTGAACGCGCCGGGACTATAGTAATTGCGCGTCGTAAATCAAGTTTCCGCTTCCGTGGCGGCGTTCCTCAGCGACTTAAAAAAACATTTTTTTTAGTTTGCAAGTAGATCGTGTGAAAATTTTGAGTTGAAATTTATAAGTAGCTAAATCATGTTAAAATGGCGAATTTGTTATACTCGCTAAACCATTTTTAGTTAGTGTATAGACCACGATTTTCTTCAAGTTATAAAAGCCTCTGAGGATATATTTTTGATATATATTTTTCTATTAAACTATGAAATGAATGAATTATTATATTTTTAAATATAGTCAAGAATGTAGTTTCAAAATTGTCCTATCTAATCCTTAATTTCGTTTCTTCTTTTTCTTTTCTAATCCTTTCACTTTCATTCCATTGTAACAATGTCAAAACTATATTAGTGTATTGTTAAGTTTAGCAATATATTTTTTAACTATCAAAAACAACACATAATTTTAATTTATAGTGATAATATATATTTATACTTTTATTTAACATATAATATAATATTTATAATTTCCATATAATATTTACAAATGTGGCAGACTAACTTTTTACATACGATTTAACTTGCGAGCATCTTTATTTATCCATCAGTTACCAAGCCTAATTAATGGTTACCCATCTCGTGGTATACAATAAGTCAAAAAATTTTTGAAGCTTTTAAAGTCGTATTAATTTCGAATAAATGAAACGTAGATCAATTTTGTTTTCTAGATGCTAACTTAATACGGAACAAAAACCCCGTTTAAATTAAGTTAGTAGTTTTTATGCGATATGAGTTCAAATAAACAGAGTTTCTCAAATTTCCTCAAATTTTCTCTAGTTTTAAAAATTTGTTTCTCAATTTTCCGACCATATATATTTAAATAATATGAACTTTATGTTAGTTTTATATTTTTAACCTAGAGAATACAGAAAATTTTATATTTTACACGAATTTATTTTTCAAAAAGTATCTGAAATATGTAACTTTTCAAACTGAATTATTTATTTGGTGGGGTGGTTTAATTTGAGTCAGTCTTTTCATTTCTTCACAGCGACGTCAAATCGTCGAAAAGTTATGTGATTTTGGTAAACCAATTAATGAAATGTTATTAAAATAGTTATTTATTTTACATTTTAAGACACGAAACCTTAAAAATATTTTTAACGTTTCGTGTCTTAAAATGTAATATACAAAAATAACAGATATACGGACATACGAGTCCATAGTAACTTTAAGTATGAATTATTCGAAATCGTACAAACTAATTACTAAAAAATTTTGTTAGCGTGCAGTAATTTTAACGCACAAGCTTAGAAAGCAATTCTTATTAACAAGTCTAAAATATTTCTGAAATTCGAAAGGAATATGTAGCTTTTTATTCAAACTCCATCATTTTAAGAAGTGAAAACAAATTCCTATACATATTCAAAGACATGACTTCGTTCAACAACACAGTCTTACCGACATTATGTCAAAATTAATGAAAAATCTAAACCAAATTATTTAGATACGTAAAGATTTCCAAACACTAATTATCTCAACACTTCAAATTTGTCGATTTTTTTTGTTTTAAAAATATATTTCAGCCCCGTTCGAAAGGATATGGACTTGAAATTTGAGCTATTTGTAGCAAAAAAAAATCCAGGCTTAAACTTATAATGAGCAAAGCGCTTTTATTTACGAGTGTAATCAAGTTAAGAGGAACAGCCTTGACTCTAAAAATCTTGACTCTCGAAACACCCCAAATATTTTATTCCTTTCTAATGAAATTAAACATAATTAAATATCTAATGAAAATCTAAAAAATATTTCCGGACTGAGTCTTGGTATAAGAAAAGCGCTTTTATTTAAGAGTGTAATCGAATTAACAGAAATAGCGATCTTAACTCTAGAACACAGACCAAGAAAAGCGCTTTTATTACGAGTGCAATCGAATTAACAGGAATAGCCATCTTGACTCTAAAACACCCCAAATATTTTATTCCTTTCTAAACTAATTGGCCGAAAAATTACTAAATCGCACTCAATCTTATCGCAGTCATCCAGATCTGAAGAGGATGCGAATCAGACCTCAAACCCCATTGTGCTCAACAATCAAGCTCTTGTACCCGAACGGAGGTCCATCTGATAACGGTGAAGTGTCTTTGATAAAAGTTGTGAACCCTTGTCCGTATGACGCGACGACTCTTGGGCGCAATTCAACGAGGCGTGCGAACGTATGAAAGGGTCAACTGTCACTTAATAAATATGCCCAAGGGGTATCATGAAAAAGATGGATGTCTATGCTGCGGCTGTAAATGTGACAGATAAATTTTGGCGGTAATTAGATCACGTAAGAAGGAAAATATGTACATATATAGCTTTACTTGTAATTCTTTAAACAATTAGAATAAAGTGTTGATAGGTAATTAAGCAATAACTGGCAAAATAAGAATCCAACACTTTCTGATCCTTTATAACAACTTACATTAATTCAATTCTGTTACCTTAACCTGATTGCTTCTTTATTATATCACGCAGTATTTTTAATGTTCTTTTGATTTTATTGCAAATAGTATAAAAAAGTCTGAATTTTCTGATCCATTAGAACTAATTCCGATAAAGTCGAATAAGAAAAATTTTATTTTTGCTCAATCACCTTGATCTTTATTGCTTCTTTTTCTCCTTTTACACAGTTCTTTTATTTTATCTTCTTTTTAATGTAATTAAGAAATAAGTATAAAAAATCTGACACTTTCTGACCCTTTATATTAATATGGATTAAGAAATAAAAAAAACAACTTTTGACCAATTATCCTGGGTTTTATCACTTCCTTTTCTTCTATCACACAATACTTTTAATCTCCTCTTGTTTTTAATAAAGGTAAGTGCAAAAAAATCCAACACCTTCTAATTCTTCAAAAAATTCCAGTGACAGAAATTAAAAAACAACGTGGTTTTGATCAATTACCCTGGCCTTGTTCTTATTCCTTGATCGCTCCTTCTTCTTCTGTCCCATAATATTTTTAATGTCCTGAATTTTCTCTGATAAATCTATTTTAAATAACAAAATTTCCACCAAAAGTGTAAAAATGTCTTAATTTTTTAATTCCTAACAAGCTTTCTTCAATGTTGTTTTACAAATTATCTACATATGTTAATCAACATATGTTTCAGCATTTTTTATTTTAGCGTATTAGCTTAGAAATGAATGTGATATTGTTATTGAAAATACCGTTACATTATAATTAATTGTCTTTTGCCCTTTTCGTTAAAGCCTATTCATAATTTAAATATTTTCAAAGAAAACTCTTATATTTGAGCTTAGCTTAACTTTTAGAATATTTAAGAAATCATAGGCTTTAAATTTTTAGTAATCTCACGAAATCACGTCATAGAGCTAAAACTGTATTAAGCAATTTGTTTTATTAAGCCAGGGTTTTTCTCGGTTTTCGTACTATTTTAAGATAAGAAATCAGTTGTAAGTAAAATCAGTCAAATGAAATTGGTTAACTACGTAAATATAAACAATTTGGGCAGTGGTTAATAACAAGTATCTTCATCATTTTTATTAATTCAAAGAAAATAATCGCCATACCAAAATGAAAAACAGATTTTTATTTTCATGAAAGAGTGAAAGTTATAACAGTTTAGTGAAATGTGTATGATACATATTTTGTATAATTTAATTACGATTTTTTTATTTTAAAGCTAGCTCTGTGCTTGCGACTTCGTTCACGTAGCACAACTTAATTTCCCCAGTTATTAATGACGTATATATTCAGCGACCAATGATGTCGTCATTGTGAGCTACAGTGAGATTTGCATTCAATGATAATGTTGTGTTTCTAGGTCATTTTTATTTACAAAGATGATGAATGCCAGCAACGTGTAAGATACATTTTTTTTTCATGAAAAAGTCAAAGTTTACTGGGTCACGTAGGACACATATTTTGCATGGAATTTTTATTTCGAAGCTAATTCTTTGTCTGCTACTTCATTTGCGTTTTACTACTTGGTCTTCCCAGTTGTTAATGCGGTATGTATCAATGATGTCGTGAATTTTAGCGACAGTGAGATCTGTATGCAATGATCAAAAATGTTGTGATCGTCACTGGACCAATATCTTTTTCTTTATTTTTTAATTTATTGATGTTATATCGTAGTTTTTTTAAATCTTTAATTATCGTTCTCCTTTTGTTTGTTGGCTTGAACACATATTAAAAAAACTGATCCGCGTTCTATTCTAATACTTGTTTTTACGCTTTTACTATATTTATCGTGATTTACTATTGATATAATTCCGCCAAGCGGCAGAGATTGTCTGTAAGAAATATTTGCTTACAGCCCTTCCACATCACCGCAAGGCGGCGTTGCATCAGAAAAATACACGACAATGCACAATCTACGATGTGACTTCGTGTCACTCTGCGTCCAGTTTCCAACGTGTCCTCAAACAAAAGATACGACAGGTTTCGACTTCGATTTCTTCATATCCCAAGTCAAAGAACGTCCTGTACTCTGAAAAAACTAATCATTGTTTCGTCGTACGATGCGATCTGCAGACAGATTTTTGTGATACGATATTGCAACACTCTGTGGTGTGACGTCGTTCATGTGATGTCGACTCACAATAATGTATAAGAAACCTTATGAATATGGTGGCCGCTCCTATGACCATGGTGTCAACTAGAGGTGAGTCGCCGAGACACTAACAGCGATTTTATCACCATGACTTTTATATTATCGGCTTGCTTGTGATATTTTTAATTTGGACAAGTGCGTTGCGATTTTTAATTATACAATATACATCGATGCGCAATGATTTTTTTACCGGCGAGAGTCCTCGAGTTTCATATATATAGCATAGCACTAACGCAAGTGGACTGGGCAAGAGTCGAATCGATTCATTGTCAAACGAGTCTCCCGCTTTTATTGTATTAAATCAATCTATATTATAGTGTAAACATTAATTTTGTGGCTGCGCATACGCATATCTCGAACTTTTTCGTTTTTAAAATATGTCAAGAGTGACAAAGAACTGTTAATGCTAATAAATGTATAATTACCATTGTTATAAATTGATTATTTTAATAGGACTTAATAATATTCGAGATTCATTTTACTAGATAAGTTGTCTTAGCAATATTGTCAGAAAAAATTTACGATTATACAGTCAAATTGAAAAAAGTTTGATTTTTTGTTTTGTTTGTGACTGAACAAGAATATTTGTGATTTAAAAATAAATAGTTTTCTACTTTCTAAGATTTTATGAAACTCATAATTTATTTGTTAGCGGAAAAAACTTAATTATCAAGGTACTTACTTCATACTTATATATGAAACTGATGATTATTTTTAAAACCTACCTACCCGGTACAATAATTAATGTTTAAATTCAATTTTTTTTTGACAAAAAGACGCACGCTCTCAAAATTTCTATTTACCCAGCGAAATATTTAAAACCTAACAAGGTGGTCCCGCTTCGCGTAGTGGTTTAAATATATTACCATCTGCCCAACGCCATTTGCAATTTTTTTTACCCGACACATAGACCTAGAGACCGTGCGTCAAATATTTGAATAGGGAATTGTATTACCGCAAAAAGGGTTGTTATCTATTACAAGTCTCGTTCGATTGTAGTTTTTTAATCCATTGTCAATATCCAGGTAGGTTAATTCGGAACTGTGCAACGGTTTGCAAGGCTCTTTTTAGGGATAGCCCTTTTGTGTTATTTCGCAACATTCAAATTAATAAAAGCTATAGTTATTTTTAGGCGCTTGCATATTTTTGGACTGTATTTGAATGAACGCCATTATCGTAGTAGGTTTAATGTAATAGATAATACCGTAGTGCAGTTGGGTTTAAATTTAATACTGTAAAAAGGGTTTTGAATGCCACGGAGAGCTTTTGTCGTTTTTATGTACTTTCGCTGGCGCAACGTTACGAACATTAAAATCTTGAATTCATGAAGAAAGCGCCATTTAAATTTCAATAAATATCTTATTTGGCACGTTATATGACTTTAATATTAAAACGGCTATATTAATATTAGTACTTAAATATAATTACTACCAATATTTTAAATTTAAGTCACTTTAAGAATATCTTCAAAGAATGACAAATTAAAAACAAAAAAAAATTGCCACTAATTTTATCATTAATCGAATAGTATGCTATACAGAATTTGACTAAAAATTAAAATTATAATAATATCTAATAAACTTTGCAAGGTGCAAACAAATTTATCTGAATTAATTCGAGTCCCAACAATAATCTTTTTGATTTTTAAATTTTTATGAAAAATTATTTTTAACACTAATCACTAAGTTTTATTCTAAAAAACAATTAGTTTATTCTCAATTCGAATATACGATAATTTGTTTCAATCTTTACGAGATTTTTGCAATTATTAACTTTTGAACCATGAATGAAAACTGATCCAAACCGGAAGTAGTATTAAAATGTCTATAAATTTTGAGAAACAAAAATCAATATCAATATTTGAAAATAGTTTTATTTTAATTAATTTTTTTTTAATTTTAATTATTAAAACTCACTTTCTTTCTTATCGCGGAACACATTTCAAAGTTTTATTTAGAATATAATTTTTTAAATATTTTCAAATAATGCCAGATATATTATCGGTATCGTAAACAATACGAGCACTAAATCAATTCATGTTAATTTTTTTAAATTCGCCAAAGAATTATAGGGGTAGTTTTATAATTACTACATATGTAGGTAAACCCTTTTTCGATCTAAGACTTCTGAGTAAACGTCACCTTAATTGTTAGATTATATTTGTTTTAATACATGTACGTATCTTGCTAAACTCTAACGAATGCATTACACGTACACAATTAATATATAATGTATAATTTGATCAGATTTAGTATCAAAATATCACCCACTAAACGACAACCAATAAAAAAAAACATCACCGTCAACAACACCGCTTCCGACACAATCCATACGTAAAATTGCCAACACCTCCCCTTATCTACCCTTATACAATCCAATAAATATCCTCTCCATACAACGATAATTAGCGTCGTCCAAATTCACCGTTTTACTGCAGATCGTTTTTACCCCAAAACACGCGTTTTTTTCGTCAAAAACTTCCCCGCCGTTTGGCCTTTGGCGCTCGAAAGCGCAATTGTGTTTGTTGTCGAGGTTCCGGGTGACTTTTCGACAATAAAGTTGGATAAAAAGATTATTTTTGTTTGGGTTATTGCGATGATATAATTTGACAGATAAAATCGTTCTTTTTTATTAGGGAGCTGTAATAAATATGTTAAAAATATCTAACTGGTTGAAATGAATACTTATTTAAGAAACAATTAAAGCAATTAATTTTATATATAAAATGTTAATATTTTTAAGCATGGCTCAAAGACAAATCACTTGTAAGATCAAAGACAAATGACTTTAAAAGACAAAACGGCACGATGATCTAATATTTTATTTTGATCTATCTAACAGACATTATGCCAACATTAATAAAGTATCTTGAACAAATTATTTCAATTCGTAAGGGTTTACAAATATTATTATCCCAACACTTCAAATATGCCAATTATTTGTCTCGTATTTTCAAAATATATTGACAATGACTTCCGAAAGGATTTTGACTTGAAATTTAAACTCTTTGTAGAAGTTTTGTAAAAAATATTTTCTGTATTGCTCAGACTCAAAATAAGAGAAGCTAATAAACCGAAAATTGTCTTCAATAATAAACTGGTCATATATATATATATATATATATATATATATATATATATATACATATATATATATATATGTATATATATATATATATATATATATATATATATATATATATATATATATATATACTGATACTGAGATTCACTTTCTGTTTTTTTATTATTTATGCTTATATTTTTTATGCAAAACATGCTTTAAAAATTTATATTAATTTATCTAAAATACATTAGAAAACTCATTCATCCAATAATTTCGTTATTTCCGCTTGCGTATTTTCCGTTTACGTTTGTTGCGTTATTTCCGCTTACTTAAAATGCCTTTTTATATTTCCAAAACTAATGAAGTTGGTTTAGTCGAATACTTACTCGACAAAATCTCTTTTTTTTTCATATTTTTGCATTGGTTCCATATTTCTGACGGCTATATTTCTGAGCGAGTTTTATGTTTCGTAAACGAGGCTAAAAAATTAAAAGTTTTAAATTGAACTTCATTTTATAACGAAACCCCACAAAATGGGGCACTCTGAAATTATTTTTAATAAGAGGAGGTACTTTATCATGCACTCAGGTCTAAAATCATATACACTGCGAGGGTGTGAACCAAAAATAGACAAATGTACGGCCGAAATTCTGTAAATGAAAAACTCTGGTACCTTAAAAATATAAGCAACTTACCGTTCACATAAACTTACTGTTTACAATTAACTTCTACACTTATCGATTTAAATTAAACACAAAATTTATTGCAATCTTTTCCTCTTTTCTATTTCCAAACCTTAAATTATCGTTCAGTATATAAACAGTAACAATTAACGTCTTGTGGAATGTTTAATGCATAATTAGTGAATGTTTTAATAAACTCGGTGTCTCTAAAATTGTCTTTTTATTTACTTTTTTCATGTGAATTTGCGTAGGTAGTTGGAAGTGAAAATATAATTCACGGCTTTCCGTATCGATTTATATATTAAACAGAAAATTATAGCTATTTTTTCCTCTTTTATATTTTCCATACATTAAATTATCCTTTAATATATAAATAGTAACTATTAATATTTTTTGAAATATTTAAAGTATAATAAATGAATGTCTCAATAAACTTTGTACCATGTCCATAAAAAAGAAAAACTGATTTTTTTAAACTAATTTCTGGGGGATTTTGGTAGATTTTTTTAAAATGTAAATATAATTAATGTCTTCTCGTATCGATATTTATAAAACATGAAATGAATTTGTTGATGAAAGAAATATGTTTTGCGTTACATTTTGTATATAAATAATAACTATTAACGTTTTTCGAAACGTTATGAGGCATAATGAGTGAATGTCTCAATAAGCTGCATAAACATTTCTTTAAACTATTTTCTTGTAGATTTGGATAAGTTGCTTGAAATAAAAACAGTCAAATAAAAATATGTAACGATAAATATTGCAAAGAAATTGTATATATTACAAAAAATTACAAGAATAGCAAAAAAATTGTTTCAACCATTTATTTTTTAATATTATTTTCGGGTAATATATTAACGGTATTCTTTACCGGTTGAACATTTATTCTATGTTCAAGAAGAGCCACATATATCCAGGAAGTATTTTAGAGGTATCATGTTATCAATTTAAAATGTTAACTCAAAAAATGTATCCGTTACTGCCTTCCTTAAACCGTTATTGTTCAATAAATACATGTTCTAAAAAAATATTATACATCCTGTGTCCTTTTACGTATTATTAAATATACGGCAGTGAACATTTAATATTAATTTGATAAGCCACTTTTGTCCTTAGCCAAAAAAATAGATAAACAAAACACACTTCCCTATTAATAGAATTAGTATGCTAATAGTGGATTGCAACTAATGCATTGCAGGACCAGGATATAAGCCGAATGCGTTTAAAATAAAATCATCGAAAAACAAGAGATCAAGAGAATTCAGGAAAGGTATACGACTTACAAATTACAAAGTATTTTTTCGTGTTTTGAAAAGTAAAATTTAGAAATGACTTAACAGGATTCTAAATAAGAAGAGAATTATGACATCCTTTCATCAAATAGTACCAAAAAATGTTAGTACAGCAAGACAAAAATATCATTCCGCGGGTTGGATAGTCTAAAAAATATTTCTCACGATATGGTAACTGAACAAATAACAGGGGTTAAAGAGTATTTCTACCTACGTCACAATAACGGAATCCTCCTGCAAATGACGACAACCCAACCCTTTTTTAACATTAACTGTCTGTCCCGATAGCAAAAAAAAATACCACACAAGCAACACTCGAAGCTGTAACCCCATAAAAGGATAATACCATAGTATTTAGGATACCCGATTGCAAAAAATAGGGATATCTACTTATTGATTCCGCACTTTTATCCTTTTGAAAAAAAAGTTTACGGCTCCCAGTTACGTCGGTATCTGATGCCGATTTCAAAAGTATCACCAAAAAAATGCTTCCATTTTGCCACCGTGGGTAAATTTTTTTTTGGATTTTGAAGTCAAGGGTTGTCATTGTGTCGAGTCTAGTATTTTCAGTGGTATTATACGATTTTGGGTATTACAGTTAAGGTAAACAATAAAAGTGTTAGTGGTACTTGTATAAGAGTAATGTAATTTGGATCTGAAGTTAACGTTTTGACATTGTGCGACTTTTTTTGGTTAATAGCTTGTTGTCCTTCGTTTTTAATACATAAATAAATAAAAGTACGTTTCTAATATTCGCTTATGTGCTATTACTACGTAATTTCAAGCATGTTTAATCAATCGCTGATCTTTTTTCTTTTATTTATCTATCCTTACAAAAATATATACAAAATTAATATTCCTGTAAAAATATTGGATCTTGATTTTGAAAATAGCTAAATAGTTTGAAATACAGAAAATCAATCAAAAGGTGTGAATGTTACGTGGTCTTGTAATATATTATTACGTATATTCACGATCCTGTCCCTAATCAGGTATTTTTTATTGTAATAAAGTTTTAGAAAAAAACAATTTCATTTCATCTCTATAATGCAGGTTAAATGATTGCAATATTGTATGATATAAATCAGTCGAGTAGGTGCAAACAAATAAACAAACAAACAATATTTATCGTTTCAAATTCATCGGCTGCCATATTATTAAGCACGAACAATAGAAGCCCTTATTGCGTCAGTATAAAAGATATTATGGCCACATCCTATTTATTTCGTATGTGACTTTCTTCTTCTAGGTCTCAATTCAACTTCGATAATACAGAAAATAGTTTGCTGTTGCTTCATGTCTCGATAATTAAAAGAAACAATTATGTGTCGGTATTATTGAAAATAGTTTCGCTTTACGTATCCGATCAATCGCTGTTTGACTGTATACATGTATATAGATTTTAGATGTCAAATATATTCGCATTCTTGTTACGAGGATATAATTTTTTAGGTAATTATGTTTTATTAGTAAATAGAATCAATAAAAACAAAGCAAATCCCGTGACGTTTAGTAAATAATGTACACACATGTCGTCACGTTCAACATTCGTCTCACATGCGACCTGAAGTGGTTAAGCTGATGCATAATACTAGCTAAAACCACATCACGTCGCGCCTAGTCCACGTATCGGTTTACGAATCTAGCGAAGTAAAATAGGTAAACATATATTTTAAAGGCAAGTTTAATAGTTTAAAGTTATATCATTACCACTTTTATGACAGCGGTTGTACGATTGAATTACGATAAAAAATATAAAAAAAGTGTAACAATTTTCTGGTAACCGGATCATAAATACTAATAACAAATCTTTCTGTGTAAATGTGGAAAACTTAACAAAAAAACTCAACCTTATCTAAATGTCTATTATGTTAATAAGAACCTACCATCAAATCAAAAAAACGCAGACATCAGTAAGGAAGGCCGCCCAATTTTACCCCCGCTCTAGTCGTCCGCCCCTGCACGCTGCCCTCACCGACTCGGCTTGAATGCACTGTCACACTGGTCTATCTATTGAAATTTCCTCCACGTTCCCCTACAAATGTTACGAAGGATGGAGACAAATGATTAACTGGAACAATCGTACTGACGTTTGCACTCTTAGATGCAGTGCAGACGTTACTATGGCATTCAACGTGTTTCTGTGACAGAGAAGATTTTCAATTTCTTCTAAAATTAAGGCGTCCAGTTTCCAATTTTTATATTTAAATATATGAATACCATTGGCTACATAACATATTTAAGTAAAATGTTTAAATCAAAAAACGCTTTCGTTAAATTGTTATTATCTATTCGATTCTTTACAAAATTTTCAGTTCTGGTTAAAAAATAAAATGTGGTCTGTTTACCTCTTTCTTTGTTTTTCTTTCACACTTAAATGACCCAAAGAATTTTAAATTAAATGTTGAATACAGGTAATACATGTCCTAGATTAAAAGTAGGCTATATATAATTACGCTTATAATACATACTATTACGCTTGCTAACATAATAAAAGTGGCACGTTGTCTGTTAATTTGTTTGTCTTTCTTTCTTCACTATAGCAAAATGTTAAAACTCATATTTGACAAATTATGTTCGAAATAATTCTTACGTCATAACTATTTACCGATTAATCTGAAAAAAAGATTGTCTCGTTTTTCTAATACGACGTGGTAGAAGTCTAGAGCTAAAACTAGTTTTAATAAAAACGTAAATTCAATTATTTTAACGAAATTTGACTGAGCAACTATGGATCTTTGACAAGAATATGAGAATCCGATATAGCATCATATAGTTCAGGGCCGTCTTAGTGTCCCATCTTTACAAGGTAGCTATCCAACGCGTTGAAAAAAACCTAATAAAATTCATCACACACAAGTACAGTCACCAAATCAGTCAAAAAACACCGCGAGGTCAGCTCCATTCATCGAGATACCGACAACAGCAAACGGGCCTGTTCTTCATCTGGACTTCGTTAACATCCACAAAATATATTTAAACATTTTTGGACAAATCATTTGAAAATCATAATCTTTGATTATTAAACTGTTATGATTAAGTTATCGCTTGTTAGGATTCCATAAAGAGAAAAAACGTAAGGTTGCATAAAGAGAAAAACGAAAGCCTCACAAGGTCATTCACATGTCATCTACCAGTCTGTCACAGTCATTTTTCTCCGAAACTGAGTGATATGAAAACATGAAAAGTGGAAAAATAACAAAGCATATTATTCGACACGTATCTCTATAGCTATCACTCAAAAATATTTTTATGAAAACTTTTTATAGGAGCTAGTTAAGTTTTTGAAAAAAAATTAAAATTCCGTGTATGGTTTACTTTGTTATCATTAGAAAGGGCTGAAGGGATGAAATGGCATGTTTACATTAATATGTAATATTTACTACGATAAATTTACATAAGATTGATACTTTATACTGAATAATAAAGAGAGAAAAAAATGAAATATTTTAATAGAAAACAAATTTGTCCAAATTATTTTTTTCCTATTCAGAACAAAGCACAAATCATACATTTTATGAAAATTATAGGAAAAACGTTAGATTAACTTCGCCAATCGTCAGCCAATCTTATTAGTGATATTTGATTGTGAAAAAAATTCTACTTTTTAAAGGTTTATTTTCCTGGGAATAGTAAGATTTCGTAACGTATTAAAGAATCTTTATTAAATTTCCATCGTCAAAAGCGATTATCGGCTGAAAAAAAAACAACTTATCTGCCGGTTTGGTTTTTTCTCATTCAACAAATTCACATTCGTAAAATGTTTTTTCATCAAAACATTTTACGTTAAAAATAACGTGACGAATCAAACCTGTGAAAATGTTTCGTAAGGAAAAATACACCTATATCTGAAGGCAAATATTTTTGGATATTAATAATAAATTTAATTTTTAAATTCTAAAACAAAAAAGTATCAAACTTATGCACACAGGTACGCACACTCATAAACAAATACTTACACATGTGCTCTTTACACATGTTCTGCTTTACAGTATTTTATTCTGTCTTATAAAAATGTCCAATATGATTATATTCTTCTGTGTTGATTAATCATTACATTGACATTGAAGACAAACTAGCCAATTGTTCAAAGGATTGAATCGCAATTTTTTGGTTTTTTCTTTCGAATTCAGGTATTTTTTTTAATAATCGATTGTATTTTATTTGCCTTTACTTTTTAGTCGATTTGAATTTTCAAAATTTTAGTCGATTTGAATTTGACTAAAAAGTAAAGGCGAATAAAATACAACGGATTATTGAAAAATACCGGAAATCAAAAGAAAAAAAACCTAGAAAAGCATGCATATTTTTATGGATAGAACTGTGTTAACTTCTTTTTCCTCTTTATTAATATCGTCTCTGAAACATTTGATATAGATAATTGAGGTATTTGAAATAAAACATAATGTAGTTCGATTTTTAATGTATTATTTCAGGTACTGTTGTGTCTTTCCGGTTTTTGTGACTTCCTATACCACATTATGTTTTGAACTTCTTTGGATCATCTTCCTTTAGTATTATTCAAATGTACCGTGCATTTGAAGCGCAAATGCAAGATGATTCAAATTTTAGAAAATACTCCCTCAAAAACTCTTTCAAAACTTAAAATGTTTAATAGCTGGTAATGTCTTACATTATTCAAGTAGAAATAACTTGATATAACCTTCATTTTGCAGAATACACGTGACATAATATACACGTGGCACGTGTAAGACGAATGAATAGTGAACGAAGCAACTGAACCCCGTAAAATCTCCAACAATTATCGGAAAAAATATTGACATATTTACATGTAACATCGCACGGAACCGCGCCAAAATCAGCCTTTCTCGCAACATAATAGCCACACCCATACACCGCCCGCCCACCAAACTTTGCAAAATAAATAGCCATGAAAAATACACATTTCTGATGCGGACCGAAAAAATAAATAAAATATGTGGCGGAAAACGGGATATGTATCGAACCACTAAATTATGTGAATAGGAAGCCATATTTTTTGTCAATCCGCCCCCTCTCCTCTCTCTCTTACGTCACCCTCGCTCGGCTTCAGCGGGGGTGGGGTAGGATAGCCCCCCCAGTTAGTCATTAATGTCAGTTGACCAGGGAGTGACTATGTGGGGCTTTTAATAGATGAAAGCTCGCTATGTGCAAAAGCGTTTGAGCTTAGCTTCTGCTTATGTACGTAAGTGATAGTGCTATTACTACGATCATTTTGACAATATTTTATTTTATACGAAGTTATATATTCATAATTTTTTAAGTAGATCATGGCATTGTGAAGCTTGCACTGATTTGAAATCAAAGTACTAGTTGTTGGGATTGAGGTTTTAAGGCATTTTAATTAAATATTAAAAAAATATGGTATGCATGTGCCAATATTTCTAAGAGCACATTAAATATATTGGAATTAATTATCGCAGCCAACTACAATCTAAAGTCGCTCACTGTCATCAAGCATTGCGTGGATTGAAATAACTTCTTCAAGGTATTGTACATTAATGAGTTTTTCAGTTACTTCTCAATTAAAAACAAAGATAAAATAATCTATGTATAAAATTATACAGTGATGACTCCAAAATGGTATGTGAAAAGCTGTTAACCAAGTTTAGAGTTCTTGAACTTATTATAATCTTGGTTAAAATGAAAAGTATTTTCACAAAGCCGTAACTTCGAAAGAATATACCCATGACATTTTACTGAGTAAAAATTGCGAAAATCTTTCGGTAATGATAAATTTATCTTTAAAAGTAGTACACGATTTAAATATTTAAACAAGTGTTTTGACAGATACAACCTTGTAAATTAAGTAACTATGTTCATTATTCTCGTTTGTCCATAAAACCTACCATAATTTGATTTTTACTTGTTCAAACTTCGGAAACCATCGTAATATATATCAAAACTACGATTTATATTAGAAAAAATAACGAGTCGTTTGTTTATCTCAATTATTTTATTTTACCCTCACATTTTCATACGACACGTGTAGGGCCTTAAACTTATTAACCAATCATCTAAAATTCGTTAAGTTAGTGTTCAAAAATTCTCAGGAATATAATTAAATGTTTCACGAGTCGTACAAAACTTAATAATCGATGGCACTGGTACAGAAATGGTTTATTTAATGCTGTCAGTATTTACAAGTTCATTTATTAATTATCGATAAATATGATACTACAAAATTCAAAAGAACATCCATCTGACCATTAATTTATAAGTTGTTACATAAAGCAATACATATTAGAGTCACTTAATTTAACAGCCATATTTAAAGTTATTTATTTACATGACTATTGGCGATCGATCAGGCATTCGATCGTCGTTAGTTATATAAATAAATAATTTTTATTTACACGTTCATTTATTAATTATGGATAAATATGATACTACAAAAGTCAAAAGAACATCCATTTGACTATTCATTCATTTACAACTTACTATATTAGGTAATACTTATTACAGCCACTAAATTTAAAAATTTTGCCATATTTAAAATTATTCTTTTGAATTTTGGCGATCGATCAGGCATTTGATCGTCATTAGTCATATAAATAAATAATTTTATTTACACGTTCATTTATTAATTATCGATAAATATGATACTACAAAATTCAAAAGAACATCCATCTGTCCATTAATTTACAAGTTGCTACATAAAGCAATGCTTATTAGAGCCACTTAATTTAACTGCCACATTTAAAGTTATTTATTTACATGACTATTGGCGATCGATCAGACATTTGATCGTCATTAGTCATTTAAATAAATAATTTTTATTTACACGTTCATTTATTAATTATCGATAAATATGATACTACATAATTCAAAAGAACATCCATTTGACTATTCATTCATTTACAACTTACTATATTAGGTAATACTTATTACAGCCACTAAATTTAAAAATTTTGCCATATTTAAAATTATTCTTTTGAATTTTGGCGATCGATCAGGCATTTGATCGTCATTAGTCATATAAATAAATAATTTTATTTACACGTTCATTTATTAATTATCGATAAATATGATACTACAAAATTCAAAAGAACATCCATCTGTCCATTAATTTACAAGTTGCTACATAAAGCAATACTTATTAGAGCCACTTAATTTAACTGCCACATTTAAAGTTATTTATTTACATGACTATTGGCGATCGATCAGACATTTGATCGTCATTAGTCATTTAAATAAATAATTTTTATTTACACGTTCATTTATTAATTATCGATAAATATGATACTACATAATTCAAAAGAACATCCATTTGACTATTCATTCATTTACAACTTACTATATTAGGTAATACTTATTACAGCCACTAAATTTAAAAATTTTGCCATATTTAAAGTTATTCTTTTGAATTTTGGCGATCGATCAGGCATTTGATCGTCATTAGTCATATAAATAAATAATTTTATTTACACGTTCATTTATTAATTATCGATAAATATGATACTACAAAATTCAAAAGAACATCCATCTGTCCATTAATTTACAAGTTGCTACATAAAGCAATACTTATTAGAGCCACTTAATTTAACTGCCACATTTAAAGTTATTTATTTACATGACTATTGGCGATCGATCAGACATTTGATCGTCATTAGTCATTTAAATAAATAATTTTTATTTACACGTTCATTTATTAATTATCGATAAATATGATACTACATAATACAAAAGAACATCCATTTGACTATTCATTCATTTACAACTTACTATATTAGGTAATACTTATTACAGCCACTAAATTTAAAAATTTTGCCATATTTAAAGTTATTCTTTTGAATTTTGGCGATCGATCAGGCATTTGATCGTCATTAGTCATATAAATAAATAATTTTATTTACACGTTCATTTATTTATTATCGATAAATATGATACTACAAAATTCAAAAGAACATCCATCTGACCATTCATTTACAAGTTGCTACATAAAGCAATACTTATTAGAGCCACTTAATTTAACTGCCACATTTAAAGTTATTTATTTACATGACTATTGGCGATCGATCAGACATTTGATCGTCATTAGTCATTTAAATAAATAATTTTTATTTACACGTTCATTTATTAATTATCGATAAATATGATACTACAAAATTCAAAAGAACATCCATCTGTCCATTCATTTACAAGTTGCTGCATAAAGCAATACTTGTTAGAGCCACTTAATTTAACTGCCACATTTAACGTTATTTATTTACATGACTATTGGCGATCGATCAGGCATTCGATCGTCGTTAGTCATGTAAATAAATAATTTTTATTTACACGTTCATTTATTAATTATGGATAAATATGATACTACAAAATTCAAAGGAACATCCATCTGACTATTCATTCATTTACAACTTGCTATGTTAAGTAATACTTATTATAGCCACTAAATTCAACAATTTTGCCATATTTAAAGTTATTTATTTACATGACTATTGGCGATCGATCAGGCATTCGATCTTCATTAGTCATGTAAATAAATAATTTTTATTTTAAAAGCAACAAAATTTTACAAAAATTAATGTGGGCGTTAAAATCAATTTTGAAAGGTTGCGTATTATATGTATTATCAATTTTGAAGTAACAATAAATCATTATCTTACATTTATTCTTTTCCCAAATTCTATTCAAAAACTTGGCCAATTTCTCAACATAATTTGACCCATAACCCACTTATCCCATTCTTCACGCATAGCGACGGGACAATGGCAACGAGAGCAGCAGCTTGTCCCATCCCTCAGGAACTATTCCGGGATAGCGGAACAAAAGCGCACCCTTCAAACTGTATTTTTTCTTCGTCTTTGTGCAACAAGGCGTCGATCCCGGAAGGGTTGCTTAAGGGCAGGTGTCGACCGAAACTCGGGATTAGCGTGAAATTAACGAAACACCTTTATTGAAAAGCTCTGTGGGGGATTTAGAGTCGAGTCAGCGTTTTTAGGTTTGTCTGGCGTCAGGTTCATTTGTGACTTTTTCGTTACCGCACGTAAAAACGTAGTGTTGATAAGCAGTGTCTTTTGTCTAATAGTAATTTTTTTTAATTTAATACTGAAAAGTCATATGCACTCTAAAGGGTATCTTACAATGTGAACGAATCAAATATGTTAGGCAATCGATTTATATTAACAATGAGTAGAATTATCTCGACGTGTGTTCCGTATGCACCGAGGCATATAAAAACATTAAAGTGTTCGTCGGATTTCTATAAAATTATTTTAAACTAGCGTGACCCGTGCGAAGTCTTCGCATTATTTATTCCATTATGAAGCTCAGATGACAGCTCAAACAAATATTTTACTAAAATTGACATATAGAGGCGCAAGTATCAAAAGCATTGAGCTAAAGCGCCACTTTATTTATACGTGAGTGGATTTGAAATTAAACAAAAATTTTACCGACCGTCAATCATATTGACGTTGAGCCGTTAGATGGCAGCATTGCTGTTTTGTATATATAATTTTAATAATTAATTAATTTGCAAAAACAATAGCAATAATAATTTTTTTAGTTGTGGATGCCGGTAGAGAAAGCCATTATCTATAAAATGATATATAACTTATGTGGATTAGTTGTGAGGTTTTTTCTAAAAAGGGAGAGTAACATCTTAACCTTAGCGTATTAATAAATTTGATGATGATTATGATGATGATAATATTATTTTTCATCATATGAATATATTTCCTCGTATTTATTTCAAAGATATAAAATATCGTAGATGTATAAAAAATTATGAAATAAATTGTTACGACAAATTTCAGTAAAGTTTTTTTTTCATAAAATTGACTTTGACCGTTATTTAGAAAAGGAAATTCGGGTACGTTTTTTGAGATGTACGTGGGTTAATATGATTTATCACTTCACCAAATTACAACTTCCCACGCCAAACTCGCTCAAGAAATATGTAAGTTATACCTACATCAATTCGTACAAAACGGTGCTTTAATAAGTATACATAAAAAGGTCACCAAATTTCGGATTACTTGACTATATATTTGGACTTAGAAATTCATAAATTGAAATGTAGATATAAATAAGAGAAAAACGATTGTGACAAGAAGGAAGGACATCTGAGTGAAATCAGATGAGAAAGAAATAGTTTGTTTTGAAGTTTTGTCTGAACTGTGGCGGAATCCCACACTGTGATATATTATTCACTATCGATTGCAAGAAATGTCGCATAGCAAAAAACTGAGTCGATTGCTCCCGGTTTTAATATATTTGACTTATTATAAATTATATTTAGAAAATTTCCTAAGTTTCGTAGTTTTGTCCATTATTAAGACGACATCCTCCATTATTATGTTTTCTTTACTATCAACTAGTGGAAATACTACGTATCAAAATATTGTGTCGATTACTCTCAATTATTATATATATGACTAATTATAAATTATATTTACAAAAGTTACTAAGTTTTATAGTTTTTTCCATTATTTAGACAGCATCCTGCATTGTACCGTTTTCTTTACTATCAACTGATGGAAATACTACGTAGCAAAATATTGTGTCGATTACTCTCGATTGTCATATATATAACTTATTATAAATTATATTTATAAAAGCTACTAAGTTTTATAGTTTTGTCCATTATTTAGATGGCATCTTGCATTGCGATGTTTTCTATACTGTCAACTGATGTAAGTGCTACATAGCAAAATATTGTGTAGATTGCTCTCGATTATCACATATTTGACTTATTATAAATGATATTTAGAAAAGTTACTAAGTTTTATAGTTTTGTCCACTATTTAGAAGGCATCCTGCACGGTAATCTTTTCTTTGCTGTCGGATGGTGTAAAAAATTGAGTTGATTGCTCCTAATAATTACATATTTGATTTCATAAATAAAATATATAATAACCGGAATTATACTTTGAGAATATCTTTAAAATGTTTAGTGATATCTGACATATTATCCGCCTTTAGATTCCGTACCAGAATGATATAAAGACAATATTCGTTGAATCATCTCAGTTTTTAACCGTCCCTCTGTGAATCACAAATATTTTTCTCATGGACCTTTTGTTAGATGTTTTTTCACGTTTGTTGGGCGTGGTAATATAATTTAAGTAAATTGCGGCAAATTGAGACAATGTTCGTTGAATCATCTCAGTTTCTGACTGTCCCTCTGTGAATCACAAAAATTTTTCCCATGGACCTTTTGTTAGATGTTTTTTTCACGTTTGTTGAACGTGGCAATATAATTTAAGTAAATTGCGGCTAATAGAGACAAATGTTCGTTGAATCATCTCAGTTTCTGACTGTCCCTCTGTGAATCACAAATATTATTCCCATGGACCTTTTGTTAGATGTTTTTTCACGTTTGTTGGGCGTGGTAATATAATTTAAGTAAATTGCGGCAAATTGAGCTTTTTGGATTCCATCTTCAAGAGGTACAACCATATCCTTATAAGATCACGTGTCCGTCCATCTCTCCTTCTATACCTCTGTCTGTCTTAGACATTTTTACCAGGAAAGTTTGACGTAGGAACTCGAAATTTCGGCGTAATGATAAAGCATATTAACCCACACATATCTCAATAGGTAACGATTAAAAATTAATGTGTGGAAATTTTAGAAGGAGCAGGAAAAGAAAGGGGCGGGAAAAGAATTTAATTTTTCTTCCATTTTCTTACATCGAGTAGAATACTAATTGAAAGGGAAATTTATAAAGGTTCCAAAACCTACTTTATTTTTAAATTTTATTTAAGATAGTCCTAGAGATATTATTTAAGCATTTTTCTAGAGCTAATACTCTAAAATATACATATGCAAAATTCACGACAATTTCTTTTTTTCATTTCACGTACTGTAGTGGATGTCGATGGAAAGAATAAATTATAAAGATTATAAAACGATTTTTGTTGAGAGCTTTAAGTAAGAATAGGTATAGGGATATTGTTTAAAATATCCACAAAAATTATGTTCCCACCTATGCTCGAATCGGTTGAAGCTGAAATAATGAAAAAATAGCCTTTATAGAAAATTATCCACAGTTTACCAAAAAACTATAGAAATTATTATAAAATTCCTGTTTTTATTTATTTTTACCACCTTTTTACGCCTTTGAAAGATGCGCTAGGCAATATATTTACATGTTATTTACATATATAAATAACTTAAACTGGACCATTGAGGTAAAAATATGCACAAGTATTCCATTTAATTTTTTAACATCAACTTTTTATGACATTTTGTAGAAAAAAAATGCTAAAATAGGTCTTTGTAAAGAAAAATATCACCGAATCTAAATTATGTAATTACATATCGATTACGTACAATTGACAGCAAAAAGATAATGATGTACATAACAATTTTATTTGAAAATATAAGAATATAGGACTTTAAGCATGCTTCGATGTCTTCGATGCCGTGGCACTAAACGTGCAAATTCGATTTTTTCTTGACCTGTTTTTTTTCTTAATTCGCTCAATAACTTTCACAATATTAGAAAAATGGCCCCATTTTTTTAATCTTTTTAATCTCACTTAATATCCCTCAGTAAACATTTAAAAAATTATTAATCTTACTACTCATTTTTTAAATTTTTACTGAGGGATATTGTTTAACATTACGTCTATCGAAATATTTGTAAAATATATACATTTTACAAATAAAAATGACGAAAAAGAGGCAAAATTCAAGAATCATGCCCCTCGCCTTCAGATTTGAACCAACATAGTTAAATATTTAAAAAATGAGAATTGTATCGCAGAAAAAATATTTCCGGAAAAAAAAATTTTAAAAAGGAAAAACAGAAAATATTTCGTATTCTTTTATATATGGGTTAAACTCATACCATGTGCTTACTGATTTCTTATTCTCTCATGTCACAGCATCAAAATTTTAAACCATTTTACAATAACAATATTAGAACTTATTTTGAAAAGGATATATTTATTAAAGTATATACATATATATATATACCCTAATATATATACATATATATATATATATATATATATATATATATATATATATATGTGTGTGTGTATATATATATATATATATATATATATATATATATATATATATATAATAGATATAATTTCATCTCGCTACAATCAATGCATATTTTTAACCTTTTATCTCTTTATTTGTATTTTGCGTAGATGATCAGTGCATAGCTTCTCAGTTTTTTCCTGATAAAATAAATATAAACATTTAAATAACCACTGTTCATAAGTTCTTCTTTTAACTTCCCGTTTAAATTAATTACTATTATACTACAATATTATACTTATAGCTAATACTGCTTAATTTTTTTTTGGTAATAATTTAATTTTTAACTTTTAACTGAAATAATATTTTAAATACAAAGGTGTGTTTCTCGGTTTTCGTTTCAGGAAATGACAAAGGCTATTTTTCAGCTCGGGAAATCTCATCCTAATCGTAATCACGAAATCTCATTAAATTTATTTAACTTGTATGTACACATATATCGCCTTTACTACGTTATTCTATTTACCGATCACCTGAAACCTCATCCCCAGGTGGAATCTTGCAATCTCACGACATCTATATCTTACCAGAAGAAAGTAAGATGACTAATCAACCTACTCAGAAAATTTTATATATTTCAAAAGGGACACATAGACATGTCAATGAAGACGCAGGCGTATTAAAATAGTATATATCTCGTATAAATCGTATTATATATCGTAAATCTCCTGTCGTATATATCGTAATAGTATATACCGTAATATCAAATCTACTGAAATCACATTTAAATTCACTCAATGTTCACTTTTATAATACCGATAATAATACGATGCCTTATGCTATCTCTACGATGATCATATTAAGATAACTGATCAAAGTATTTTATGTCCCCGGAAGACACTTAAAATACTTCAAATGTGTTCCATGTCCCAAAGTAAGAATAAACCTATATTTTACTGATATTTTACTTTAGTGATGAATCTCTACTTGCCTCAAAATAATTTGAAACCTAATGGAATAACATTAAAATTCACTTAATTTATACTTTTACATTAGTGAACACTTACAGAATCTTTAAACTTAGTCCATAAATTACTTCCCGCCTACCTCAGGAAATTTCATCCCCTTTCTTAGTCCGTCCTATTTTCGGACTTAATTTTTCGATCCTAACTCAGTCCGTTAGTTCCCACGCGCCATCCCACCTTATGTGTAGTCAATATACGTGTACGTATTCTCAAACATCTAGGCATGTAGATAACCGGGTCGATAAACGTTAATGTAGCGAATTCAATATGTTCTCCGGATATGCACTGGAGCAGAAAAGGGCTGAGACGGTCTCGTGTCAATATTTTTCCGCTGAGGAAAGCCGGGAGACACTGGATATTATTTGTCAAACGGTTCGAGGAAATCGCCCGGCTTTATTGATCTTTGGCGTTTTGTTTTAGTTTGTTGAGTAGCTTGAGTGACAGAAGATCCAATGTAAGTTTCTAGGTAAAGATTTGATAGGTGGATGTAGTAAATATTAATTGCCGGGAAAATCAAAATTATTTACTTGCCTATGTAAACAGGTTTGAAAGATGACTTCAAACCTTTCTTTTGAGGAAAGTTTTTGCCATTTCAATACTGTAATAAATTTACAATATTTTTAGGTCTTATAATAATAGATACTATTTAAAACTTTAACCGTAATAACTTTCCACATTAACTAAATCACCGGCACGTATTAACCAATTTGTATTTATAAATTCAATACGGATGATTTTATTTATTACGTTTTAGATCTTTTCACTAAAAACATAATTAAAAAAAAGGAATCGCGATGTTGGACACTACGACAGTTATTTTTGTGAAAATGTTATTAGTGTATAGTACATTGAAATAAAATTAATTTTTATTTTGAATCATTTAATTCATTTGAGACTTGCATATATTGAATGCAGGGTAAGGTTATGAGGTATAGAATACATATGCTTTGAAATTATTTGAATACCTTTTGCAAATGTCACATCTATCGCTCGGCAACGAGTTCACTTTGCGCTTACGCAGTTCGCGACGTACGGTCTACACGATGGTCTAAATATTTCTGGCATAAACTTTCGTCCTTCTCTAAGATGACGGCGCTATTTCTTTATTTTTGGCTAATTAATTCAAGCTTCAAATAACTTTGACAGAAAGTGTCGCCCATTTGCGTGCAATTGCATCCCCATATCCGGCATCGCTTTTTAAAAATATTTCCATGGCAAAAATCATTACAACATAAATTATTTAACATAAAGTAAAGAAAATTGGGTACAAAAAATTGGAATATTCTCGCATTTAAATTTTCAAAATCTCCAAAATTTTATTAGGGCAACAATAACCTTTTTATTTTTGTTTGTTTTCATATTTTTAATTGTTTACATATAAACCTATTTATATAATTAATTTTAACACCTCTATTTCTAATAACAAACAATAAAATATAGATAGTTTCTGTTTTGATAAATAAAAGTATTTCTTAAATATCCGTCATTCAATTCATTTTTTTCAAAATGTTCGCATTAAAACTTATGATTAAATGGTAAAATATACATCTCTCTCATGCCATAGCTAAGTATTCCAACATAAACAAGATTGTTCGGCACCACCATGGTCTAACTGATGATATATTTTGTTTTTTGTTCCATCATCCTTTGTCCGGTCCCTTGGCAGACGCAAGGGTTATGAGGGAAGGATAAGATGTTTCGCAAGTCATCACGGGTACAGCTTAGGCGTTTTTCGAAGTCTGTATAGTGCACAGCTGTAATAGGCACCCTTGGTATATTCCTCTAAAAATTAAATTTATTTCTATATATAATTACACTATAATGAAACGTAGGGTGTTTGCACTAGAGTATATATCATTTAGGGTTATTTATAAAGGGTTATTTAAAAAGTTAGTACTTTTACAAAAATATCAAGTAGTCTCGATGATGTTAGCCATCATAGAGTGGCTTATAAATAAAATCTGTAGATTTAGAGGACGTTAAATATATTATATCTCATGCCGCTAAATAAGAACAAGTATGCTTATTATGATACTTTATTTGTCATATAATACAACATGAAGCGAATTGTTATTAATATTTTTTAATTCTACATTTCATGCATCCAACCCATTTTAGCTAAATCAAAACTAAAATAAAGTACAAACTAAACCTTATTATTAGTAAAATTTAGGGAAAAGAAATCAAATCGGAAATCCGGAATGCATTGAAGCCTATCAACATGGTATATCCACTTTAAAAGTAAAGGTAAACTTAATCAAAATAATTGAAGTGTAAATCTCATTATGATTTATGAAAAAAAATTCTTTCAAAGCCGATAAATATTTTCTGAAAAAAGAAAATAAAAACTCAGCTTATTTACTAGACCGAGTCTATTTTTAAGCACTTCTGAAATCTTTGCCTATTCAAATAGACAGAAATTTAATTATCTCTAGGATAAATTGTGAATTAAATCATTTTTAAAATCAACGTTTTCTTGTTTCGAATATTCTTTCTCAAATAATAACGTTACAACATTTAATTCAATACAACTAATCAGTTCTCGTTTAATCAAAATCCTTAATGGAATATTTTTTTAAATTTACCTGATCTAAAACGACAATCGAAAAGAAAATGGGCAATATTATTACAGAACAAATTGATGAGTAAGTTTATTTAAAAAGTTTACTGTCGAAGCATAAAAAGACAAATTATGATGTGAAATAAATAATTTTAAAGTACGTGTCGACAATTATTTGAGGGGGGCAAGTATACACAGGTGAATCTTGAATTATGAAATCAAAGGAAGAAAATAAGAATAGGCTAGCGACTAATTAATTTTTTTTCTTCTTTTGCTAATGGCTCATTAGCTATAGAACAAAAAATTAATATTTATAAAACACTAATTCTGTCAGTTGCCTTCTATTGCAGCGGAAGCTGGACATTGAGCAAACATACTCAAAACAAATTTTTGAAAGAAAATACTACGCAAAATCTTCGGTACTGTCTAAGAAAATTTCTTTACAAAGCGCATTCTTTATAATAACCAAATTTATGATCGATATAAATAACCAGACAATGTTAAAGTCATCAAATCATACCGAATAAGGTGTTATAGACATTTAGATCAGAAGATAACAACCCGGCTAAGCTATTAACTCTCAATACGCTAGAGAGTACCAGGAAACGGGGAAGACCTACACTCAGATTGCTTAATGATGTCGAGAACAACTTAAAAATATTAAAGGTTACCAGTTGGAAACATAAAACATCTGATAAACTCCAGTGGGTAAGGCTCGTTGGGACGGCCCCGGCCTGCTCTAGGCTGTAGTGCCAAGAAGAAGAAGAAGAAGCGACTAATGAAACAGCCATCTTACTGCGCAAAATTATTTTATTTTTATATGTAATTAACATAATCAAATTAAAACTTAAGGTTGTTTGCGTCTTCAATTTTTTTACAGAATCAATAATTATATAGCAAGCAAAGCAGATGCCAGGTATAGAGGTCCAAAAAGTACGACGAGTAGAAAGCACTGATATAATGGTAATTCTGTTACTCGGTACTCATGTCATCTCTCTTCTGATGTAGGGATGTTATCTCGTGCGGTAGCTGAACAGAATTTTTCCACTTGTTTTCCAAATCATGGCGTTGTTTTCCTATTATAGGGTAAATGATTCGTTTCCATAAAGCTTTTTAATTTTTTCAAATTTAATATAAGACATCGCCCCGGACGGACGATCTTTTTTGGGCTTTGGAATTAATGCTATGCGAAGATTTCTCACGTGTCCGTTTGTCTGTCTAGCACAGTCGATTATCTCAAAAACCGTTTGATATCGGAATTTGAAATTTAAATTACTAATAGATCACATTTATAAAACGTATATTTTACAGTGGCAAATGCTTTAACATATTTATGTATAGCCCACCACAAATATTTGTGGTGGCCTAATTAAATATTCAAACTTTTTTTCCTTTTAAGGAAAAAAGAAATATTTTTCCAAATTTTTAAATGGCATAAATGCATCTAAATGTTCAAAAAAATTCATCTCCCTTAATTTATAAAATTATTGCACCAAAACTCATACAGAAACAGGAATAGTAAACTAGAAGTAGATGATTATAGGAAAACTATAGACGTTATATCAGGTCTTATACTCTTTGAAAAATTCACGATATCCTACAAAAGATAAACGCAGTGGAAAATAATATTAACACTATCACTTAGAGACATAATATCTTTACAAATAGCCCACCTGAAAATGTTGTCATACAACGAAACCTAGATCGTGGTTAATAAATTAAGGAAAGTAGATATAATACGTAGTTGCATTTAATTGTGTAAGTTATATATTTAATATTAGCCAAATATTATCAATCAATATTAACATTTATAAATAGTTTAATAAAAACAATTTTTACGCGTAAATGTTTAAATTTGTATATACACTCAAATATACAAGAACTACTCGTACTTGGCAAGCTGTTTATAAATCCTTTATTATTTCTACAAATGGAATAGTAAAACAAGTAGACTATAAGAATCTATTGATTTAGAAAAATTAATTTAACCATAATTGATCTAGAAAAGTTGTGAAAAGCAGAAACCTGTAACGCCAAATATTGAAAGACAACAATGGTTATCTCTCGCTCAAAGAAAAGCTATCTCTAAAAATTACTGTAAACATTTTCTGTATATAAAACTAGACGTTACTGGCGGTTTCGCTGGGGGGAAACGAAATTTATGGAGATTTGCTGAGTGTCTGAATGACAAAATATTTACTTTGATTTTTTGTATCATGATAAATAAAAAGCTGTACCTTCGTGAAAAAATTTTGTTTTTCTTTTATAAAGTAAATAAACTAATGTAGTAAACAATAGCTTTACTGTACAATTCAAAAATAAATTTTAAAACTAGATCATTATCAAGTTTCAAAGCCTTTTTAATTTGTAACTATTTTTAGGGTTCCGTACTTCAAAGGAAAAATCTAATATTTATATAATCGCTCACGTGTCCGTCTGTCAACCTGTCACAGTAGTGACAGGTTGACAGCTAATAGATAATAGTGACAATTTTTGGGAAGTAAAACAATAAGGTTTTCTAATTTAAAAACTATGTGATTCAGCACCAAATAAACTATAGGCAGATTACTTTTATGTATTTGGATGGATTTTTGAAGTGAAACTTCTTAGGCGGTAATTCGATAATCGATAGTGAACGAGAATTTAGAGTAAAATTTTAAGGTCGCGTTATGTTTAGGCACATTTCGTTACATGAGAGAAAAGAAAGATATGACGTAGAGAGAAAGAAAAAGAGAGCTATATATTCCAACACTATGGAAGTGGAGCATAAGAGAGGGACGTATACACAACGATACAAAACGACTGAATAAGATAGTGTCGCGCATGCGCACATTGTAGATGTACGCCTCAAATGCTACATATGAACAACTGAGGTACCAGGCATACGTTGTGTTACTAATATTTATCATTGCCTTTTATGACTATTTTAATTGAAATTAATCTATGTAAATTCATATGAAGATTTTATTAGATATTTACGTCGTTCTGTAATAACATTTCATTAATTTTTCTGAATACATAGTATTCAAGTTTTCTCACACAAATTTAGTATAATCTTTGAATTTACGTGTAGTATATTCTCTCTCTCTCTGCTATTTTACCCTTACTATATTCTTACAAAGTATTATCATGATACATAGAATCATAATATTACATACTACCTTGTAAATAAAAGAAAATTAGGCATTTATTTATTATTTTATTTTTAACTTAACATTTTATAACATTTAACTGTATTGAACCGACTTTCATTTTGGCTATGATGATGTAAAATGCATGAGAAGGAAGATAAGGATAGGGCACTGCAGCATTAGTAATCTATCGGTTAATTGAGATTAAATATAATATAAAGATTAAATGAAAACCGTTGTCCAAGTTATAATATATTTTCAAGTCAAATAATAGACACTCCATGATCGCATACAAACCGATTCAGTAGAACACGGTCAAAATTATTCTATCGCAATAAAGCTGTATATCAATTACTTTAACCCGAATATTATAAATGGATTTTTGCTAACGATATAGCCATCAGCAAATATATACAAGTACGCGTGACGCAAACAACAATCCACTCGGTAAAGCAGCGCTCGCACCGAGCGACTAAAATGAATATCATAAGACAAATTGTATAAAAAAATCAAATTTACCTGCGTTTTTGTAATGCGTCTTTGTCAAGTGTAATAAAAAAGATGAAATGTATTTTTTGTTATTAATCGCTTTTTTGATCATATATTTTTACATTTAAAGCAATATTATGAATTAATTTTTTTTATATTTGCAATTAATATAAAACTGACACACGAATGCAATGCAATTTCGACATGAAATATATATTTATAATTTTGGTATTTGCGCCTAAATCATAATTTTAACGATTTATACCAATTATTGTTTAGTAAATAAAGTATATTTCCATAGTGATATTTAATGAATGACAAAAAAATTCTAAATTATGGTACAAAACCAAAATTGTTTCATTACCTCCAGAAATAATTGAAAAAATACACTCATTTATGATAAATTGCAGTTTAGGCTAGACGTTGTTCATTTCTCCGTCTGATATTTTTATATAAATAAGTGAAAATTTTCTCAAATATTTAGCTTATTTTCATTCATATGTTACCAAAACACGATTTCTAAATAAATAGAAAGAACAGACGCTTAAAATATATCTTTATATTATTTAAAATATATCTTTTTAATTCAGCGTAAGAATAATATTATCTTTCATATCAAACCCCACTTATTATGAAAAAGATGTTTATGCTTTATTAAGCATAATGATTTTTCACATTATTTTTTAAACTATGATACTTAAGCAACCAATAAATTTTAATAACTTCAATATAAAAATGAATAATAACTGAATAATTAATGTATCTAACTTAGAAAAATTAAAAAATATTAAAACAAATGTATTTTTCACAATTAAATGAAACTACGTGATATAGTATTATCTCCACTTTCTTTAAGTTCTTTACCACGACCTAGGTTTCGTTGTATTACAACATTTTCAATTGGGCTATTAACAAAGATCTTTGCTAATATCAAAGATCTTTGATAATTGTGAATAATGAATTTCTACAAAATTAACGCCAAATATATCCAATAAATGAATTTTTTTTCTTTCTCTTATTTTGAACGATATGACTCAAACATTTGTATGATAATGTTTTATAAATATCGCAAGAAAAGTATAAACAGAATCTGGATTTATATAATTCTAAAAAAAATTGAGTTTCAGTTACAATAAAAATTAAATCACATAATTAATTACCACTTTTCATGGCGTGTAACTTGATTGTCATTGTGCGAAATACAAACTCGTGAATGAAATTATGTGAAATAATGTATGTTTTTTTAATATAAATCCACTAAAAATCATACTCATGAACTACATTATACCTATTATAATCAATAGTGGTGGTGGACCTTAATATTAAAACCGTCCATTTATTGATCAGAAATAGAGAATGAAATGGTTTTAGTTTTTTTTCAAGTTATATTTCCGTCAAAATTTTGGTTAGGTAATAAGTATATTTATTTTTTAAATATCTTAAAATGGTAAACGATTAGGAGGACGCTAATAATATAAAAGAACTTAGTGGATTATTTGAAGAATTCGAATAATGCAAAGAATAAATGTGGTATAAAAAATAAATTAATGAAAAAGTATAAAAAGTACATAAACGCTATGAATATAAGTGGAACGAGGTAGGTATAAAATACACACAAAATAAATTAGTGAAAAATGATAAAAACTGAAAGAATTCAGAGAATACATGGAGAACAAGGTATATAATTAACCAATAATTTATACAAAAAGAAATATTGAAAACTGTATCTTTTATTTCTTTTTTTTCTTCTTCTTTAACCTTGTTTTACTGTAGACGCCTCCTTAATTCTATACCACTATTATTATTGGAAAAAGCACAAATGGAGGGGCCATTTGTGCTTTTTCCAATAATTTAATTCAAGCTGTTCTTTTGATGCCATCGTATCGTATTTGATCTTCCTTGTAGGCACTTTTCATCCCACGGTATCCATTCCACAAACACTTTACACCACGAGTCCTACTTTCTAGCACTTCTCGACAAGCTTAATGATGTCCGCGATCCTGGTCTTGCCCCTGCACCACCGTTTCTCTTTCGATCTCTCAGCTTGTCCCCTACCGATTTCATTTCAATTGCTCTCTAAGCCACACTGAGCTTAACCAGGATTTATTTTGTAAACATGTATCGAGCCGTAATTTTCATTTTGAATATAAATTAATTTTGGAGAAGGCTGCCCACGTGAGCCTTATGCGCTAGTCTATTTCATTGCTTTAGTTTCCTATCCCCATGACAACCCCTCGACCAAGATATGCCTATTCCTTTACCCTTTCTATAATAGTTTGACGTATCCTGATGCTCACGGTATTATCTGAATAGTTAGTGATAATCTCGGTTTTGTTCAAGTTTACTTCCAACTCAACCCGCCTATGGGTATTACTTAGTTCTTGTTTGTCCTGGCCGTCTAAGAATAAGACAATATCGTCAGCAAATCATAGATTGTTTAGTCTTTTTCCCGCTATATTAAGAAGAAGAATTCCCTAATCCTGCATTCTAAAGACGTCCTCCAAAATCAGTGTAAAGAGTTTCGGAAAGAGAGTGTCTTTCTTCTCTCCACTCTCGTTGATTTTATTTCTGGTCGAAGGTTCACTTTCAAACTTCTATTTTGGTAAATATTCTCTATCAGATGAGTGCAGTGGTGGTCAATTCTGACATTTTGTAAAGGCTGAATTATTGCCAAATACGCAATGATATCAAAGGCTTTTTTATAATCAATTAATGCGAACAATAAAAGCATTTGATACTCCATGGCATTTTCGACGATAATTCTCATAGCCAGTATGTGGTCCATGCTGCTAAATCCATTTCTGAAGCCATCGTTAAAAGAGAAAAATATTTTTAAACAGGCAATTAGTAAAATATAATTTTTTTTTAAAGTAATTAATATGTTACCAAGCAGCTCCGGTCAGCACGCACCTTAACTGCTAACTCGAAATCAAAACCCCGCTAGTCCATCTCGATATCAGATCCGCGAAGTAATCGAATACGTAGCGAACCTCGACATGTATTGAATAATAGGATATTAATGATGTCTTTTTGATTAATGGTTCCATGCCAAGTCGCAGGACTAGCGCTGTCATGACGGATGAGCGCGGTGGTGTCGACGCGCGGCGGCACTGATGTGACTATCTGCGGTACAACATATCATTTTCTGATATGGGATTTCTCTTGTAACCTATAAGAAGTATAAATCCAGGGTATATTTATGGGAAATATATTGTATATTGAGGACACAGAAGTATATGATCCATTCGATGCAGTCCTACCTCTCTAGGAGGAAACTTACACAGACGTATTGTTTGAAGTAACGCTTACCTAGCGACTTGCATTAGCCAATCTAATAATATAAACAGGCTTTTTTTCTTCTTTCGTTATGAAAAGAAACAGCACTTACATAATTTGGACTAAACTTTACTCCGTTTAAACATCCGGAATGCGTTTTAAGTATTAATTTTTCAAAGAAAACAATTTTTACGCAAAACGGAGGTCACATTTCTTAACCAATTAAAGTGAAAGGCTCAAAAGTACTTTACATTCATATTTCAGTTAAAGTCGAAGATGAGTTGAATCGGTTTTAAAGTTTGAAAAAGGCGAAAACGGTTCAGATTTTTTGAAAAGTTTTTAAAATGACATTTTAAATCAAATGTGTGTTTTAAATTAAATGTAGATGACACATTGTTGAATAGCAGAAATCTATATTTATGACATTTTAATTTTTTTTTTTAAATCCTCTATTTCTTCTTATTAAATGCTCTATGTATGTATACGTTAGTCTGTTGTATAGCTATTAATCACACATCATAATGTAATCATTTTATGGAATTATTTATACGTTCTTCAGAGAATATCAACATTTAATTTTTCATGAAAAGCAAATTTTCTCATTTCTGCACGGATATACTGAATTTAATGGAAGTTTTTGTAGAAGTTATGGCCATGACAATCGGAATACTACTAAGATAAAACTTTTAAAAGATAATCTAAAACACTATTGTTATTCTTCGATATGAGATTAAAAAAGTTTTTTAAAATGCAATTTTAGGCATCCGTCAGTCATTCTCATATATGTTCGTAATCATTCAAAAAACCCGCCAATTGTGTCCGGCTCGCTCATTGAGGGTCCCGTACATCGTTTGAAGTAAAATTGTTACATTTATCATAAGTCAACACTAATATGGATTTCCTAGCTTAATAAATATTTAATAATACTTTATATAATTAGGTAGAGGAATACATAGATGATCGCGAATATATATATATATATATATATATATATATATATATATATATATATATATATATATATATACTGCCTATTTTATACATTGCCAAAAATTATGGAAAATAATATTTGATACCTTTTAAATCAAATGATACCCTATATTATAAATGGATATTTTAATTTTTTTCGAACATCTAATTTTCTCCCAAAATAACCAACCACTCCCACCCCAATTAATGTCCATATAACTGGTTTTGAATATTAGTGCTACGGAGATAAGTTAATATACTTTATAACCATGTTAAATTTCAAGTGTCTATATCAAGCGGTTTCTGAGAAAAACAAAGTAAGCAAAATACATACACATGGAATTTATTAAGATTCCCCAATTGCCACAAAAAGTATATTTGGATGTTTGTTACTCAATCACAATGAAGCGTCATAACAGATTTTAATAAAACTGCATGGACATAGTTCACGATTCACACTAATACGATAGTAACTTTTTACCCGAGAAATAATATTATTCCTTTTAAATAACATTATTCATTTTTAAACTTTATTATCGCAACATGTAAAAAGATGGCGCCACTTGTATACATCAAGAATTGGTTGACTCATTCTAAATTTTAATATTTTTCGTACAATATTGTGAAATATAAGTTAATTAAAAACCAGTCTTGAAAAAAATTCAAAAATTGATTGAAAAATAAGCCAGTTGTTGGCTTTTAAATTTGAAGATACGGATAGAGTTGGGTATATCCTTGTCTCTTTTCCTCTCCTAGAATATAATATGCAATATTAAAAATGACCTCACAACACGGTATTGCCGTCTTTTTTTAAAGGTTAAATCTAAACTTTTATAACTCGGTAAATTTTTAAAATTATTAAAATTTTTTTCGCTATTCATCAGCTTGTACCTTAAAATTATGATTAATCAAATAAAAAAAATTAGTCAAATACCCAATTTAACATTATTTATAGATCAAAATGACAAAGGTTTCATTGGGTTAGAGGCAAATCCCGCAGTCCTAATCACAAATCCATGCGAACGACACCGCCAGTAAAAAACTGGTAACTCATATTTTAAGCTATATAAGATAAGAGATACCAAACTTTATAAAGTTGAACCAAACATTTTTTTCTCTTATTAAACAAGTTAATAAGGCGACCACATTCAAGTATTATTAAATTGTTTCTCACTTAAAAATAAACATATGATAATCCAAAACATACCCAATTGAGATTAGATAGAAAAACTTGTGAAGTTAATTCTCAAATGTCATAAGATCTACGCGGAAGAACCGCACAAATACAAGATATAGCGACAATGCACAGCGTGAGATGTCTACTTGACCGAACGTAAGGAGGCGCGATTGCTATTTTCCGTTGGGAAATTACTTTCAACGCCATATAATAATGTTTGTAAGAAAATATATGACTTTCATCTCACTAAGGAATATTTCAAAGGCTGGGGCCGACAAAACGTTAGAGAGTTAACAGAAAAGAGTTATCTTTTCAACTGATGGAAATAATACTTGGTCGATTTTGAATATCGTTCTTTTAATAACCGATTTTATCTAAGAAAACGATTTTATTTCTGGCCATATTTCTAAAAATTTACTATTTTTTTCTAAAATAACAGTTCAAGCTGGTGATTTAATTATATAAGTCTTTTTAATTTACAATGGTTACATTCTGCATGTTAACTTGCATAGAAAACAAGCTGTGAAGGAAGGTGCCCAAAAAAAAAAGAAAAATCCATAATACTACTTTTTATAAATATAAATTGCGATGAAACAATCTTTAATTTCTTTTAGATGTTTCCATATTACCCACCTACAGTCAATCGAATGCTATTTTTTGGTTTCTGCATAGACACAACTTTTAATCGATATGTCTGTCACAGCCTATCAGTTTTCACAATTTTAAACTTATATATATACAAGCAATTTTGCAAGAAGTGAATTAATATTGAGATCTCAAATTAAATAGGGCAAAATTAAAAAAAAAAGTGATAAGAAAATTGCAAACGTATAAAATAGAGGGGAAAGAGAAATGTTTTAAGATCAAATTATGGTTCCTTTAACCCTTTATCATTATATATACAATTTTTAAGCCTCGTTCGGGAAATGTTAAGTTTCAAAATTATGCTTCTCTCTATTACAATTTTTAACCACAAGTTTGAAAAATCTCGAAAATTATTTCCTTTAATTGAAATGTATACCGTTATTCCGACATTTTTAACCATGGGACTCTACAAGATTCTTTATTGTTTACGTTAATTTAAATTTTTTTCTTCCTTTCAACATATTTCAGCCTTTTTGGAAAAACTTTCAAAGTTATTTCCGTTAATTCAAATGCATTCCGCTATTTCACATATTTCACATTTGCATCACAAATTGGAAAAATTTTGAAAATTATTTAAGTTAATTGAACTTCGGTAAATTTTTTTTCGGTTCTTTCAAAATTTTACTATAGGTTTCAAAAGTCTAAACAATTATTTTCGTTAATTGAAATTCAATCTGTTCTTTCAAGATTTATCAATCATAAGTTTAAAAAAAGTTTCAAATTATTTATTCATTCCATTATTTCAGCTTATTTATATCATAAGTTAGAAAAATATAGAAAATGATTTCCGGTAATTGAAATTTTTGCCTTATTTCAATATTTTTCAACCATAAGTCAGAGAAATTTTGAAAATTACTTCAGTGGGTTGAATTTTTTTCGGTTGTTTCAAAATTTTGGACACTTTAGGTTTTAAAAATCTTGGCAATTATTTTCGTTAATTGAAATTATTCTGTTCTTTATTTTAAAATTATTTCCGTAAATTTAAATTAATTCCATTATTTCAGCTTATTTCCATCACAAGTTAGAAAAATATAGAAAATTATTTCCGGTAATTAAAAAGTTTCCCTTATTTCAACCATAAATTTTGAAAATTATTTCAGCCAGTCAAATTTTTTTCGGTTGTTTCAAAATTGTTCAACCATGGGTTTCAAAAATCTGGGCAATTACTTTTGTTTGCTGAAATTATTCTGTTCTTTCAAGATTTTTCCATAATTAGTTTAAAAAAAGTCTTGAAAATTATTTCTCTTTATTAAAATTGATTCCCTCATTTCAATAGTTTTGAAACACACATTTGAAACATTTTTATAGTAATTAGTTATAGATAATTACAGGATCATATTTTATGAGTGTTCTAATACGCAATTCACCCATTTTATAATAAATACTTGTTTCAGATAAATAAATAAATTCAAAAAATTATCTTTGTTATCTCGACATGATGGAAAGCGTCTACCTTTTCAAAATTATATGAAAATCAAATATAAAACCGCATCATTTCCCAGTATCAATGTAATTTTGTTAAAAAAGTTATAAAAAAGCTATTTCGGGACGCTGAAAATACAGGCGACATAATTTAAGACTATTTATCCAAGCCATTACTCAAAAATAAAACAAGAATTGTCGTACACAAACATGTTCTTAAGAAAAGATTGAAAACAGAGCTCAATGAAAACCTAATGTCACACAAACTACATTCACAGACTGATAAGTAAATAAACTCCTCAAAGATCCTATTCAAAGTAATGAATGCCCATTTCTATTCAAAATTAATGCCAAGCCGAGCCTACCTCAAACGCAGTCATGTCAAACCCCTTACCTATTCAAATCAAAATCCCGTATTATACTATTCCTCATTTCTACAAAGACTGTGTCACGTCGGAGTCCTAATACCGCCTGACTGCAAGCAGATGCATGATCGCAAGCCTACGTTATAGCTATGCAGCAAATAATAGATGCGTATAAAAAAATTGTACGCAAACACAGGCGCACACGCCACGCTATCATATGTAACGACGACTACATTTGCATTTTATGCAACTCGTATAAAGGTCTGCGTTCGTAGAACGTGAATTGCGAAAATGTCACTTCGTATTTAGATTGCAGACTAAGGGCGCTTAGTAAAGTGCGTTTCATTGAATCTATAAATGTTTTTTTTTCAAACTATTTTTAATGAAATTGGTATTTAAAATATTCAAAAATATTATTTTTAATGATTTACGGGGCAAAAAATAAATCGCGTCCCGGTAATTGTTAAAAAACCTTTTTCATGAAACTGTTATGGTTGCGATGATTTTTTAATCCTTAATTTGAAACAGAAAAATTTTAATAAGAAAACCGTTTAAAAGTTAAGTGAAATATTTTTTTTTCTAATGTCATTGACTAGCATTAACCAAACATTTCAAAGTAAAAATCTACTTTAACACACCTAATTTTCAATACAAGTTTGAGAGGAAAATGGTTGAAGAAAAGAAAATGTTTAACAAACTTTTCGGAAAAGTTTCGGAAAATTTTAATCTCATAATAAGTCTTCTGAATTCACAATAATTTAATATCAACAGCGCACATACTCTAATATACGGTACATACAATACGCATACCTTTCTGTAAAAACATAATAATAAATCGTTTATCAAAAATAATTCAGTAGTTATAGAAATTATTAAAATTATCAGAAAGCATGCATGTTCACATCTTATGTCCCTGACCAATTAGATAAATGTTAGTATCATTCATTCAAACGGAACTTGGACAACAAGCTTCGACGATTATTTTTTCAATCATAATCTGTATTTATGTTGGTACCATTATCGATTACAAATGTACAATTTATTTACATATAAATGATTGCACTTGTGATTTCATCTGTAAATCTCCGTATACAATTGTATAAAATTAATTCAAACTTCTTTATTTCATCAAGTTTAATATATTTTTAATAAACTACAAACACATCTGTAATCGTAATTAAAAAAAAAAGAAAAAAAAGAAAAAAATATATATATATTTATATATATATATATATATATATATATATATATATATATATATATATATATGTGTGTGTATATATATATATATATATATATATGTATATATATTTTAACAGAAAGGATTTAAAAGCAAAATATATTAAACTGATCTTTAATTATTAAAAATTACACCCAATAACTTATTTAGCCTCATTTATATATTCGCTAATGATAAAATTTTTCACACAATTCATTTATAGTAAATTCCACTCAAATTCCACCTTTGGCATAAAGTGAAAATCTGTCAAACACCTTTGGTTTTCTTATATGTCTTCAAATACAACTGGATATCAAATAAAGATTGCAAACCTAAAAATGGATAAATCGATGAAACGTTGCTAGATCAAGGCCCAGCGTGACTGATGGCTGATAATCGCGGCGTCACTCTTCAACAAAGTGAACGAATCGAATAAAGTCCATCGCGCACTCTTTCATAGTACAGTGTTCCAAAAACGCAACAAAATTAAATGGAAAAACAAAGGTTCATTTAATCATCATTATGTCTTAAGATTGAATTACTGAAAACGATAGCTTAAATTTGAAAAGCGAATAACAAAAAGCTCATGCGTTAAAATAAATTTGAAACCAGCATAAGCTCAAATATTAAAATAAGTTCAAATCCGGAAAAATCTCAAATATAAAACAAGTTCGAACCAAGCGAAAGCTCAAATATTAAAATAAGTTCAAACCCGACCTTTACATCGAAAAGGTGGCAGGATGCAAAAAAGTGCATTCAAAAAACGTGTCGCCCATAGGGCCGCACTTTTAGTACGCAGCGCGAGAGTGTGCTATCTGCGAGACCCCACGGCACGCTATTCGGGGAGCGTCGTCCTGCTGACGCACCGATCGTGATTTGAATTTTTAAACATTCACGGTCCCTCTTAATATTCCTCATTATCAATAAATATATTTTAAACTTACTTTCAAAAATAGGGATTTATCTGTGATAAATGATTACGGCAAATAGTACTAGTATCTTCACGCATTGGTGACCAGCCCAACACAATTATTGTTTTAACTATCACTAACATCTTAAGTAAAATCTTTTAAATATATAGACAGTGAGTAAATTGTCGTCGCCGTGGTGTGTTGGGTTGATCACAATGCATACGGCCTTTGACGATGAACGGGAACCGGGTTCGATTTCTGGCCGTTCGTCGATCGGGGCAGGACATGTGTTATGGCTGGCTGAAAGAGATTGCTCTCGAACAATAAGTCCGTCATATGTATCAATTATATACATTAAAGTAGATAAATAAATAAATAAATTTCAAAGCGGTTTCATATAGTAAACGTCGTAGGTCAAGATCGACTGTCGTTCACTATTGTGGACACTCTTCAACTTAACACCACATCAACCTCTGATAATATGTTAAACAACCAAACTCTGTAATTATTTCAATCGTTACTTGAATAAAAATACTTGTCGAGTAAACTTTTCCCATATAATTTGATGATTGGTAATTAACAAGTTTGAGTCCTCCATCAATTTAATGATATGATATTAAATAGAATAAAAAAACTCTGAATCCACTAACACTGAATCACGCTTTAAAAAGTGCAGCTTCCTAGCCTTATTCGTTTTTTTTTAATTTCCATTATATTTACTACAACCATTATACTTACAAAAAGTATGCTAATGCGCACGAACACTTTATTCTTTTATATTGCAATAATCATATTATGTTTATTATTATTAATGTTAATAATTATTATTGCATACTTACTTTATCCCATACCTCTGTAATTAAGTATAACCATTTTCTATACATATAATAATACAGCAAATGTAAAAAATCTATATATACAGAGAAGTAAAACATTTTTAAGTTTTAATCTGGCAATGTGTCTGTTTGTGCTCATATCACAATAACACACGTAAATTAAATTGAACACAATTATTATTTTAATATTATCTTATATATGTAAACTATATTAACATATTGCTTAATAATAATATCTTAATAAAAAATACTTTTTACCTCTGCTATGTCATTGGCCACTCTTGCTAATAAATATGTAAACAAAACACCATGCTAGTTAAGTCTTATGCAAAAAAGCCAGTTTATAAGATAATAAATATTTGTATGTTAATACTATTTTATTACATTAATTCAGAGTTTAATTTTTCGATTAAAAAAAAAACTAGAGTTATATTTTTTTTAGAATTTCACAAATTAGAAACTTCATATCATTTTTAGAACTTTACAAAAAGACGCCATCAATGGCCTCTTTTTAAAATTTATCATCAGAAATAGAGCAAAAGAAAGAAATTCATGATCGTTAATTATACTTTCTTCGATAAACTAAGATTAGTATAAACTAAGATTAAAAAAAATATACCTATCGTAAAAATGTTATACGCCTTTACTTGAAAATTTTAATACTAACTTTGAGCTTTAGAGTAACATAAAATCCCAGTTTTACCTCTTCTATTCAATCACACATTTTTGTGACACAACTTAAATTGGTTTATATCGTAATACGCCATAATAGTGTTCAACATTCAGATATTTACATAATTAAGACAAAACAGGATAAATGACAAAGATGAACATTCTGTAAGAGCAACAATTAAATTGATTAAAAAAAAATTTCGAAACACCCTGTCATTATTTTTTCAAACGTGTTTAATTATTTTTTAACCCCACACCGGCCGCTCCACCCCTGGGGTGAGCGTAATTCGGTACAACCCTTTTGTGGCACGAAGTACATCCTGCGTTGGCACTAGTGCGGGACCGATAATGGATCAATGGCTGTATTTTTTGCCACTTATGTATTAATAACGAATATGTGTATGTAAGCACTGAATCGCGATGGTGTCTAGATTGTGGTAATGAAAAGATTCGTTAACTTACCGATATTTTTCATTTCTTCAGAAAAATTTCTTGCAATGAAAATTAATTTGCTTTTCTGTTATATTTTTGTGAAGTTCTAAAAAAAGAAATATATTTACAATATTGTTCACTAGAGACGTACCGGTTAGAGTTTTTGCCGATAATCCGATTAGCCAACTATTCGATTTACGAAACATCGACTCCTCGACCGATAAGTTTGCGTTTGGTGATTATTTTGACACTATTGAATATATTAGTAAATAATTACAAAATACATAGTCAAGTAATAATTTAGTAAAGTAATACAAATGTTATAACAAAAATGAAAGTATAATTTGATATTATGTTATTTTAATAGAGTTTAAAATATTACTTGACTGGTACATATTATATTAATTAGTTATAACTTATATTTCTTTTGTTCCTAAAGAGTTTATTATTTTTTATCTATGTTAATTAATCAATTTATGTTGATGACAATACAGAATCCATATTTGTCAATATTATAACAATTACTTAGAAACAGAACAATTAGGTAGGTACTTACTTTAATATAAGTAGTAGTATAACTGACTAAGTGTAGTCAATAAATAATAAATCAGACGATTTTTTTCTTTTTATTTAAAAACACCTTTTAAATTATTGTACTTACGAAAATATTCACTTTTTTCAAAACCGACTAGTCGACGTTTTCTATAGACCATTCATCTACTATTCATTGACTAGTTGGCGCATCAGTAATTTATGCCTATTATAGGTAGAAAAATGGAAATAAAAAATCATAGATTAAAATATTTTCCATAAAATAAGTTCGAGTGTCATCAATTTTCAACTTAGTACACATACGAGTTGTGTCATTAATAAACGATGTCGAAAAGTTTAAAAATAGCCTCTGCCTTATGTACTCTTATCACGTAAATATGACCACGGAGTACAATTAAAAAAATCATTTAAGCTTTCCATTCAAAATTAGCTCACCATAATTATTATGTCTAACGCTAATAAAAAGAAATAAGAAAAATTACGGTTTATTAAATAATGACTGAATAAAAGGAGTAGTACTGAAATGTGTTAACTTTCTTCACAAGTAGAAAAAAAAATTAAAAATGAGGTAAAAAAAAAATTTCTCATCTTTGGATTGACATCAAAAAAGTAGTTTCTTGATCTATATTGTCACCCAAATTAGAAACTTATATTTGACTGACATATAGACAAATCGGGAAGAATGAGGATGCTGTGGTCTCTTTTCATAACTCGTCAGTTCACATAGCGAAAAATGTAGAACTATAATAAATAGTATATTAAAAATACATACAAACTTTTTGGTTTCACGGCATAAAAAATTCCGAATTTAATAACATTAAAATTATACTAAAATAAAATACCTACATTAAAATATCGATCATTAGCTTAGGTAAGAAAAACTTAGAAACAGCTGATCAAACCAGATATATACCAAACAAAAATAGACATAAAATTAGCGTACTATACCATAATACATGTTATATACTGCATTCTAAAATACTGTGTCAATGACGGGTATACTAAAATGAATGATGCAAATCTTGTAAAGATTGCGTCTTTTGTAAGTTTATCATTTTGTATAATATATCAAAGCCAGAAGCCTTCTTATAATAGCTTCTCGTTAACATTTAAAGCTGTTATCATGGTGCAGGGCAAAAGGGTTAAATTCACAAGCATATGTAGAAACTTAATAATATTAGCAATTCTAAACAGAACAATAGCTTAGCAGTTATATATACACATTTATAAAAGGCGACATAAAAATTATTATTAAAATTAACATATCGCTTGGAAAAAATAAATGTCCTAAACTTAATATAGGCACAAAATAACCGCAAAATTTATTTTAATAAAGTTAAAAATATTACTAATGTAATATCATTTCTATTGTAATATCATTGCGACGCTTCAGCAAACGCTGCATTAATACAGAACACCTATAAGTTAGATCAAAGATATAACGTTAACACTGAGAGGAATCCCCACAGTCTAGACAAAGTCTGATTCGTAATGCGTGAATTATCAGTACGTGTTTTGAATTGAAACATTAGCTCTTTTGCCAATTGTCAGACGGCAACCTGGGGCCTTCGTAATAAAATATAAAAGTGAAGTCAAGTGTAGAAGTGTGAGTCAGTCCAGATGTTTGGAAGCGTGGTAAGCAGCAAAAGCTTATGATTATATTTTTTTAAAAGCAAAGTTTTGATCAAATAAAAATGGGTGGGGAATAATATCATTTAGAAGGATTTACCGTTAATATTTTTTTAGGCGCTCCCTGACTTAAATCACGTCTGACACACCTTACACTTAAGCTTCCCTTATATTTGCTTTACCATGCTCCATAAGAAACTAAATAAGTCCTTCCCATTTTTCCTACAAAGTTATTGAGTTTGCATTAAAATAAAAATCACAACAACAAAAAAATGCGAAATAAAATGCAAAAAACTAAAATGGCGGAATGATTTTCAATTCTTTATAAGTTTTATTTCAAAATAACACTTTTGTTAACTCCTCATTAACGTTGCGTTAATTTATGTTATCATTGTCATATTTATTTTTGATATATTATTAATAACACAATTATTATCCTATAACAAGCCCCATTAATGTAAAAAAAATAAAACGTTGTTTAATTATTTGTTTGTCTGTTTTTCCTTCGAACTCAAAGGAAGTTATGAATTTCAATTAAATTTTCCTAAGATATAACATACATCACACGTTAAAAGATAGACTATATACATTCTGTAAATGATTAGTTCTTTTAAATGATTGTAGATATACAATCATTTACAAGAACTAAGCAGCGAACATAAATACTAAAAAAATTATGAAGTCGCACAAAAAACTGAATGTGTTGCTATTAATTTAAGGTTTAATAGAAGTGGAATAGGTTTAATTAAACATGCCAAATTCATTATCGTGCAAAATTTGAGCCCAGACCTACCATCGAATAACATAAGCGGCGGGTCGCACTTCACCAAAACAAATGATTAAAATAAGATCTGGCAAATTATGTTTAAAATATTGTTATTTCATAACTAATCAAACCAGTTGATTAATGATAGAACGTCCAGAGTCTCGATAGCAGGACTACCGGTAGGATGCAAGTTTTTTTTTGTTATTTGACGATTTCTAAGCAAAGCAGATTTCTCGCAATAAAGTCAAATAAATACTACATCTCTTTTTCTCTTAGCGAGTTTTTTAATCATATTTCTACGAGTATAAGACGTGGGGTCCGCGTTCGCGCCCAAGCTACAACTTCCCAAGAGTGCATTGGGATATTGACAAAAAAGTTTGGACCGTGCCCGTTGGAATTTTAGTTGCTGACAACGAGTCCAACAAAAACGAGAAATATCAATGCAGAGCACTGTAAGTACTTATATACTTTCTTATTTTATTCTTTTGCGTAAATTAGTTTGTTGTTTTATTTTTAGGATTCCGTACCCAAGGGTACCAACGGGACCCCATTACTAAGACTTCGCTGTTTATCTATTCATTCATCTGTCTGTCCGTCCATACGTCTGTCCGTCGGTCCGTGTGTCTGTCATAGGATTGTATCTTTTGAACCGTAATAGGTAGGTGCTTGGAGTTTTCAGGTTGTGTATTACTATGGCCGTATATTACTATTGAAAATAAAATGAAGTTAAAAATAAGAGTTTTCCCATACAAGAAGCTTGTTTTTTCGGCGATTTTTACTAAATCGACATGGAACCCACACACGTGCATATCTTTACGAAGTATTTTTTATAAACTATCCTTATAATTGAACAGATAACGAATATCAAGCGTAATACAGTGGCTACTTACTCCGTTGCGCTGAGCGCTATATCCTTACGATAATTTTACGCTTGACGTGCTTCCATCTGATCATGCAAATACATTACCTAAGTAACGATCACTTATTGAGTTTTCTTTAAAATTATATCGCTTTTTTCAGCATCGTCTGAATCAGGTTCATCGATTTCAACGAAGATGACGAGGTAAATAATCTAGAATATCCGACCATCGGTAGGAGCAGCGCAACAAATTCTTTTAGATATGTAGCCTTTGTAAAATACGTTACCTGGACTTTTATTGAAGGAATACGTGTCAACCAATGACAACAAGGCAATTTCAAAGCTACTTTACTAAAACCATTGAGTACCGTACAAAGTGTCAAGGATGTATTCTTTTTAATATTTCCCCGGGAGAAACTTTGTTACGTAGTTCAACGCACAGACTCTATGTTTCCAGTAAAACAAAAACTACTGAGTGAGAGTTATTATTTTTTTTTTGGTGTATTATATACTATGACTCTTCAGGAACTACCAGAACGACGATCCTACTGGAATACCACGTCTGATGGAATATTATACTATTTGGAATGAGTCGTCAAAAATTTGAGACAATTCTCTTGGCACTGCAGTTAACACAACCCTCAGATCTCGATGATTCCGACAAATGGCGTAACGTCAGGACTTTAGTAACGATCGTGAATGAAAAACTCAAATGTACCATCTGCCCTGGTTCAAAAATCACTATGGATGAATCCATGTTTGCATGGTACGGAAGAGGTGCATAGTTCAAAAAATGTATGCCGAGAGTTATGAAAAATAAAAGAAAACCGAACGGAGTCGATTACGAAGTAAAAACAGCGTGTGATAGTGGTATAAATATTATGATCAGGATGGTAATTAATGAGGGCATAGAATCAATGATTGCTAAGGAGTGGCAAAGGGAATTTGGCGCAGGGACTACAATTACTTTGAGGTTAACTGAGCCATGGCATGTTTCTAGAAGAGTAGTACTTAGAGACTTGTGGTTTGCTTCGGTCAAAACAGCTGCGTAATTATTCAAAGTTGGAATGTATTTCTTTGGGCTAGTAAAGACGGCGCATAATTTTTATCTTGTGTCCGAGATGGCTGCAAATTGCCTACCGCATAAAGAGGCATTTATTGTGAGTACAGCGAAAAAAGACTCGGTACCGCTCATAGCCTGTGCGTGGAGAGGCAAAAAAATTCATAAATTTATTGCCACTTGCGAAACGACTCTGTCCGGCCATCGCGTAAAAGAAGATGATGGAAATCAATGTTTCAAAGAAGTCTAAAATCGTAGAGAAATATTTTGAAGGTGCTGCGGCTATTAATATTCATAATCATATTAGGCAGGATGGCTGGGCATTAGAGAAAACTTGGGGTACACATAAATGGAAACACAGTTTTAGGCATAGTAGAAACAAATGCATATTTGAATTATAAAAATTTCTCTCGTTCAAAACATGATCAAATATCTCACAAGTGGTTTTCTACCAACTTAGTATTGGCTGTGACAGACAAAAACATTGATGAAAAACTACAAAATGAGCCGCCACTTCATGAGAACATCGCTGCTAGTGGAGAACACCTTCTTGAAGCCTTGTCAAAATCGAATGAGAGAAAGGGAGTTCAAGGTAAATGTATAGTTTGCTCCTAAATTCACAAGAAGCAACAGAAAACGCGGCACAGACAAGAAGAAATTGCTTCACCTACATGGAATCCCAGCGTAATTCTGTATTTTTTGTATTCTAAAAATAAACGTGACTCTCATGGCTTTCCTTTTTATTTAGTTTCCTCATAGATTTGAAACGCGCCTGAGTCTTTTTTTCATACCTATACCTATAATAGAAATGTTATCTACACCTGCCTAATTTTATGACGAAATATAGTACTGCCAGAAGAACAGCCTCTATTATTCGTACAAATTATACAATAAAATAAGTACTACTGGCAAGACGTACTTCGGCCGGAGCGTCCTTCCAGTTCCAGAAGGATAAGGGTCGGGATTTTGTGTCATTAAATGATGACAATGCCTTATAGAATTTTGGAATAATCATGCATAAATTTTCTCTAAATGAATAAGCTGTGCTATTTATATAACTATTTTTAATTAATAATACAGTTTATTTTCATTAGTGCATAAATACTCAGGTTAATTAACTCAACGAAACTAACTTAATGAATAAAAATGATCTACATTATTATTGTAAATGAAACTTGTTTAATTACATCCAACAATTTTTACTTTTTTTAACGAAGCAAGGTGAACATTTTAAAACGTCGTAATATTTCCTTACGAAAAGCACTTGTCGATCTACATTTTTCCAAAAAGTGATATCTGATTAATTTTTTTCTCGATCTTTCCAAACATTATATTAGGCAAAAAATTCAGACAATCTATACTTTTTCGACTCGTATCCTAATTTTCTTGCAAAATTATTTGGTTTTCCATGTTTTAATCAAATTGATTATATTTTTTGTCAATTTTTAAAGACGTTTTAAGTTAAATAGGAAAATTGTAAAATATATATTGGCAATATCACAACATTAAGCACAATGAAATTTAATTCGCAAAAACACTTTGTAGACGTCACCAAAATGCCCATCACGTGAGGGCCACCTACCTACCCATAGGCCCCGCACCCACCACCCCACCCGCACGGCGACATCTCACGGAGGGGTCAAAAAAGCCACATCTGAGCGAGCAGCCTATTGCATATTTGATCCCATCGAAATTAGATATCCTGTCATAAAAGAAAAGAAGGATATACCGTACGCGCCTACCTACATTCTGCGACTTACCGTAATGCAGGACGCGCTTTAACCCTTTGTTAGGCAAAGATGTTAAAAGGCACCGTACTTACCAGCCGTATTTGTCTATTGACGAGCGTGGGAAAGAAGTTTGCAGCTCGGTATAAAAAATGTTACGATCCGTTACGCGGGCACGAAAGGGTTGGGCCGGATCGAATGACTTCGCTGTTAGGTCGAGGTGGGTTTGAGTTTTGCGTATTTTTTATGTCAAAGATATTGTTAAGATGTGGTTCTTGTTTGAAGAGCGATTGGGCCGAAACTTATTTCCTTCAATGGCTATACAATTAAATATTTAACCAATGTTATACTCAATGCCACTCTCTAATGGACCTTGTAGTGATTTATTGACTTTGATTTTCAAACTGTTTATTATTTATTTTATAGAAATAATTATTTTATAAAACGATTATAAATTTACCGACCGTCTAGTATACGACTAAATGTGTAGTTAATATGACGAAAGCTAACAGCCGGATGTATCATCATCAGTCCTTACTTTATTATATAAACAAATATTTGCATACAAAAAAATGCATTTAATATTAAATATTTACTGAATCGATCGAACATGTATTCACGTGTCACGACATTAAGTTTTATAGTTCACGACATTAAGTTTTGTATAGTAATATTATATCAAAGGTTCCCAGGACAAAAAATAAAGCAGCCGTGCCACTGCCCAAGTTTTTGGAGATGAACTCAAACTCGCATTTACAAGTGTTTCACATCAATTCTTCCAGGATCCACTCAAATACGAGTATTATGAAATGATAGCCTCCATAGAACTAAAGCTGGGAGCAGCTCTATTACGGCCAAAGTATTTCGTGTGATCATTCCAGATTTATATTCACATGTGGTTAACATTAAATTTGTGGAATCCATAAGTAATTTGATATCGTCACATCATAAATAAGAGCTTTTATGTCGGACCTTTTTAAATGGATGTACTGCGAAACATTACTTCCGAAAACAATGGAAACAAAGACAGTTGACTCCTGTTCAAAAATCTGTTATGACTTGAAGGAATTTAATAAAACCAATGTCTAGAAGCAATATATACTAGTAATTAAAATTTTTATTTACAAATATGCCAATTGTACAACTAATGAGTCGACAATAAGAATAAAATATTAAAAGCAAGTCTATGAAGAAGAACATTGTTTACATACCAATAATTAACTATGAATACGTCGAAAATGTAAATTATAGGTAATATGAACGAAATGACAAAAATCTATGACACCAAAAAGGTATGTATCTGTCATAACCGTTCGTAAGAAAAGTTAATCTTAATTTTATAAAAATCATTTCCACAGACGATATCTATTGAAAATTATAAAAAAAAAAAGTAAAATTAAGTTAAGGTTACAAGAAGCAGTCTTTTATTATTAACTTCCCCTCGTTCTTTCTTCAACTCGAAGAAAAAAAATTCGTATGCGAATACTAACTTTATTATCCTAATGCTCCTTTTGTTTATTTGGTGTCAACTATTCAATTGATCTCTGTGAAATATTGCATATATGTAGACCTTGTGTTATTTAAAATAATATCTGAGAAAGCCGTCCGAACTTAAGTAAAAACGTGAATGTAAATATGAGATGACACACTAAGGCAACATATCAACCTGCAACTAACTATTGCTACATTATCTTTTTTTTCATGCCATTTCCTTGATTCTATTTATCTCAAACTACTTAGTCATCTCGAATGGCAAGGTTCAATACTTTTAAAAGAAAATTGTTTTTAAATTATACCACTATTTTCTCCATTTTCATGCAAGCGAAACCGTAAGTCGAAGCTAGTAACATATATGACTTCATTTAATAAATAACGTAACGTCTCGCAAGAAAACTAAATCTAAGATGTATGGAATAAATTAAATCTCTATATCAACTCCTTAACAAACTCACTTAAAAGTCATATTAAAAATTGCCACCGATAATTCTCTACACGCAACACATTATAACCGATCCAATTATCATCACAGAAAACCGAACATACAATAAATTAATACTTTACAGTACACTTTCCATAAAGTAAATCATGCAAAAAATTGGTGCGCGATTTAAAACACTTTAAAGGAGAAAAGGAACATAAAACTGTTTCATTCAGCTTGTACTGTTTTTCACACGCTGCCATACAAAACGTATATAATGAACATTTTTAGATCATTCCACCGTCTTGGGCGAGAGCGACACAATATAACAAACATATATAATAAAGTCCACTGTTGATTCACTGTTTCTCACAGCTTGACCATTAGTACTAGTTTCGTAAACGAAAGATTTATTTGCTATTTATTGCTGTAATTCTTTGAAAATGAAGTAATTAGTAAAAAAAATGCAAAATAAGTTTCAAACAAAATAAATTTACCAGTATCACATCATGTACTGAGGAATTTATTTTGTGCCGGACTTGAAGCTTTATTCAGCTTCAAGGTTTCCTTATTACTAACCTGACCTATTATCTTTTGATAACGACACTGAATTTAAAACTCATAGTTACCTAGCTATTGAAAAAATTCTTTACGTCTTCTTCGGGTTACGCAAAAAACGTGTTATGATTAGGGTATCGTAAAGATTAAATCTCGAAGCCTCCATTTAATATAACTTTGTCTTAGACGATAATTCATATAATAAGCTCGGCAGTATGTGTTATAGAAGCAGTTAGTGATCCTTCTCTACCCATCCTTTTCTAACACCAAATTATATTTCAATATCGTGAGTGTCTTCTGGAACAGCTCTTGTTCTTTCCTCGAAGAGACTTCTCTTGAAATACACAAATTGTTAAGGCGATTCATTTCGATACGTACCCTTAAAATCTGATATTGATAATTTGCAGAATTACTTTGTTGGAGTAAATTAACTAAATGATGAATAATGTATATGAGAGCAATTAATCTATATAACTTTAACTGAAATAAAATGGTGTCTCATCTAATTGTTTATACCTATTGAAATAAAAAGTCCCCATTCTTAACTTTACTTTTTCATATTTCCATCAAACTTTTTCATATATTCTCTCAGTGTCAAATTCATTAATGACACTTTTTTTAATACTTAATAAGAATTTTTGTTTTTTTAGAATACTCTTAAATGTTTTATGATATAATTGATTATTTAAAAACATTACAAAGATTTACTAAGAAATGACTCTTCTTTCAATAAAGTCGGCCTTAGGTTTGTGTACGTAGAAATAGTAATAAAGAATTAAAGAAAAAAACATTTGAATCTCTTTTAGTCAAAAGTATCTATATCATACTCAAACTTTTTACATGTGCAACTATTTTCGAAAATAGATAGTTAAAAATAATTCATTCACCAGCAACCAACCACAAATCCATGACGCAACATCATTACGCCGCCACCGGTAATCTCGCAACAGTTGGCGACCCTGAATAGACCACGGCCCCTTCAAATGCGACTCAATAGGCGATATCTATTTTAAATTTAAAATCGTTAGCATCCTTTAAAAAAATGCGACTTTCCGATCGATACCGCTGTAACCCCTTCGCTTGCAATATGCTCCCCCGGGCTTTGTTGTTCAAAATTAACTGTAACGGCGAACTGCAGAGTTTAACCTCTTAAATTTGATGTAAGCTTTTCGTGACATTGCTATAGTTCAAAATTAAGTATGGAACTAAGTACGTAACTATCACATTTTGATAAAACAGTAAGGTCATTGAATTTCTAATTGCTTTGTATTATTTCGCATTAATTTCGCACCTATTTCCGTATTTTAATCAGTATATAAGTGCCCGCTTACTTTATAAAATATTTTATGATTATAGCTATGAAAACATTAATAAAGTTTACAATAAAGGAAGAGCAAAGTGTAACATTTTAAATTTCATATAATTTTTCTTGGCATTGCTATAATTTAAAGTTTATTCTGGAACTGTGTAGATGATTATTACCATCTAATAAAATAGTGAGGTCATTGAATTTTTAATTGCTTTGTACTGCTATCTTTAATTCGATATTGTCATACTTTCAATCAATATATAGGTACCCCTTTACTTTACATAATATTTTATGGTCACAGCTATGAAAATGTTAATAAAGTTTACCATAAACGAACTGTAAAGAGTAACCTTTTAAATTTGATATAACCTTTTCGTGATATCGCCATGATAGCAAAGTTTAGTCTGGAACTAGGTACATAGTTATCACATTTTGATAAAATAATAAGGTCATTCAATTCTCAATTGCTTTATACTGCCAATTTTAATTAGACACATATTTCCATACTTTAAGTCAATGAGTGCCCATTTACTTTGTAAAAATTTTATAATTTCAAATATGAAAATGTTGATAAAGTTTACTCTATAACCAAAAACTCAAACACAAAATTTACACACGTCTGTAATAAATTTACCAGTCAATAGCACTGACAGTTAGTTAATAACACTATTAAAACCATATGATTAGAAACATTTTGATTTTCGTGAAATTTTAAAAGTAAGTTTCTAAAAAGGAAGTTTTGTTTATTTTTTTTCCATAACACAAAAATGGCTCGTAATAGAGTAGGACCTAGAAGACATAACATTTTTTAGGATATATAGGTAATGAACAAGAATAATATAAACTAAACGAGTAGAAGTATACGAGATGCATTTTTAAGTTAAATTTTTAAACTATTAAGGCCAGATTAAAACAATGAATGAAGATTTTTAGACAACATTAATAGAAATTTAAATGATTTCAGCTCGATTAAAATAATTAATGAAAATATTTGAAATGACACGAAAATTTGTGAACGAGTTTGGCGGTGTATAATAATTACAGTTCGTTGATTATGGAACATTTTCTATTACAAATTCGTAATCGACTCGTAAAAATAGTTGAGTTAAAGTTTTAAGCAATTACAGATTTATTAAAATAATGAATGAAGATATTTAGATAACATAAAATCTGTAAGAGTTTGGTAGTGTACACTGCTAATTATTAGAAGTCGTCGATTATGGAACATTTTCTATTACAAAATCGTAATCGACTCGTAAAAATAGTTGAGTTAAAGTTTTAAGCAATTACAGATTTATTAAAATAATAAGTGAAGATATTTAGATGACATCAAATCTGTAAGAGTTTGGTAGTGTACACTGCTAATTATTAGAAGTCGTCGATTACAGACCATTTTCTCTTACAAAATCGGACGGTAGAAATATCTTTGAATTAAACTTTTAAACAATTACGATTAGATTAATGAATGAAAATATTTTCGACAACTTAACAATATATAAGAAAATCTTGACAGTATATAACGCTAATTATTACACAATGCCGATAAAGGACCATTTTCTGTTGTAAAATCTGAAAGCAGAAAAATTTTTGAGTTAAAGGAACTTAACCATTACAGCTAGATCAAAATAATCAAAATAGCAACTATGTACAAAATAAAATTTTAAAAAAGTCTATCGTATAGTATAGTTGGGTTATAATAAGCGTTCGTATTTTACAATATTGGTCCATAAAATTAATAAATTAAACCTAAATATTTGTTACGTAAAATAAAACTTTTTCGCCCGAGTAAAACCCGCATTTTTGGGATCATAAATTACGTAGAAAAAATATATACCTAGAAAAAAATTACACACAAAAAATATTCATAAACTACTTTTAAAGTTGCAAACTCTAAAATCGTACAAAGACTTTCATAATATGATTTGTATATACTACTTAAAATTGTTTAATAAATATCTGATAATAAGAAAACATAATTTATAAATAATAATAACAAAATATAACAAAACTTTCGTCTACAGAAAGCAATCACGACAACCAGCAAACAATGAGAGATGAAACAAGAACGTACGATTAGGGATCAATCAAGAACGTACAACTAGGGATCAAACAAAGTCATACACGTGCCACGTAACAATTGGAGAACGACATTAGACAAAGAAACAATTAGATTAGATTAGGTTCGCCTACGCTCGTCTCCACGAAAATTTTCTGATAAAATTAATTGGAATAATTAATTTTATTGCTATCTATTTAAAAATTTTATTTTTATTTTATTAATCTGAACGTAGTCCATCTGTCTGAATTTTTGGCGAATTTATTTCTAGAAGAATACATCAATTTAGTTTAGATGTCGCGTTTTTCCTATTATATCCTCTTATTTGATCCGATTTGACCCACCTCGTTGGGATTGGCTTAGAAAAACTGTACAAATAGTGTTACCCGAAAATCTCTGTTCAGGTATATACTAAACCCGATATATATATATATATATATATATATATATATATATATATATATATATTTACTTTTTTTTTTGTCTCAATATTATTACACTAAAAGAAAACAAAATCGATTGCAATTACTAAATACATTGTCAAATTATATACATCTTCTCTTACGTAGTAACAAATATTGAATTGTAGATAAAATTAATCTTTGTATTTCTGAAACAGTCGATCATAGATCAATTTGCGAATTATATAAATATAAACATTTCAAGAAGATAACAATTAGCTTACAAGTAATAACATAACTACAAGTATGACTTCTTAATTGTGTCATAATTCCACTTTAATAAAAACCGGCAGAGCGCCAAATAACTTATGATTAGTATATCTCAAAAACAAAGGCTCAAATTCTTACTTAACAACTGATATCGGCTGATTAAAATAAACCTAAAAATACTTAATTATTTAGAATATAAAGGCGAATTGACTAGTGTAACTAGTAAATTTCATAATTTATTTAATAATATCTGTGCTTCCAAATCCACTTGCTATAGTACCAAAGAGACGATGATTAAAAGAATGTATAAATGTAAGTAATACAATACGTCGTTGAAAATAGTGTTTTAAGGGGATTTACAAAATATTTTTTTCTACTGTAATTTCATTTTGTTCTACCCAAAAACAGGTAGAAAAATGAGTAAGATGTGGATGAACTTCTTCTCCGGCTATCTGCAAAATACAAAGTTAAAAAATCCATAGAAATAGTATATTAAATAGTTAAAAAAGACAAATAAGTTACATTTCGATATTTCATATCTATTTAGGATAAATTTCCTTTTTTATTTATTTTTCTCTTACGTCTGTGAAGATACAAAGTATTATATCGTGAAAAATATAAGTATTATTTGTGTGCAGTTTAGTATAAATACCACATAAACTTAAATACTCAAATTTTTATGTGACCAAAGTATATTTAATATCATTGTAGACTGAGTACTACTGATACATTAGAGCTTTTTTATGATAAAAGCTCAAGCATACCACAAAGATTTACTTATTCCATAGTATGTTATACACCGTTATACTACTAGTTGTGGTAAACAAGTTTATTCTTATTAGCTATTATTCAGGATAAATTGTATGTAAGGAACATACAATTTATCATTATGCATCATTATTGACGCAATCAGTCTTGATATCTGATCTACTCCGTTGGTTATTTTGAAAATATAATCGAAAGTTACCCTAATGTATTAATTGCATTTTTCTATGTTTCTGTAAAATTCAATCATTTGTCGGGATTACGTTCCTTAAAAGGAACAAACAATGAAGCCTTTGTATAATCATTCAAGCGTCTGTTCGTTTATCAAATTGTTTTTTTTTTCAGAACCCCAACCGTTTTTCCCCAAGACAGTTTGACGTAAAAACTTTAAATTTGGCATAGGGATAAAACATATCGACTCGCATATATATATATATATATATATATATATATATATATATATATATATATATATATATATATATATATATATATTCAATAACGTGTTACGACAGTTAAAAATTATGTAACAGTATAATCGTTAAAAATATTTATGTAATAAATTAAGATAAGGCAAATAAAATGGTCGCCGTGGTGTGTTGAATTAGTCATAAGGCATATGGCCTTTGAAAGCGCTGCACACCGCATGCATTCGGGTTCTATTCCCGGCTGCTTGTCGAGTAGAGCATAACTGATGTTCTGGTTGACTATAAGAGATTGTCCTCGTAACAATAAATCTGCTATATATATCAACGGTATACATATAATTTATAAATAAATAAAATAGTCAAATATTTTTGAATTTTTACGATGAAGTGGGTATCAATTGATAGCGAAAGTCATAAAATTTTAAAACTAATATTTAAAAATTTTATATGGTTTTATATATATTGCTAAAATATTCACAATTATATATATTCTAACCTTCGAAGCTACTATAATCAAAATTGTAAAAAAAATAAGAAAAGTTAGTAAAAATTTATCTGAAATTAATAAGAAAATTATAGGAATGATTCTAATACTATAGGAATAATTTTTGAGGTATTTACAATAATTTTACTACTCATCCCTAAATGTTTATATATTTGCCTAAGGGTGTATAATTTCCTAAGGGTAAAACTTATTCATAGTGCATGTTTTACCCACTAAATAAGTCTTATATTATATACAAATATTTAATATTTTCAGTTAAATTACGAATAAAATGAAATGGTTTAAACCAAGTATATAAGTATTATGTATGCATGAGGGCGGTTGTTACCACACCGAATGGGCTTTTGCAGCCGTAAGCTTAGCGAGCGGGTCAATTTCGGGGCAATGGTCCAGTCAGTATCGACGCCTATTTCTCGTTATGAGCTTTGATCGAGTGGAAAATTCACAGCCAATATCCAATATATTCCTCTAGATTGCGTCTTGTTTTATAGCGGTCGTAGAAGCAAAGTGGTTTGCGGAGCTTTTAATATCGCTGGGTGCTTTTGACCCGTTAGCTTATTGTGGCCGGGCTTACGTATTGAGTTTGAATCTTTTGGTTTTATGTCAAATTTAGTTAACATTTTTATTCACGGTGGGTTTATATATTAGATATTTAGTTAATATAAAATTTAAATGCCGTATTTTTAAAAAATAATAATAGCACAGCTTAATGCAACATATATTTTCCCAACTTTCAATAAATAATTAATTAATTATAATTTATTATAATTTTGCATTATATATCAGTAAATTAAATAAAATAAGTCAAGTTATATTGGAACGTTTACGCAGTCTATACCTAATGAAATTTTTGGTGAAAATGAAGTGAAATAGCTTAATTTAAAAGGCCTAATCACATACTCATGTCCAGCATATTTTTGTAAGTTTTCAAACCCATGGTTGAAAAGCTAGAGGATTGTGTCATATTGTATGTCATTTTAAATCTAAAAATTTGTCAAAACAGGCTTAAGAATGAAAAAATTTAAGGGAAACTCCAATTTTCTTTTAAAAATCTCTCCCGTGATAACTCATTTCATAGCATGCGATTTTTTAACATAATAAACATATTAAATGATGTCTCCATGAAGTGTTTACATTTTAAATTTCATTCATCTTCGCCTAAAATATGAAAACTGTGACAGACTGGCTCGTGGGTGGACACGATAAAATTACAAGGATTGTTTCACTATGGAATATTAAATGCCAAAATAGGAAAAGCGTAAGAGAATAAATTTGAACTAATCATCCTTGTCGTTTTCCTTTTTCGATAATAAACAGAGAAACGAAAATATAACCAGTTTAAACAAATAAAAACCGTGAGCTATGCGACATATTTCGTGAGACCGCACATAACAGTAAGCAGTGGTGGGGTAAGAAAATTGTTTTCTTTTATTTTCTGCCGATGTTTCCTGACTATATTATGAAAAATATGATTTTATTTTCTTAGTAATTTCTTTAAAATAAATTTCTTACAACATATAAGCAAAGTATACAGTTATGTCAAAGCACCGTAACTTTAATGCGCTAATTATTAATTCATCACATCTTATCTCGTTTCATTAACAGGTACTCATCAAGTATCAGTGACACGTTCATCGAAAATCATTAAATAATCTCGCATACTCATTGAAAATTAAAATAAAATTTTACATATTAACCGAGTATTACTCGTAATGTAGAATAATACAACAATAAATACTTTTATTCTAATGGGGCAATAAAGGAATATAGGGTGTGTATCTATTCAATTCATCTCGATGGAAAACATAGTGAAAGTATTTCAATGAAAATATGTAACGATGAATATTTTCTTTGTTTGATAAAGGCTCCATTATTAGGTCACGTCACAAAATATATTCAATATGTCGATTATTATTAAAATCTAAATAATTAAAATCAAATATTCCCTATTTTTGAATTTCCGATTTCTTCGGCAGTACTTAATTGCGTTTGATTGAACGAAAGAATCATACTTTTTAAGTTATAATTGTTTTTTTTTGTATTTTTTAAATAAATTTAAGATACACCAAACTCTTCGCTATTTATATGTACATTAAAATACAAAAAACACGCTTAAAATAATTTAACATTAATGAATTTTATGTTTTCTTCTACTACCTCCATATCCTGCCAAATGAATTTTATGAGACCCTCTGATACTCCTATCGTATTTTTTCTTTATTTGTCGTATTTTTTCTTTATTTTTATCATTTTCAGTAAAATTCATTATGGGGTTAAAATATTATCATAGAAATCTATTATTTGTGATTTTTTATTATTATTTTTGTTAGTAGTTTTCTTTAAAATATTCATCATTTCGTATAAAATTAAGTGTGAGGCGCAATATGTGGGTTATTTTGAGAATAAATGAGAGAATTTTCAAAAATTTTGTGTTTCAATGACAAATATGCAGAATGTGTTGAACGTTACTGACAGATTTAACTTTAATTTTTCAAAACTAAATGAAACTACGTGATGTAGTATTATTTCTACTTTACTTAAATTCTTTAACACGACCCAAGTTTCGTTGTATGACAACATCTTCAGGTGGGCTATTTGTAAAGATATATTTACAAATCGTCCACCTAAAGATGTTGTCAAACAAAGAAACCTAGGAAACGAAACATTGTTCCATATAGTTTTGATAATTTAAATTATAATGGATTTCCACAAAATTAACCCCAAATGTATTCAACTTGACAGATTAAACGCCAAAGAGATGCTCATGTATTAAAAAGCGTTTGTTGACAGTTCAAGTTTGAACTTGTGTGTAATTTTTTTTTAAGTATTTTGAGTATTAGAAGAGCATTTTTTATTTACCGATCCGGTAGAGTGAAAAAATAGTAAGCATATTTAAAATAATAAATAAAATTTAATGAAAATAATACAATTATCCAATGGACAGAATATTTATTTTTATCTATTCGGAATAATCTCTCCCCAAATATGTATTATTACTGATAAGTAGATAGATAAAATAAAAATTCTAACAAAAACATAACACCCAAACAAATATAAAAACTCCGGGTGAAAGCTTACTCAGCAACTTCAGCATTTCCCTTCCTTACATAAACACACAAATTATATACATTCCTTAGTACTATACTATACGTACGTCCAATATCCCTTGCTTTGCCTACGTAGGGAAACATCCCTTCAGTGAAAAAAAATCCTTTTTTTAATAGGGTTGACCATCGGACCGAGGGCGTGCCGTCCGAGGCCAGATACGATCCAATGCATACATAAAGGCAAGACACTTGTAAAAAAAGATACATAAATCAACAAACGCGTCCTGAAATAAAAAAGGGACATTATATCTGCGTACAGTCAGTGCGCAAATTTTACAGACGATGGGTTCATAATGAAACAAAATTGAATTAAAGTAATCGTAAATTGGAAAAAGTTTACCGCGTTAACTTATTAAAATAAATGTGATTTTAATGTAAAATATTAGTCTACGAAAAATATCAGTGTTCTATACTTAACAAAAAAACTTAAACGAATTTTTCCAAAAATGTTCAAAAGTAAGCAAGAACTGAAATAAATACGAAGTTTTTTAGCTTCTGGCGACTTTAGATGAAAGTTTCATACCCTTTATTATTCTATGATGGTATAATGGTAATATTTGGCAGAGTCTTGTCTAGTCACTGTGGAAAATCTGATAAACCCTTCATGTCTGACGTTGATATACAAGTTTTGTAAAAATTGTCAGGAAAATATTCTCTATTTTCCTAACTTTGAATATGTGTATAATTAAGGATTAAATGCTGAATTAAAATGTGAAAAAAGATAATTTAAATAAAATAAAGAGACTGTTTCAATACTTGTGCAAAATTATCAATATTTTAAATATATTTCTAAGATCACCTATACACTGGTCCGTATATTTTCGGTTCTAGTTTCCTATAACCTCAACTAAACTTATAAATGGATCTTAATCAGCGTCATTTTAAAAAGAAGAGGAAACGAAATATTGACGAAATATTCAGCTCATAAAAGCCCAGAAAAAAAATACATCAGATGAAAATTTCTTACAGAATATTTTCATCTGATGTATTTTTTTTCGTCATCCTGCAATTTCTTCTTGACAATATATATGATGGCTATCACATTAGCCCTGTAAATAACTCATTCTGTTTCCATAATTTTTGGTAGATTTCAAAAATGAGCTCACGCTTTGAATATTTTGCCTAAAGATTTTCATAGACAAAATTTTCACCATATATGAAAAGATTAGATAGCTTCATTAAAATTATTATGAAGGAACATTTTTTCTCTCTTCACAAATAAAACACATTGTTATCTATCTTAGCGTTAAAGAAAACTCTCACAATGAAAGGAATAAAAAAAATTCTGAAACAAACTTTTATTTACACATTCTAAATATTTTCGTCCTTGCATAAAATTTGATTATTATTGCATTAACTATTTCTTAATTAATAATTTTATTTTATACCTTAGGTATTTTAAATCACCCCTGACTTGTTGCAATAAAATGCTCAATATCCCCTTTTACATTTTCTTCTGTTTATTGACTATTTCACGATGTTTGTATTAAATCTAACTAGATACTACTCTTTTGCGTAGTAATTTTTTTTTAAATATATCTTTTAAAAACTGTACATTAAAGTAAAAGTTGTAACAAAAGTAGAACACTGCCAATCACGAGCCCGCCTATACCCAAAAACGAGATCCATACGGTGACTTATGAAGGGCAGAGAGTTTGGCTAGTTGGCTCCAGTTTGCCAAACTACCCACTCACGACATTTGAATTGGATTTGCCCAGACCCTCCGCGGCCCTCGGACCTGAGCGGGGAGGGCGGGGGAAAGTGGAAAGTGTCAGATGGAAATCCGTCCCTGATCCTTCATAAAAAAATCACACGGATACCGCACATAAAAGGGGGTGGACTTAACTTTGATACTGTCTAGTTTTTTTCACCCTTAACGGGTTTTTTATCTGTGTGCGTGTGTGCGGGCGTACGATGATTTATTTTCGTTCGAGGCACGGACGTTACGCACCCGAAATGGGCGTATTCGCGACCCCAGACATAGATTTTGTACGATTTGATTTCGGCTTGAACATGTATCCTGAATATAAAATGGATATCAATATCATTATGACGTACCTAGCCGCGTCGGTTGGCGGCTCGGTTCAGTTTTTTCAACGATATTAGATAGGTGAACGCGTGAGAAAAATACATTAAGAGTAATGTTTCATTTCACAAGTGACTTTCATTTTCTATTTCTTCGCAAATGACCTTACTGAGAAAATTTTACAAGTATTACTAAACTTATTACATTTGTATTTAAACGCGAAATCACGATATACTTAACAGAACCACCAGTAGTTACTTTGATGTCTGTTTTCTATTTTAATCTTTATATATTCTCTCATCCAATCGTATGTAATGTGAAGTTTTATGGTATTTTACCAAGCATTTTTCATTTACAAGCCATTCTTAACCAGCATAGCGTCCTTATTATTACTTTTTTCATTCTGAAATCCGAATTTTCTTATAAATTGTTTCTCATGTTGCAGAGTTTTTCATTTACATTTATTTTTATATAATTTATTTCCTCTTATATTCTTAACTCTCATATATAGCAATTTGTATAGGAATCTGTTGTCACAATTACGTACCGTTTATTAACTACAATTACGTTCCGTTTATTAGTCTTATGACATCGAAAAAACATTAAATACTTGTTTTGCCCCACACGGATACGTCAAAACGTTATTGTGGATAATTCATTACAATTATTTGCATATTTTCCACTTGTTAGAACGTCATGGTAACTATGGCCCAGTTTTATACTCAGCTTTATATAACCACATGTCGAATTATAACCAGCTAGAAGAGCAAGAGGTCATTTACAATTTTTAACATTAACTAGCCACATATATATATATATATATATACATATGTATAATAAACTAGCCATATCTAAATTTAGCCCAATTGCAGCTACCCACCTAGTTTGTAGGAAAGAAAACTTAAGGACAAATGAACACATACTTTTTAAATAATCATTTTAAAGTTAGTATGATTTAGAATTATAACCATTTTCTTCATAAATAAAACCTCTTACTTCTAAAAAATATAATAGTACATTTGCAGAAATAATAAACGGCGCAACACAACTCTCCCTTTAAAAGCAACAACAACAACGTACAAAACACAAAGGTATGTACATAAAATGGTTAGTAAGCAATAACAATACATATAAATAAATACCCATATAATATAAATACCTCCATAAACATAGATCAATTTATAAATAGTAGACACATACACGCACCATTTATTATCGGGACTGGCCGGGCGAGGCAGATAAAACTATCCTCCCCCATAAATTTTTATATTAGCCCCGGATTGCTCGTGATGTGGGTGCGATCGGCCATTTTTTTATGATACTTTTATTACTAATATCTACCGACTACTGTTGTTAGATAGACACTTGTTCGTATTTGTTAGTATATTTGTAAATAGATGTATATATGTTTATTTTTAGTAATAATTTTTGGTTAATAACGGTTACTTTGGTTTATCCATTTATATATATGTATATATATATAGATATATATATTTATATATATATATATATATATATATTTATATATATATTTATATATTTATATTGGTTAATGAGAACTAGTCCGAAAAAAGTGTAAGATTTCAACCAACACTTTTGCTACAGTAGAAGCGTTTGCGTGATTAGAAGCGTATGTCAACGTATAGATATATTGCACAGTATAGACGTGAACATGTGCATCAGATGTATTCGTTTAAGCGTGTGTGTTTTGCAATCCGTGTGCGCCACAATACTATCAACATCTCTTCACCATTTTCAAACTCGTGTTATTGTTATCAATAAAAAATGGATTGTGAAAGTGATTCATTAGAAGTTGAGGGTGGTAATAATGAAGTCAGGTAAGTATCCGTGTTAAGGCGACAATAAGTGAATTTTTTATTTTAAATTTAAATTTTGTAATATCTTTTTTTTGCATAAACAAAATTTACACAAATATTAACTGATACCAAAATTGAATCATGCAGTAATGTTCAGGTATTATGCAAATTTTATTTAATTAAAAGATGTTGCTCGGATCGCTTTATTGTAATAATAATTTATTACAATTAACAATGTTTTATTATGCTGAAATATTTTGAATCCTGTAGATAACAACAATGATCCAGCAGAATCTACAATAAGATACAATACCACTATCGATGCAGTTTATTCGAGATACTTAGATAAAATTAAACCCCAAACACATGTGTCCTGTTTTACTTATCATAAACCAATCATTACTAAAATTGAATGTACTGATTAAGTTTATAATTAGTTATATTTTCGTAATTATAATAATATTTTAAATAATATAACTAAAAAATAATTAACAATAACATGTTTATTTTCATAATTAAAAAAAAAATTATTAATTACAATTTTATTGGTATTCTTTCAATTATTTCTTTTCATTTTTTACTTTCAAAAGTTGTTAACATATTTCATTGTACCTGTCATTTAATACATAATATATAGCGAAAAGGACTTCCTTCCAACCAGATGTCCCACTACACCTCTCGTTAATTTTTATTTAAATTAGATGTGTTCATTTATTCTTCTATAAGTAATTACGTTCATATAAATGTTAGGATGTTGTTACAGTTGGAGTTATCTTTAAAATTTAATTAGCTGGATGTAAAATATGACACTTGTGCGATATTGCTGACATTCACCGCTAATTTTCTTCGATTTCTAAAAGCTAAGGACATGGTAAATTTGTTTGCGAGTAAAGTGTTGTTGGTGATATTGATGATATAATTGTCTACGAATAGCGAGATATAAATGTCTATGAGTATAGTACGAATAATTGTGGGCTTACATGTGTCTACGTCTTGGACTCAGAAAGTTACTAATGACAAAGTTTTACGATGGTTTGGCCAGAAATGTAAGCTTTTTCAAACCATCAAACAACGTAAAGTTTCATGTCCGGGGCATATTCTCAAGCATGATACGAGATCTTGCAATTAATAATGATAGGAAAAGTTATCGGGGAAAGGAAAACCAGTCATATAAGGAAATCATGGTTCCGCAAAATCCAAGACTTGTCAAGGAGTTACAGTAAAATTCATTGTATAAAAAGACATTGTACAATTTTTTAACGGATTTGTCTCTTTTTACCCAGGATCTATAGTTGTAATTATTCTTTTACAAATGTCTTCTGTACATAAAAAATATTTGGCTCATTAGGGTTATCCTTTAGCAATTTGGAACATATTAACTTTATTATTAACTTATCTTCGCATAATGTAAATACCAATATTTTACAGACTTTCAACCCTAAATTTTACATTCTTTCAACCCTAAATTTTACAGACTTTCAACCCCATTGTAATCTGCTATATATCGTCAAATAATAGTCGACAATATATACTTTTTTTTTGTTTGATACGAGGAAGAAGTGTTGTTTCCTTAATGATTAATACAAAAATCAATTAACATCTTTACACGGTATAAAGACCAAAAGAAATAGTACAGAAGACGAGTTACTTAAAATAAAACTATAATTTTACTTTTTGATGCACATAAAAATGTATCCACGTAATAAAATCTAATATTTTCTATCAATCTATTTTAAATTGAATTTTTTATAATGGTGAATAAATTTGTACAATCCAAAATCTGGCTACGGAACCTAAAAAGAAATCGGATAGTTTAAGAATTGCATACGTAAACATTTGTAAACTTTATGCAGTTTATAAAAAAATTATCTTAGCAAATAAATCAATGTCAACTGAGTATTTTAGACCGTTAAAACTTGAATATATTTGGCGTTAATTTTGTAGAAATTAATTATTCGCAATTAAATTAAACTACGTGATGTAGTTTTATTTCTACTTTATTTAAGTTCTTTACCACGACCTAAAAGATTTGCTAAAAGCCCACCTGTAGATGTTGTAATAGAAGATCTTTGTTAATAGCCTACCTGAAGATATTGTAATACAACGAAACCTAGCTGATGGTAAAGAACTTGAAGAAAGTAGAGATAATACTACATCACGTAGCTTCATGTAATTGTTAAAACTATTCATTGATGCACATAAATGCAATTTAATAGTATGTCTGTGATTTTTGGATTTCCAGGTTTTAAATACTTTTCTAGTTTGATTATTCAATTGACAAAATTAGTGTTTCTTTTTCTACGTATTTTATCTTTTAATTTAAGTCAAAAATTAAAACATCCATGAATGTGAAATTGTTTTATAGGAATATCTCAAACGGTCCCGATGTTATGATGACGAAAATGTAACTTAGGAAATTAAACCAAACTGCTGCAACACAAAGAGTTGGCAACGACTGGCTGTAGGAATATGCGGAAGCAGAAACGGGGACGGGGGTCGGACTGACTCGGATTAAAACTAAACTAATTATTTGTGTCTAATATAAGAGCAAAAATAAACATACTAATATACTGCACTGCCCACAATTCGGCGAACTCACGAAGTACCGCTACTTAATAAGATAATTTAACAGATAAAAAAAATTTCAGACACGTAATTCACTCTACATTTACAATGCAATATTTAGTCTATTACCTTCAAAATTACAATAAAAGATAATTCGTAATAGGATAAGTTATTTCAAAATGTTTCGTCGACGTTTCTAATGTAAAATTGTAGATCTTCTGGTTTTCTATTTACTCCATTAGTGATAACACATTTGAGCCTACATGTATATGCGTGCACATATATTTATGTACACGCATATACAGGTAGTACACATAAATTAATGTAGTATGTATATTGACATAAACTTCGCGATGGTGGAGGTGACTTCACTGATGATTCCCTATTTTTATTCCTTAATTTTTTTTTGATGTTCTTTTTTGATAGCCAAACATTAGAAGTGAAGTTGTATCTTTTAACTTATGCTATATAATAAAGAGAAACATCCGAGATACGTATATTTTTATCACTCTTTTACTAGCTTAAATTACATTTAACACTTGCGTGTAACTCATATTCATGTAAACAAATCTAGCAAGGTTTTTCATGAACTTCTAAGTATATCAATTGGAAATATTATATTATAGTAAACATACGCAATTCTGATGAAAAAACCATAATGTTATACCAATATTATTCCGAATGGATATAATGATGGAGGAGGAAGAGATAACAAAGAGATACGAAATTTTCTTTAATATATAAAATATACATTCTTATAGATAATGACATTATTGTATGAATAAATGACGAAAAGAAGCGAGGATTTAACTTGCTTGAAACATACTTAACTTAAACTTCTTAATTGAATAAAATATCCAATGATAAGGTCCACTATTTCAATATATTAAATGCAGATTCCATTTTGAAAGCAAAAAAGTACGCAAAATCAGTAGTTATGTTTAAAAACTTAATATATAAACTTACGTATCATATAAGATAAAATGTATTTAAAAGAAAATTAATATGCCACCTTGCGGATCATTTACGTTAGTAAACAGACGTAATTAATATGCAACCTTGTCGAAAATTTACGTTGATATACATAATATAATTCAATCACGCGTAAACTTTGCTGTCTACTTTTTTCAAATTACCCACACACCTACACACGCTCACTCGTACACATGAGCGACTGTCACCGGCAGGCAGCTAAGCGACCGGGCGAGTACATATATTCATAGAAAGGTAGACGAGGAATATGAAAGGTAGACGGGTAGGTAATATTTTATTATCTCCTGGCTAGGGGGGACGAGGCCCGGTCGTTCCGTCCGCTCAGTCGACCACCATATCGTATAAATTCGATTTTCTACGTGAATTCGTTTGACGGGACCGCCTGCGCCTCCGTCATAATGCTAGACATAAAGCGGGAGCGGCTTCCTAGAGCCAATCTCGTATTATGACCACCCCTGGCTGGCCTCGCGACTCGCCATGGGCGTGCGGACCGAGTCTTATTATGATACCTGCAGTTTGATGCTTGACGAGGTCTGCTCTCTTTTTTTGTCTGGAGTCTTGTTATTAAATATTGATAGGAAAAGGGAAGGAGTCGGATTTGGTGATTCAGATAGCTATGAGTTTATTTTCAAGGTATATTTTGTCGGACAGAAAGTTCTGAGACATTTTTTCGTTATTATTCTAAAAGTTACTCGAATGTTCGAAAATATTTCATCGTTCGACTATATAAGCAGCATAATCTCGGGAGTTCAATCAGTATATTGTAATCACTCACCCTGCAAACATATCCAAAAAAAGGATATTTCTCGTGAATCGTACCGTTTGGGAACTGCTACATGAACGGATGCAATGAAAATTAACTAAACGATGGGAGAATATACTCTCTTCCATGGTTCGATCACTTTTATAAGGGAGACGACTACGACTTGAAGATGTACTACGCTCTACACGAAAGCGATCATTGGGAATTGATGCTGTTCAGACTCTTATTGAAGCAGACCCACGACAGGCGGCACAGTGTTTAGCAGAGAAACTTGATTGCTTAAAAATACGGTCTTAGCCTTTACAAAATGGGTAAGACTTAAAAACTTGGTTTGTGAATCTCGCTCAAACTGAATAAAACATAGATCAACTGTGTGTTGACATTTGTAGGACACATTCGACATCACACTTCAATGTAGAATGGCTTAAACATTTAGTAACTGGCGAAGAGAAGTAGGTACTTTTTCTCAACCATTCTCGTAAACCAAAGTCTCAACGTCCGAACTTATCCACTTTGAAATGAAAGTCACGATGGCCTGTTCGTGGAACTATGAAGACGTTATCCATTGGGACATTCCATCACCTAGATCTACAATGAATAGTGCTAATTAGTGTATACAGTTAAATATCATTGCTAGAAAACTTCGTGGCAAACAACATAAAATTAATCTAAAACCACATGAAAGAGAAAAAAATAGTGACGACATCCGCATTATTACTTAAGCGGAAATAATCGGATTATCGGAAAACTCTTTTCAAAAGACATATTTCAAAAGAGTCTAAAAAATAAATGTCTTTATAACTTTGTTGTATTGTTAACATTATTTTATTTAAATGGCGAAATTTCATGAAATAAGTCTAAAATGAAGGCGCAAGATGAAAAAAAACAGTAGAAAAGATAAAAACTTCATCGAGGATATTTAGGATTCTTGGGTAATTACCGTCAAGTATTCGACCATCCCAAAAATGCTCTATAGATTTTGCTTTAAAAAAATTGCCCCTATGATTGTCACCATCCATTCATAATAAAAAAAGAAGACACCGTTTAGTCTGCATCTTCATAATCCAAAGTAATCCCTCTACAATTTCATTTTATGTAAAGCACTATGAGCGCGCTGATCTCCATCTTTAGATGCGACTCGTATATTGCGGAGGCTGGGTAAAATCTTATCAAAATCATGATACTGCAATATGAGAGCACTAACCAATGGGATTCTGGTCAAATGCTTGGTCAGGAGGTTAGAGGATTTGTAAAGAGAACATCGGGTATACTCGGTGAATATTGACGAATTTCCTGTTAACTTAAATTTATTAGGTAAAAGTATATTTGTATAGTACTACACCTTTTGGTCCTATTTTAACTCATCGGATGAATTACAGTTACTCAGTTACTCCATTCTATTTACTTGTGTTTATAAAACTTACTTGCAGTTTAACACTTTAATTAATAAACAAACTTATATAAAGTTTCACTTACAGTCAACAGAATTATCTTGATTATAATAAACGCCTTCTGTTCTTACATTCTTGAAGATGAAAATAAATAAATATTAATAACTGATAAATTGACTCTAAAACGTGAATAATCGAATTTCTGCGAAACCTTGAGTTGGTTACTCTTTATTAGCTGGCTCCTAATACTATTGCTTACTTTTTACTATTACGTCTTTCACAGACAATTACAATACATAAGCGTTAAAAGCAACATAGTTAAAAATAAACCATTATTTTAAATATTATGTTTTCATACTTTCTTTTAGAAATTGGGTATTTGATATATAATGAAAACAACTTTTATTATGGGCTTAGACAACTTAATTTAACAACATTAAATTAAATAAATATATTTTAACTCAATAAACAAAATACAGTTTTTAACGTTCTATACTCGAAAGATGATATTTGAACCATAATGTTGTGATAATGTCATCTGTCCATCTGTCCGTTGGTTTTTTTTTGTCGGGGGGTAGAACTTTCATTTTTATATATAAGTCATAAATAAGTCACTGCAAGCTCACATATAAGTCACTGTACTTTTTTGTTCCAAAATTAAAGTTTTTAATTAGTATTCATAATAACTTAAAATTTTATTTCAAGGGGACTCCAAAACACTTAAAGGAGGGCGGGCCACTGCAAAAAAAATCTGCATTGACAATCTTAGAAAAAAAAATCTTTAAGTAGAGGGCAATTTTGTTTTTTAATTATAAATTTATGCTTATATACACATGAATATTTTTGAGTACAAAAATATTTGCACAAATATTTTTAGTTCTTAATTTTACTTTTAAATTTGAACACGTAAGTTTTTAAAATAAAATAAAACCTTTTATTGCAGAAACGGAAACTTGCCAAGACCAAATAAAAAATATTACGTAAGGACTTAAAAATGTTTATGCGTACCTTTTAAACATTATTCTCATTTCAACATTATCCTAATGCCATAAGCAACCAGGCGGGACTTGGTGGTTACTTTGGTTTCAACTCTTTCGTCAACTAACATTATGATCTTAAATAGAACTTGCCCCATTTTTCTCATTTAGGTATTTAATAGAATTTCACGACTTTTTGATGAGAACTGAAAAATCACGCAATTTATCCTAATATATATCATAGAACTCAATCAAACCTAATCCAAATTAACTTAACTCAAGTTAATCGACCTAGCCCAACCTAACGCAACGTATCATTACCTAACCCAACCTATCCAACTTCACACATCTTAACCCGACCCAACTTAACTCATACTTATTCATCTTCTAACTTTTTCATTCACATATATGTGAAGCTAAGCCTACGTGCTTATTTTGAAGTTTCTGTGACGACTATAATAGGCCAGAGCTTTTTATGCTGTGCAGCAGTCAGTGCAAATTAGCAAATTCTGGGAGTTTATAACGTAGAAAATATAAAAGCTATATTTAGCAAATTTTAAATACTCTAGGTCTGTTACTTCCTGACGTCCGTAAGTTTAAATCTTATATATCAAAATTGGTCTTGAATTAAATGTGACTCCAAATGTTACGTGTAAATATATAGACGGTACACGAACAGTGATCGAGCATTTTCGTCCGTACTACTGCGCGCATAGATAACGTTTTAATTTATGAAATAAATTGTAGTTTTATATAGTTTATTTAAAACGAAATGGTCTAAAATAGTTTATTTTGGTTAATCGCAGTACAGAACGATATTGTCGTTGCACATTTATCATTATAAAGCGGGTAATAATATGCGGGCTAAAATGTCAAAACCTCTGCACTCTCGCTTGTAATGGTAAAGCTTACTTTGAATTATACATTGATATGACACTTTGTAAAATAAAACTTTAGTTTTCTTTGGCGGCGTCCCTTTATATGAGCAATCATAAAAACGCATATCTCAAGAAATAAACATTTATGTACATAATATATTAAAATCCAAGTGCCATATTGGTTACTGCCTAGAGTACCCATATACATAATAATTAAAAGAAATAATTAGATATGGATAATATATTGTATTAGCAATAGGAACGATACGTGGTAAATCCTTTACATATATAAGTATCACATTTGTTCAATATATTTGGCCTTAATTTTGTTCACAATTGAATGAAACTACGTGATGAAGTATTATTTCTACTTTCTTTAAGTTCTTTACCACGACCTAGGTTTAGTTGTATTACAACATCTTCAGGTGGGTAATTAGCAATGTCTACTAATTGCCCACCTTAAAATGCTGTAATACAACGAAACCTAGGTCGTCGTATTTAACTTAAAGACAGTAGAAATTATACTACATCACGTAGTTTCATTTAATTGTGTATATCAAAAATATTTCTTAAGCAAAATATCATTTTTCAAAATAGTGAAAATCGTCAAATGTTCATATATGGTTATCATAAATAGGACAAATATTACATGTTTTTACTTTTCGCTTGTGACACGCATTTTACGGGACATGTAAACGATCATTTGTGACACGTTAAATCTATCCTGTTGCAATTAAATGTAATATGAAGTTTGTTAGTGATAACTTGATACAACGTACTCTCAATCGCTAATTGAGGAAGATACATTTTTAGTACTTCTTGACCCAATAAAGTGATCTTCCGTTCTTAGAATGCACAGTTTCATTCATATTTGTATTAATCCTTTACTAGTCTGGTTTAAAGATTGACATATTATTTTTTAAATACGTGATATATATAACTAAAGCAAAAATTTGATTGATGTTGAAAAAAATTGTAGACTTTCGTATAGTTGATTTACTGCCACGGTACGTGCATATATCACCTAATACTAAATTTACTATCATTATAAAAATTTAACATATCAGTTGTCTTTTGTTCCAAAGAAGCATTGTTATGGAGCATTATAAGAAAAACACAACACGTAATAAGAAATAGAATTCTCGAGAATTATTTTTCTGCATTTATTCTTTGATACATTTTTTTATTATATTTCAGTGTTTCGACAGTTGCAATATACCACGGAAACCAATATTTTATTTGAGTTAATTAATATAATATTAATTTTTATTTTAATTGAACGTTTAAATATAATATTTACTCTTTTAACTACACCTTAACTTTAATAAATTTTGCATCCAGATTGTGTTTTCTCGTTATAAATTATTCTTTCAAAGGAAATTTTTTTGAGCATCGCACAACCACCGTACTTTTACAGGTTTTGAATAAACATATTTTGTAGCACGTATCGTCGAATTGTTCGTTTTTTAGAGTTTTTAAAAATTATTTTCTATTTCTCACATAGTCATTTTCTTCGGTCTCTTTTTGTGGAAAAAAAATAATATTTACTATCATTAGTATAAGTTTTTTTTTAATCCCAATGAAAAGAAAGTAAAATGGTGTAAATGTTTGACCTCAGTATTTAACTGATATCAAAAATTTACCAAGAAGTCTATATCAAAATAACATACGGAGCAATATATAATATATATATTATTATTTTTAAATAAAATGCAATATATAATATATTTTAATATTTCGTTAAATATCGAACATTTTCTTCATCATTTATCTCTCCTACGATCTCGAGTTTTCCAAAAAGGCTATATTAATATGACTTCTATTTCTCAAAGATTTTTAGATATAGTGCCGTATTTTCTTCCAAATTTTTCATTAGTTTTTTTTTGTTAATATTCGCATGCATCATACTTTTTTTGCTTTCCATTTTTGGGGTTCCGTATCTAATAGATTAGAAAGGAACCCTATTGATCTCGTTCGGTTGTCAGTCCATTTGTCACCTTTTTCTACTTCGGAAGGATAAATGTTATGTGCATAAAATTTGTACTAATTACGTGAAATTATAAATCGAAGCTGATGACAAATAGAAATTTGTATTTTCTTTTATGGGCGGACTTGTATTATGTAAAAAAAATTAACGTATGTGCATCCGATAATGATTTTATATTTCTTTCATTTAGAATAAATCTTTTAATCAAAAGAAATATAAAAATCATTATCGAATGCATATAGGTCTCGGATGCAAAGAAAAAGAATTATACATATATGCATTTACATGTGTATAATTTGTTTGCGTCTTTGAAATCTATACTTGATAATGGAAAGGGATATATTGACAATGATTTTATATTGTTTTTAAAAAGGTCGGTTACACAATATCAAATTACCTCGTACACCCCTAAACAAAACAGTTTAGCAGATCGGATAAATAAAACAGTTTAGCAGATCGGATAAATAAAACAGTTTAGCAGATCGGATAAATAAAACAGTTTAGCAGATCGGATAAATAAAACAGTTTAGCAGATCGGATAAATAAAACAGTTTAGCAGATCGGATAAATAAAACAGTTTAGCAGATCGGATAAATAAAACAGTTTAGCAGATCGGATAAATAAAACAGTTTAGCAGATCGGATAAATAAAACAGTTTAGCAGATCTGATAAATAAAACAGTTTAGCAGATCGGATAAATAAAACAGTTTAGCAGATCGGATAAATAAAACAGTTTAGCAGATCGGATAAATAAAACAGTTTAGCAGATCGGATAAATAAAACAGTTTAGCAGATCGGATAAATAAAACAGTTTAGCAGATCGGATAAATAAAACAGTTTAGCAGATCGGATAAATAAAACAGTTTAGCAGATCGGATAAATAAAACAGTTTAGCAGATCGGATAAATAAAACAGTTTAGCAGATCGGATAAATAAAACAGTTTAGCAGATCGGATAAATAAAACAGTTTAGCAGATCGGATAAATAAAACAGTTTAGCAGATCGGATAAATAAAACAGTTTAGCAGATCGGATAAATAAAACAGTTTAGCAGATCGGATAAATAAAACAGTTTAGCAGATCGGATAAATAAAACAGTTTAGCAGATCGGATAAATAAAACAGTTTAGCAGATCGGATAAATAAAACAATTTAGCAGATCGGATAAATAAAACAGTTTAGCAGGTCGGATAAATAAAACAGTTTAGCAGATCGGATAAATAAAACAGTTTAGCAGATCGGATAAATAAAACAGTTTAGCAGATCGGATAAATAAAACAGTTTAGCAGATCGGATAAATAAAACAGTTTAGCAGATCGGATAAATGATACAATCGTAGAAAGAGCTAAATATTTAATTGTTTATTCCATATACTAACGTGATTTTCGGGCTGAAGCAGTTTTGGCAGCACCCAACTTATTTAGTCGTTCAACTACAACGATTTTAGATTACAAGGCACCGCATGAAAAATAAAAGATAATAGAAAAAACATAAAAATATTTGGTTGACAGGGAATGGCCCCTCTAGCAAAAGATAAAACACAAAAATGGCATCTCAAAGCAGTCAAAATTATGAAGCAGTTTTGATAGCAGTCTACTTATTTAGTCGTTCAAATACAAAGACTTTAAACCACAAGACGCCGCATGAAAAATAAAAAGTAATATGAAAACATATATTTACATTCTGAAAACAATAATAAAAATTAGTAGGCCATGAGAAATATTATATAGATACGCATAACTGATCTAACTTTCGTAGATAGATACCTAAGATACGAAATCTTTGTAGAATTAGTTGTACTCATATTTAAGAAGATTTAGTTTCTTCTGTCCCAATGTATTATTTTTAAATTTTGTAACTTTACTATATTTAGTAACAGTTATATTAATATGTACAATGTCAAGTGGGGTTCACAATTTAAGAAATTTTACGCTTTAATTAATTTAAATATAAATTATGTATCAAAATCAAGTGTTCAAGAAAAGAAAAAAACATATAAAAACATAATTATGACACCTACCTAATAATGTTATATGATTTGTTATAAATAATTACTTTAGTAATTACACAATTATTATATTTTAATGGAAGCAGTTATACCTCAGAAATGTCACTTTCTTAGCACGATTTTTACTAGTGACACATTATCCCAATTCTCACCACGTTACTTCGTTACCCATTTTCGTAACATTGATTGAAGGTATTTACATTTTTCGCACCAAAAATATGACGAAACAGGCATATATCTATCTACTTATGCCGCCGCAGTGTAGTCCGCTTTACCGAACAGAAATTAAAAGTAAAATAATTGTAAAAATTATTAAAACAAGCTTTTATTTAAATTAACTAGAAAGTTATAAAATAATTATAGGAGTAATTATAGAACTTAAAAGACGTGGTCTCAAAAACTTTACTAAAGTTATATTTTTGTATCAAGTTTGACTTAGTAACATAAAAGTATGTGGAATATAATTAAGAGTCATACGCATTTAGGTTGACGTTCTATGTATAGGTATAATTTTTATATACTTTATCTATATAAAAGTGAAATTGGACAAATTGACCATCTTCAATGTACTGTACTTTTAGACATAGAAACATGATAAGACAATGCCTCTTTATTATTATCTAATTTTATTTTGTAGTTTTGTAAAAGTTGCCGACAACTAATGAAACTCTGACAGCAATCGGACATTGTCGATCGGACTTTTTTTTACACTAACGAGAACGAGAAGGGTTAATGATGTAATCGACCTTCAAAATAAATATTTGAATTAAATAAATAAACAAAATAATCTATAAATTACATTCGTTTCATTTGAAAGTTGAATATAATAGTTGAAATAGTCAAATGTATTAATGCTTACAATCTACCTTTTCATCATATCTTACAACTTGAGTAGGTTTATTGTTTAGCCATGCCGTCCATATTGATAAACAATGAGTTTTGTACATAATCCTATAAATCGAATGTTACAGTGGTTGAAAATAGTGTAGACAGACTTAATTTAAAATATTTTTATATAATGAAAATTGCATTCGGTAATACTGCCAGACGTGATCATTATTGTTCGGAGAATACGAAAACTATCCAATTGATTCACAAAATTCTTTCACTGGTTGATAAATTATAATCTCTTTTCTAATACAAAATGCATTTTATCCGGTTATATATGAATGGGTTACTGTGATTGGGTTTGAAATTATAAACGATGGAGAGTAACATCTAAACTTAGAAGAAGAAAAATTTTAAGAGGCATATTAAACGAAAACATGAAATCATTATTATAAATTTAGGAATACTTTAAGAAATAAAGCCATGTGTCTCAAAAGTAGCTCTTTTTTGTGTAATTTTATGTGAGGGTATCTCAAAAAGAGTTCTTCATGCTATAAACTAAAAAATATGTTACCTTTCCCCTACTGCCTTCCTGTTCGCGCTCTCAATGCACAGAAAGACCACGCGCCTCCTCGTCAGCGGCTGCCATTATTCGTCGTGATTGTAAGTGCTGAGTGCGTCGTGTTGAGTGACCAATGGGCGTTGTTAAAGCATATATTCCGTGTAATTATCCAGAACGTTATACCATTTGCTTTCTGATGGGTACAGCTCCCGATGAAAGTACCTGTCACTTTCTTTCACTATAATTAAATTAATTGGAACAACTTTCAGAATTATTGAAATCGATTTGAGGAAAAACAGCATATAACGAGTAAAAAATCTCTTACAAACTAAAAGACCAAAAACGCAACAAGATATTTTTAATTTACACTATATAAAAAACATAAAAAAGAACAAAATAAAATATAAAATAATTCGCCTATTTCATTTACCTATACTAAAGAAGCCCCAATCACAAGTTATTTATATGATAAATATAATAAAGACATCCAATAAGAAACAATATTTCAAATGTCCACTCGTAACGTACTGAAAAAGTTTCGATGTGTTTTTACAGAATTAATCTTTTTCTTCATACCTTTAATCTTTGAAACTTAAGATTTAGGGGTTAAATTTCATGTATAACATAGATACTCTGCGTGAGTTTCCCAAATTATACCCCTGAAGAGCTGAAAATATAAACGGAGGCTTCTACTCAGTTAGAGTATATTTCGTTTAAGTATCATAATGTTTTGTAATAACAAGCCCTACAAAAAGTTACATCGGCTAACAAAATCGCAAATAAAACTTTTCAACCTTTCTGAAACCAATTTTTCATTCAAAATGAGAACTTTAGAAACAGAATATATTTCTAAAGTTCTCATTCTTTTAAACACATATACCAAATAATTCGGTGGTTATAATCAAGAAAGAGAAAAACTTAAAATACAATTTGTCACCAAAACGCAAAACAAAAAGATTTCTTCACAAACGTGGATATAATATGTTTTTAATATATCAAACATTTTTGGTAAGAATTTTAGAGTTCCATCGCCAAATGGCAAAAACGTAGCCATTATAATTTCGTCATATCCATCTATCTGCCTGTCCGTCTATCTATCTGTATCACAGAGCCATTTAACTTGGAGACTATAGGCACAACACGGATGAAATTTGGATGGTGGATGTTTTCTATGAACCGCTATAGAATGAAATAATTTGATTATGAAAAAAGATAACTGCGGAATAAAAAAACAAATGCAATGCTGTTTGCATTAGCGTGTGGTATGTATTATTAAATATGTCTTAAAAGTGATATAGAAGTTCCAAAATAACTGTTTTATTTAAGTCAATCATTAGTGAGATATGCGCGTCTAAATTCTTAAAATGTGTGTCCCATCCCTTACAATTTTTCAACTAAAATAAACTAAAATAAAATTCTAAAAAAAATTAAGGTAGGAGAAATTAAAATAAAATTGCAACGAAAATATGGTTAAATAAGATATGTTGTGTAGTTTTTGAGGTATGGGTCCGACTGCAGAAAGAACTTTGTTTTTCAGTCTCTTGAGAAATATAAAATTATAAGTTTAATATTGTTTGTTGCTACGGAACCTTCGTTCGCGAATCCGAATCGCGTTTGGTCGGTTTTAGCCATAGCCTAAACAAATTAAAAATATACTGTTAATTGCAATGGGCATGGAATCTGTGTTATCAAAATGAATGTCTTGTTCGCTCTTTATCAAATCTAGGCTTTTTTCGATGGTATACCCTGATAGACCTGTATGTTTCATTTGCATGTAGATGATATAACGGAACACTATCTGTACTTTTGCTGATTCAAAGAGTTCCATCGAAAGAGTATTTAAAAATTTTCTCTTGGTCTTTTTGACCATTTAAATATAACTTATAGACACCTCGCTTTTCATTTTTAATTAAACGCAGGTACACAACGCTATATGAACTATTACCGGCTTTCTTTTGTTATACATTTATCGGAAAAATTCTAGTTAACCCAAATAATAAATCATAATTTCAATAACATTAATAAAACCCACAAAGAACCTGTCGCGTACCACCATCTAACAAAGTCGGGGGTATGAGCAGCGCGCGCCCACGGCCGACCGACACAGGATACGGTTGGATGTCAAAACAAGAATCTCATATAAGAAATTCTTTGCCGGAAAGGTATTCGTGTCCCATTGTCGGGCCGAGCCGCGCTCACCGACGGGCTGAGCGCTGTACAGCTGCACGCAGTCGTTTCGATATGTGTGTTTACGAAACGAGAGTGGATGGAGTTCCTTAGATTCTGGATGTTGTTAAAGGTGAAAATGCGACATGTGGTTGTTAAGTCATAAACATGAGCGTATGGTATTTGCGATTGGTAATAAATAATAAGTAAAATTAAGAGTAATTTAACGTAATTCAGTTAGGCTTATAAAAAATACTTTACTCCAAATCTTGATCTTTATTTTTGCCAACACGGTCCACAGCCAGGTCTGCTTTGGATGGCCACACTTCTTTATTTCAGGATTAATCCTGTATAGAAAAAAAACATGTTATCCTTCGACCTAATTTTTCGTGTATTTTTCTCATTCATTAGATATTTCATTAGATATTTTCTTAGTCCATAATCGTCAAGCTTTTAGTTCTTACTATAGTCATTACGACAATTCAGTAAGATTGTAAGGGATTAAATCCCCATTAAATACATGTAGTTAAATCAAAAAGCAAGAGTTCATCCAATCGAAGTACGTTACAATTAGGAGATAAACTATTCAAAAATGTATAAAAATAATACTTATTAATACTACAACTTTTGTTCCTGGAATGGATTGATAGCAATCCTAACCAAAATCATGAATAAATCATCTGTCAGAGACGCTTAATTACACAGAATATCAAGGCGAATTTACTTTTTAAGTTTTTTTTTTATGAAGACAAAGAGAACTTAGAAACCTATTGCCAAAAAGTACATCCTTTTTTTTAAAGTTCATCTTAATATAACTTGAAAAAGTCACACTCGAATAAGCTATAAAAATGTTTCGTTTTTAAAATAAAATAGTATAAAAATTTAAGCTAATACCATTAAAATTACAACCTCGGCATTGAAAGAATTAATGTAAGGAAGCCTAAATTAGAAATTCTGAATTACGTTATATTGCTTTCAAATAATCTACAGACACAACTTCGCCACGCTGTACAATTTCATAAACTTTTTCATAAAACACTTAACATATTATTTTCAAAGATACAAGATTTTTTTATTGTCTCTGAGAAGAATTTGCTCCTTTGTGATCTGCTTCAACAATGTGAAGTCTTTCAACGTCTAATTGCTTTCTTCCGCCTACTATTGGATTGACAAGTACTATACTTTCTGCTCGAGTAAACAATTACTTAAATTTGACATATGATCCGTAACTTTTACTAATGGGACCTCTGTATTAAATCTTTTATCAGTTGAGATAATCACAGAATATTATACAAAAATATAGTTTATCTCTTTTAATTAATGTATGATTGGACTCATCAATTTTTAACTTACAGCTCATAAGCCAAAACATGATTTAAGTACTAGCAAAAATGTTAATACATATTGAAAATTGTTTCTTCAAAAAACAAGAAAATTAAATCATAGTGATATTTGATTCTAAATATATGTAGACATACATTACAATTTACTATAAATATGTATACATATAGCAAAAAAACATTTCCTGGAAACGAGTCGAACGAAAAGAAATTTGTAGCTGAGAAATTATGTTCACTATAATTTTAAGCAAAATATTGCCGTTTAAAAACTTGTAATGATTGTTGGCTGAAAACCGATTGTGCTAATGATACATGCAGCTAATCTGTATCTTCTTCTTTGTCGTTACACTCTTTGCAGAGTGGTGGTGGTCGTCACGTCGACATAAGTGGCCTGTTTCACAATGCGACGCCACTCTTCCCGAACTCTGGCTCTCCTTGTTTACATTCGTGCAGTGGTCTGTTGAAAGTCTTCTATATTTGATCTGTCCACCTCATTGGTAATCTGCCGCGTGATATGATGCTTTCGACTTTGCCCTGCACTACTAGCTTCTCTATGAATTCGCATCCGCGCCGTGTTGTACGTCCAAAGAAAGTGGGAATACGAGCTGAATAAACCAAGTTAATTATTTTTCTGTTGATAATGTACTAAAATTAAAATGTTTTCTTTTATGCTTGTTTTGAATAATTTTTTTTTAAATTATCCTTTATTTTGCCTTTTTTCATTAGATTTCAAATAAAAATATTATTAATGGTTATAATATTGATAAATCGAAATAATTAGGAATAATTTTATTACTTCTTTAGATTTTAAAACTTATAATTATATTCACCACATTGTCTGTCAACATTTAATAGGAAGATAACACCAATAAAAATATGTATTTTTTCATAGATAAATTATTGATAACAAAAAATTAACAGACAAAGTTAAATCACTATCTAAAATATTACTATTTATTACTGACGTTTAAAAGTCCGTTAGTTTATTGATGCAAATCGATATTTGAGTCCTTTGTGTTTTATCGTATTTTATTATTACAGTTATGTGTTCTAAAGAGAAAGATACACTCACAATTTAAGAGGTCGATTATGTGGATATATCTATTTATTCAGATGAATCGAGAAATCGTAATCTTTGTACAAGTAATCAGGTAACAGCAGGAACACCTTGTCATTATCCTGATATTATCGCTGTTTTTCAAATACGTGATCAGTTCAAATCACAACTTTTAAAATGTTCTACAAACATTTTTGTAATCATTTCATCTTTTTCTATAACTTTAACGTTTCACTATCTGTATTTTATTTATTTATTTATGATTCATTACATGACTATTTTAAAAAAATACTGTCCGCAGGCTATTTGGGTATAATTGAAAGGACAAAGCAACATCAATGTTTTTTTCGATACCTGTGGGAAACAGGCTATACACAATTTTATCCAATTATTTGTGTTTAATGAACATTGGTTTGCTGATAATAGAATGGAGACCCTTAAAACTTTATTGTGATTGTATTTGTTTTCGACTCACTTGCCGACAGACCTATTGCAGTACCTTTCTGTAAAATAAATGCAGTATTTACAAGAGCTGCTTAAAACTGCCTAAAAACATGCATTTAGATAATTACAATACTTTTTTATGAATCTCATTACAAATCTTTCTTCATATATTTGCTTTAAAATTGTTTTTATGCATATTCTTAAATTGTAAGCCACACATTATTCTTTCATACCATAATCTTTAATTGTGACCCACGCATCATTCTTTCAAATTATTTTCTTAAATTCTTAACCACATATTAGTCGTACAGATAATATTCTTAAATAGTGATCTACACATTATCCTTTCAGATCATATTTTTAAATTCTTACCCATACATTATTCTTTCAGATAATATTCTTACATTGTTATCCACACAATATTCTTTCCGATCATATGCGTAAATTGAGATCCACACATTATTGTTTCAGATCACGTTCATAAATTGTGATTTACAAATTATGTAACTGTCATTATCAAGATTCCCTCCTATTCTTCTTCTTCAGCCAGTATCCGTCCTCTCTTCGACGTAGACCTCTTGCATGATTTTCCATGCTGCTCTATCTTGAGTGAACCACATTTATATTCCGGCTAATAGTTTTATGTCATCTTACTAGCAAAGCGGGGGTATAAACTGTGCCATAAGTTCTGACTCTTAATAAAGTTAAATTATACAAAAATATGATGATGTCTTGAATTATTTTTTTCCTTTTTTGTCTCACGCTCACCCAGCTCGGTCACTGCATTCTAGTATCTGAATATTGTCGCGCACGTACTAAACGTGACACTGGACGTCATATAGACCTGAATTGGTTTGAATTGTGCCATTTAGTTAGCGGGATAGGTTTATTAGTTGTTAAATGATGTATTAAAGGTGACACAGAGCGTGACGTAGGCCTGAATTGGATTCAATTGTGCCATTTAGTTAACGGGACAGGTTATTAGTTGTAAAATGATAAATTAAAGGTGACACAAAGCATCATATAGGCCTGAATTGGATTGAACAGTGCCATTTAGTTAATGGGATTAGTTATTAGTTGTTAAATGATGCATTAAAGGTGACACAGAGCGTCAAACAAGTCTGAATTGAATTCCATTGTGCCGTTTAGCTAGTAGATTGAGTTATTAGTTGTCAAATAGTATATTAAATGTAACATTGATTGTCATTAAATAATACTAAACGGCTTAGGTTATTAGTTGTAAATAATGTAATAAAGAGGATACTGAATATCCCTAAATAATGTAGTAAACGTGACATTGAACATCAGTTTTACCTAAATCGCATTGAATTGTGCCGCTTAGCTAATGGGCTAGGTTATAAATTGTAAAATATATGATAAAGGTGACACTATACATCATTAAGCAATATAATTAAAATGACACTGTAATATTGGCATGATTTGCATTAAATTGGTCCGTTAAGCTAACGGACGAGGTTATAAGCTGTTAAAAATACACTAAAGCTGATGCTGAACGTCATTAAATAATGCACAAAAAGTGACATTGAACGTCATATAGATCAGGAGTTCATTTAATTGTACCATTTAGCTAACGGGCTAGGTTACTACCTGTTAAATAATGTTATAATGCCGACACTGAATGTCATTAAATGATGACATTCAGTGTCGTGACCCTGAATGTCGTATAGACCGAATAATTGAATTGTGTCGTTTAATTAAAGGAGTAGGTCCTTAGTTGAATGGCTAGTAAAACTAGATAGTTGCAACATATAAACTAAATTTTTAGTGTTTTATACTAACTTTGATTAAATTATTAATTAACTAACGTAATTTTTCACAGATACTTTTGTTACGTTTCAAATTTTGAAACTGGAAGTTATAAATCAATTGCAATTAAAATCAAAGTGAAAAAAGTGGTGGGGAATTTAAATACATGTGTAACTTCATATTATTCACGTTAAAGGAAACAACGATAGCGACATATCGCATTTATATGATGATATAGAATTATTACTATATATGAGGGGTGATCAGCATATTCACACGTATTTTTGGAATAAATTTGTTTTTTTTGCATAAAAACTACTAATAGACTTATTTAAAAATGTTATATGAAAAGAAATATGTGCAAAACAGAGATTAAAAGCAGAATCTGGTGAAGGAAACTAAAAAGGTCGGTCAACGCCATTTGATTTGATAAATTATGAATATTAACTACGTTCAAAATAAGAAATAAAATTAAAAAAACCGTAATTTTTATCGTAACTCAATTTTTCATCAATAATAAATACTGTCAACATAAAGTAAGTAAATTCCATTACCTTGATGATAATTTAATTACGATTTGTAGTTTCTTTCTCAAAACAGTTAGTGGAACTTAAGAATGATATTGTAAGAGGAAAATTAACGATTTTTCTGAATAAATTTGGATATTATGAAAAAACAATTAAAATTCTGTGTAATAGAAATAAATATTTAAATAAATGATTTAACTTTAAAAGAAATAATAACCAAAATAAAAAAAATCTTTTTATGAAGTACTGAGCAGTAAGAAACAATGAATATTTACCATATCCTGCAGAAACATACTTTAAAATACGCAAATGTGACGGTATATAATTTGCGTATATATTATATAAAATCTTAAAATTATGAAAAATTTTGTGTTTTACAAGCCTACGTAAAAGTTGTTGGAAAAGTAAAATTACTCCAGATCTTATAATTTTTCCAATATGCACCACGTCATAATGCCTGTTGAAGAAATAGTAGGCAAAATATTTTCTTTACGAAATATTAATATTTTCAAATAGTTTAATAGAAATACTATGTATTAATAAATAAATAATAGAAATACTATGACTACGAGTAGTGTAAATTCTACTGACACTTGACAAGTTTTTAGGTCTTGTTTCTCTCTTAGGTAATTTTCAGTGTGTTCCTTTTCCCTTTATTTTTTCAGCCACGACTTCGAAAAATCTAAACAATTTCTGTGGAACCATACCTACTCATTACTCTGGAATTCTACTTTTTGAGTATAGTTCCACAGAAACTAGACGAGTTTAAAAATGTTCTGTTTCTTGCCATAAAGGTGTGATTAGCGGTATTTTTTTTCTGGCAGATGGACGAAGGAATCACAAGGTAAAATTAACAACAATTTAAGTTTTTATAGAACTTAAAAGACTATAGATATGTATTTTATACCATTTTAACCAAGTGTATAGCCTTGCCTAACAAAAGGCAAAGCTCCCTACAGATCTCCAATACCGCAACCGCGCATACTCTGATATACACACAATTTCATACATACACACAAACAGTCCATATTCGCGTCCAGATCCGCTCTCACATACAGATATACGTAACAGTAAATAATTTAGTCATTTCTTATTTACGAATATGTAAGCGCGAGTCATAAAATTGAGCTCGTTTTATCCTAACTACCCTCGGCCGAGACGCACGCCGCCCGCCGCGGGGTGGGCAGAACTACCCCACCGCGCATCCTTTGTGCGGGGATTTGCCATATATACTGTCTGCCATATATAAATAAAAATGCGAAAACCATTCTGGCAAGGCAAAAATCCTGTGTCACGACCATTTTGCCTATTATGATATTTTTCGTGGGAGAATATTCGAGCGGGCGCACGCCCGCCGTAAGCCCACCTATTGCTGCCCGCCGCCCCCGCGAGTGTGGAGCGAGTTGGAGAGACTTACCTCGCTGGCTGAATATTTTCTTTCGCGTGTCGTTTCCAATGGGGCGAGCCGCGGTACTGGGTGGTCCAAAAAAACATCCAGCGATAGATGGGTTGTGTTAAAAATTATATCTTTCATACTCATAGCAATGATACAATACTGAAACCAATGCCGTACGCTACGAAAGGACATGGGAAAAGTAACTACAAAACAATAATAACAATTGTTTCATTTGTATTATTGTAAAATTTTAAAAATAAACTAGACTATTTAATATACAGATTGAGGACTTATTTTTGTGAGAACATTTTCTTTTAGCCAAAAATTAATATGTTCCTGCGGATTATTAATCCTAATTAAAGATAAGAAATACCATAAATATAAAACACTAAAAAAAGCGGACAATCGTAGATTTTGCAAGATAATTTTTCAACACCAAAACTTTAAAAAATTAATGCAACATGCCAGAAATCATTTTTATAAAATACAGTGACTATTAATCAAAATATTTGCAGTAGGTAATAAAAAATTATAAGAAAGACAAATTCAAAATACATTTTGAAATGAATACATCAAATGTTAATGGAACCGTTTGAAGACGAAGCTTTAATATAAAAAAATGATTCAGGAAAACTCAGTACCGTTTCAAATGCCAGACCTGAAAATAAAACAAATGAAACTTTGTTCATGTAATAAATAATTTATTAGAAAATATGCGAATATAAATCGGTGTACTTCTAACTGACATTATCGTAGATGTCGTTAAGCAGAATTTAATACTAAAATTAAAGTATATTTTAATGTTTCTTTCCACGTTTTTGAAAATTATCATGATTTAAAATTACAATTAAACTAATCGAAACTGGACAAATTTAACTACTTCGAATAGACAGAATGTAATGATCTTAAGAATATTTCTGTTTTCCGTTTTTAAGTTATGGAACTTCAAACATTTCATGACCACTAATCTGTGAATAATGTTTTTGTTTTAATACAATAAAATGACATTAGAAAAAAAGACATAAATATATAAAAAATAAATAATAGTCATGAAAAGAAAGGACTTTAATTCAAAGATTATAAAATTACTGAGAAACCATTTTTTTCTCGTTTTATAATCTGAAATATACCCCAGATTTTAAAATTTATATTTCATATACTTTGCAAATTGGACTAACCCAAGAATGTTTCCTTTGTCACTAAATCATTAATATAAATTTGGAATACTTCCAGTTAAGTACCGATTTTTAAAAATTTTGAATCATAAACAATAGAAAAATCTAAAAACAAAGATTTTTCCTTTTTCCAGTCTGAGTAGTGAAGTTTGTAGGCCAGATTCCTACTTAACAACCATATTAATGTAACATACTTGAAAAGCTATTGGTAATATTCATTTCATGAAATGCAATTTATGTTTTTATACCACTTGTTGAAATAAAAAAATTATTAATATAACAACGAAGTTTTAAACAGGTTATTTCAACCAAAAATAATACGTTCAGCCAAGGCATAAATCGACGAGTCTAGAACTACTCAAAATATTATTATGTCGGTTAATCTACTATTAGTGTGATTTAATTTGGCGACACATTAAATCTCACCAATTTTTAGAGCCAAAAAATTATTTATTTCAACCCGAGGTTTTTTACATAAATAATTTGGTGGGATATAAAATTTTAAGCCAATATATTTTTACGTGATGTATTTGTAAAAAATTACCATTTGATGACAATACTTTCACAGATGACAATTTTTTACATTTTTTTTCAAAAGGAGAGGAAGTTACCTCTTCCCCCGTCCTCTTCTCTGGCCAAACGATTTCATAATACACAACGCTCGAATAATTTAAGATAAAGTTTGCCAATTGCGCGCACTAATAGCATTACAAATAGTAATCCTCGATTTATTTTATCATTTACATAGTTCAAAAAGGAAATTCGCAGTTAGACTCACAATATTTTTTTTATTATATATGTAAGGTCACTCACAACCGTTTACTGAGTAGATCGACTTCCAAAGTTCTTTTTTTGGTGGACATAATATTCAAATAGTTAAACAGAAATTTGCCAAATCGATGCGCTTTTGACTCCAAAAATGTTTAACGGTAAAGTATTTTTACAAATTTATTTACATTTGGAAACGATATTGTACCGCAAAGTTTTCTTTTTTTCATACATGTCAGTGTGTTTCTTGTTCAGTGGTAATTTGAAGCCGGTTCAATTTCTTTGTTAAACATTTTTATTTCTGGTAAATTTTATTTGACCTACGAATATTGCCTTGACATTTCCCTATAACGCCTTTTTCAAATTTTCTTTATTTATTTTTCTTTGGTATGTATTATACTTATTTTTGGAAAATTTAATTAATTTTAACATCAACTTTACATCATTACTTTTAATTATAAGTCACTATTTTTTCTATACATTATGAAGCTAACATTTTAAGAACCATACCTGTTCAATATTACAAAAAGCAATTTTTTGACACATTCAGCGATAATGATAGATAAAAATATCAACAAAGTTTTAAAGGAAAATTCTATTAGCCGCAACAAAGTCTAACTTTGAGTTGCCCTCTCTTCTTCCAAATGTAAGAATGTTGAAAATCATTCAAGCTGCTAACAATTCACTCTACGATTTTGACGAATATCCGGACGCGAGGAAAAAAAAAGATGGACAAAACGACTCGATTTTGTCCACTTGGTTACTCGGTTAAAGTTCTATCGATTTAGGCTCTGCATAAACTATCAGATACTAACCAGCTATGCGTAGAAGTGTGTAAATTTCTGATCATTCAGCCTTTCCTTGTTAGAAAATAAAAAGTTGAAAATTTTTTAGTAAAATGTAAATATAAACAAATAGGGTGTTTTTTGGTTTTCTGCGTGGACATGCATCCATCCCATATAAAAGAAAAGTATGATTTAAAAATTCATCCATTTTTAGGTTCTATATCTCAAAATGAAAATACAGAACAATTATGAGATCTCTCGCTTTTCCGGCCGCGTGTCCTTCTGTTCCAACCTTTTTTCCAGAGGCAGTTTGATGAAGAAAATTGAAATTTGATACAGTAATAAAACATACTAACGTATAGATGAACATATATAAAATACATAAATACTCACAAATATTTAGATAGAAATTATTTTTCATTTATTGTATCGCGTGGGGTACTACAGATCTCAAAATTGTATACATATCTACATAATTTTCTTTAGAACCGTTTAACTTAGAAACTCAAAATTGTGTATGGTAATAAAGCATATCAACCCAAAAATATCATTAGTTAATACTAAAAAAATATTCATGTCGAATTTTTTGAGAAGACCTAAAATTAGTCAATTTGTTTCACTTCGTGTATCATGTGAAATATAAATTCAAATACGCATTCCAAAACTATTCTTTAGAATTCATCAGAATTTTGTGTAAAAAAGTTATAATATATTATTAAAATGTTCACAAAAAATATGTGTTGTGGACATACCCATAACACAACCGGTAATGTCAAAATAATGAAAAAATAGCGTTACTATAAATTTACCTAAAGTTTACCGGAAAACTATGACAATGTTTCGAAATTTCTAAGTTTTTAACATATTCAAAATACTTTTACTCCTGTAAAATATATGCTACATGAGTTAAAAATGATATTAATATTTTTAAATCTTTTAACAGAAATACTTAAATATTCATATAAACTTAAGTGTGTACGAATCCTACGTAACTATACGGCAGAAGTTTTCTCCATAATAATGTTGGCATCTTAAAGGCACCTTGACTGAGAAATTATCTTCTATTTTGTATAAACTTTTGATTGAAACGCTGTAATAGTCTTGTTAATTTTTATTTATCGATTCTCAAACCAGCGTGCATGGTTCATGCTACATGGATCCTAATAATTAAATTTCAAATCGCTTATGAAATTTTTCAGTAACATAAAATACTCTAAATGTTATTCCTATTGCAAATGATTTTATATAATACTCATTGGAACTACCGTAATAGTTTCTATTCTAGATCTCTATCAAGTCTTGAAGGTATAAAACTACAAAACCTCATTAAAATCCATCCAGTTCTTTCTGAATGATGCACGCACAGATACAGCCTCGACACGATTTTATTACGTTTAGATTAGAATCGGCTAGCACATGTGGCATACAATCTAGACTAAATATATTCTATCGCTAGGTGATTAAAACCGTCCTTGCACAATTTAAAGTATAAAACAACATATAACATAGAGTACAATTAACGTAATGAAAAATATAGTAACTACAATAAGTTTTAAATAAATTTTCATTCTGTACAAATATATAACAATCAGTTACTCTTATCAGGAGGTTAATGTTTAATATTATTAGTATTTATTAATAGTTAACATATACATAAAATATCTTACCTATATAAACATTAAATAATTTGTCTAGATTGGCTACACAGTCGGAGATGATTCTAGTTTATAAATAATATCAAATGAGACAACTCTTTTGACACACCGCACACATTGGATCAAGATAAGTAGATGCAAGTCCTGTATTATGTATCGCATCTTATAGTTTTTGCCAGATATAATAATAATACGTGATTTTCATTCTTTGTCTGGCGTCTTCGATATTTTTGCGACTAAATCTACTAGCGATTGCCTCTTGTACCTAATTGACGAAGACGTCTAGATATTTCTAGAAATATCGCAATGCAATAGTCTTGATCTTCGCAGAAGAGGATTCGAGACGTTATCGTGAAAAATTTTCTTCATTTTCCTTGTGTTTATATGTATATTTGCAATTTTTCATACTGCCAATAGCGAGAAAGATGAAATAATACTGTATGAATCCAAATTATTCCCAAGTACTAAATTATACTGCAGATAGTGCTAGAAACGCTGTATAAAATATCTTAATATTGAACTTTATGATGACGCTAGAATACAGAAAGATATTTTCTCGTATTACATATGATTTTTTTTACTTACTAGCTCTTTATTCGCAAGATTCTTATTTAAATAAGTCTATACCGAATACTTTGAAATGTTTCACAATCAGATAAATTTATCTCTAAATATATGAATAGATTCTCTAGAAATAGTGTTAAAAGTACTTTAATAGAGAAACTGTTTTTTCATAACAATTTTAATAAGATTCATTCTAATTAATGGTTTTTTTTAAAGACGCTAAATCGACTTTTTTATTAGAAACTATAAAAAGTATTTATATTTAACACATGTCCTTCCTTTTTACGTTAGAATTAAAATAAAATCATATATCTTATAGCGCCGTTTAAGAAGCTTCCTTCGATATCTAAATCACAACAACCAACAACCAAGAAATTGTAACAACATGGATTCCTTCCCATACGATATTTTAATAAATAACTTGGCAGTATTCCTAACTTTATTAAAAAAATATCATAATTTTTGGTAAAAGTCTTGCTATAGCTTTGCATAGCTAGAAACGGCCGATCTATATTGATCTAAATAATACCTGAGCCGATGTTTACTACAACCGAACGATCAACACTTCAAGGCGCGTTGAATTTTTCTCCGAATGATGATACGTGGAAGTTGCTTCTGGAGAAGATACGCATAAGTTTCCTTTGGGCGAAAGGTGAAACAGAGTTGTGTAAGTTGTGTGGAAGTTGCTTTTGGACGTAAAGTGAACAATACATGAATTTGCTTTTGGGCTAAAGGTGAAGTATAGTTTATGGTTCTATAATTATTTGTAAATAAACAAAAATAGTCGATGATTATTTTTGCATTAAATGTTAATTCTCAAAGCTCCGTAACGAACTAATTTTTAGGTCGACTTTCTAACGACTTATCAAAACTTGTTAAGATACACACGCCGCCAACTAAATATCTGCCGTCTCGGTTAGCCCTTGCTCAATCGTATGTTCTGTTGTTTTCTCTGTTGGTACTTTTTAAGTTGTAACGTTCAAATCGGTGGCAGTCGAACAATGTCTCTCCGATTTTTTAGGACTATTATTTTTTAGGACTTTATATTTGGTTTCCTCCGAGTATTGTTGGACCGATTATTGTCGATCGTCTTCGTTGGAAGTAAACATTTGGCAAAATTTTTGTAATTAATTGAAAAATCTTAAGAAAACTTGAGTAGTTATATTTTAGAAATTAATAATCTTAGATAAATAAAAAAATTAGTCAAGTCCCTGTCGGTCAAATTCATAGTAATTTCGCGATTTATCAAACCAATATAAAGTTTTAATTTTTTCTATGTCGTTCTTATACGTGCCCATAAAGATCTATGGTAGTTGAGTAAGGAATCGAATACTTGGACAGGTGCACATACTATTGCAATTAGCATCTTTTATTTTTTTAATCAAATATGCAAAACGTGTTGTGTTAATTCATATTACTTAAGAGACAGGTACTTAAGAGATATCTTTGTAGTTATAAAACTAATGGACTTGGATTATTAGAAAACATACCAGGTCCTATTGACCAATTAGTTAATAAGCTAATCGGTCTAATTTAGTGAATGATGAATGATAGTGAATCTCTGCGTTAACTGTTCGCTTGTAAAAGCAAATTCCAATACATAAAGCATTTAATTTTCCACCAGCACCTTAGAATTAACTTTTTGATTTTCAATTCTGGTTTGGATACCGAAAGATCTGTTTGTCTTGCTTAAAGTCATTGGCGTTTACTTGTGTGATTAACACAAATAAACCATTTCTTATTAATGTTACGTTCCCGTCACTCAAAAATTATATTTTAATGTTAATAATTTCTGATAAACATTAATTCAAAAGGCTAAAGAACCCGTACGTGAGATCGATATAAATCGATTTTCTTTCATGCCAAGACTTGGCATTGACTGCCGTTAGCCGAGGGCACATTGATCCATTTATATCTTTACTACAATAAAATATTCTGAGACTTTCGACAACCTTTCTATAAATACCCAAAACTTGAGCCCAAAAACTGATTTGACCAAAATTTCAAGTATTTCTAAGAGATTAACGCCATCTATTTCTAATTTAATAAACGTTATTACATTCATTTGGGTTCGTTGCAAAAAAATTTATATTAGATCTAGTAGAAATATGTAGCCTAGTTGTTACTATGCTCCTATTAATTTCTTTTAAAATGTCGAATTGTGAAAGAAAATAATAATGTCTGTGTAGATATAATGCAAGGTCTATCTACTTGTGTGTTTGTCTGTATGTTCTCTTATAAACTGATTGCTACTAATGGGATTTTGATTAGATTTTCAATATCATAGACAGTATTTATCTAAAAGGTTTCTATGTATAAAATATAGTGTATATATTAACGTTTTAAAAATGTACTAATGTCTGTCAGGCGCTTCCATCTTACAACGCGGATAGAAAAAGCAAGAAGACAGTAGCGATACTGGAGAACGGGAGAAGTTATTTTATCAGAGATGTTCTGATTAAATCGTCAATAGACACCCCATCTCAAGTTTTACAAGTAACGATTAACGGTAACACGTAAGAAACGAACCTGCTTGTCGATAATTTTCCTTTTCGTTTTTTTAGGGCTCCATAGACAAACACAGAATTCTTATAATTTCAGCACATCCTGGTGTGTATCCTTTCGTCTGTCAAAACTTTGTAATTTCTGCAGGTTTAAAATTACATAAACGAAAATTTGTTTTAGGTAAAGACCACAAGTAATATGTGGCAAAATAGATTATACCTAGACCTATACTTTAAAGTACCTTCTCTTATTAAGAACTCCATTATGAGGGATATCGTTAGAAAATTATTTTAAAATTAAATTTACTTTCATTCACCATTTTTCATTTTTAGCCTCATTTATACAATATTACTTTTCAAAAATCTATTTATAAATCTGAAAAATATCCCGAAAATAAGTTTTGACAAGTATTTTTAAGTGAAATTATTTCGAGTATCCCATTTTCTTAGTTTTAGAACTATAAAAAAACTCTGAAATTCGCGGACATAAAGCAAATGGAAATTATTGGACAACTGAGAGTGTATTTAAGAAAAATTTACTATTAAAACATGTTTTTTCACATTTAATTTTTTCTTTTAATTTGGAAAGGCAACACAACAACAGATGCAACTGGTCATGGTATTCAAATCGTTATTCAGCTACCATAGGCCTTTGCGAGCATTTATGTATGTCTACGCCGTAAGAATTTATAAAATATATATATATATAGTTTGGTATTTTTTTAAATGATTATTAAACTCTAATAACTTTATAGATTATATTAGTGGGGAACCCCAAAAACCTACCAGATTAGATTATTAGCGAACCCTAGTAACCTACTAGATCACATTATTAGGAAACCCTAATAACCTACCACATTAGATTATGAGGGAACCCTAATGACCTACTAGATTAGGTTATTAGGGAAACCTAATAACCTACTAGATTAGATTATTAGGGAACCCTAATGACTTATTAGATGAAATTATTAGAGCAACCTAATAATTTACTAGATTAGATTATTAGTGAAGCCTAATGACTTAACAGATCAGATTAGATTTTTACGGAAGTCTAATAATTTACTAAATTAGATTATTAGTGAAGCCTAATGACTTAATAGATCAGAATAGATTTTTATGAAAGTCTAATAATTTACTAGATTAGATTATTAGTGAAGCCTAATGACTTACTAGATTAGATTATTATGGAAGCCTAATGACTTACTAGATTATATTATTAGGGAATCCTAAAAACCCACTATATTAGATTATTAGATAAGCTTAATAACTTACTACATTAGATTATTAGGAAATCCTAATGACCTATACGTAGTTCGACACTCACATGAGCAGGTTTTTTAATTTGTAGGTTATACTATGAGTTTTGCTGATTAATGCAATGCATGGGTTTAAACGTACTGTACATATATTCATTACCTATTAAATGGCTTGATATTCCATGTGTGCGTTATATCAAATTTAAAGATGTAAACAGAGAAAAAATCTATACATTAAAGGCATATTAGCAAAATGTGTATTGTGGAGATTGCAAACAAACTATAAAAAGCCTGTCAAGTACAAGTAGAACTCGCATTACGAGGTTCCATAAATATTTAGGCACTATTAAATTTAAAGGTACATAATATTTCTATTAAACTATTTACAAGCGTCAATTTTTTACAATGTAAATATGTTGCCTACTGTAGCTTTCACAGGTGTAAACACATGGTGCAAATTAGAATAATATTAATTATCATCGTGTAAATATTTTAATATATAACCTAGTATTTATTTCATAAATACAATAAATATATATTTTAAAATACGAACTTATTTTTACAGTTAATTAATATTTTATCTGAACTTTTTATTCTACTACATGTCATAAATTGGTCGATTGTTACTCATAAGCTAGTAGATCCTACTTGCTGGCAAAAATTTTCTTTCGTTTTTCATTATATATGCTACTATTGTGAATAATTTCAACTATTCAAAAATAACGGTTTAACTGGTAGGTATGGGGGTACGTAACTCTAACGATAATAACCAATTTAAAATTTTAATATTCCTTAATATACTTATAATTTAATATTCTTATTATACTTATAATTTAATATTCTTAATATACTTATAATTTAATATAATTTAATATTCCTTAATCAATAATTCCACTAATATTCTTAAAATACCTATTTACAGAAACCATACACTTTATAGTATAAGACATGTGAAAAAAATGTAAATTGTAAAATGGGGTGCATTTTTGTACATCTATAGGCGTTAAAAAATGTATAACCACGTCAATTTTCAGCTTTATAGCTTTAATAATCTGCTAATAAAACGGCTGTGACATACATATGGGTAGATAGAGTTATCCGTCAGTATGACAGTCATTTCTACGTTACAGATTTACAGTTCAATTCGATTCCTTTATCCCACATAAATTATTATACCAAGGATGAACCACAATATCATCGCAAAATATCCCTTAACTTCCAACGTATTATTAAAATGCCATAATAATCGTATCATCGCACACAATGAGCCGCCCGCCCAGGTAAAAGATCCTTCCTCTCGTTCGTCCAGACGGCTCTCATCAAAAGAGGAGTATGAGATAAGATCGTATCTAAGTATATAGCAGCATATTCAATCTAGCATAAATGTACCCGGTACCTACAAGTACCTATGTTCTCCGTTGGATGAAAATAGTTCTCCAATATGAGTTTTATTAAATTGCAACTTGAACGTTTATAGAAAGAGCAACGGTAGTATCAAAGGTAAATACCATATATTTTAAACTCGTTTTATTATATGACATTAACCCAGATTATATTTTAATTAAGAGTATATAATATAAGTTAGTAAAACAATTGCGGTTTAATATCTATTTTGGCTAACAAGACTACAAACATTTAGAGGACAACTACATTGTATAGAAAGATTTCAACGTTAATATTTAGAATAATAAATATTTCGATTCCTATACTACCGTTTATATATTAAAACTATATCTAACGCTTTAATGGAATAATTTGTAGTTATTTTCGGACGGAACCATGTTCTTCCCCATCTACTGTGGTTACTTGCTTTGGCAGGTGACTTTTTTGACGTGAGAAAGGGAAACAATTAACTTGTAACTGAAAAAGTAAGGCTCGTATAGATATATTGAATCTTAACATTCAAAATATCTAGGTAGTTTGAAATGTATAGAATATGAGATAAATGGCATGAAAAGAAACAGTAGATAGCCATATTTTGACATGATGACGTCACGTCACATGCTAATACATTCTTACGTTCACACTCTTATCTATATTTGAATTGTTTATTGCCAATAAGAAAAGTAAATTATATTTCGGGATAAAAAGGATCTTCATCTCCGTAACACGTGCTTATGGATTCAAAATTTTACGAATAACGGCTGAACAGTTGAGGATTGAAAGTGAAACAAAGAAACAAACAATAAAGACATGTACAACACTGTAACTCCGTATGGTATGATTCACTACGTATTCTACTTGAAAACATCGATTTGATATAATCACTTGCAATAAAGAGCTGCATGTTGCATTCTGTACATCTTTTAAAATACACTATGAGTCGATATATTACATACTTTAAGAACACTTGAGCAGGACTATATTTACATAGGCCTGTCTTTTATAAAACCTGTTGGAAAATCTTACAATTTTATAACGTCAAAATATATTTCAATTGCCTAAACATGTGATTTACACAGCTTTAAATGACAGTAATTTGACAGCTTCTTCTTTTTTACATTATAGTTATATACCACAGTAAATCTATACAAGTCAATCTAAACTTTATGAAAAGCTTTTAAATGAGAAATTTTTACTAAATTTATTTATTCTATAACCTCATGTCCAAGTTACAAATTTATCTAAACCATTGGACATATGAAAGTAGTATAAAAGCAATAAACTATAAAATGTAGCACAAACAATAATATATAAGACAGAAGCACACACAAACTTGAATATACTTCATTTTAACTAGTGGTCATACATGAACCACCAAGCAAATTTTTAACCCCATTCGTGAAGCGATTGGTAGAGGTGAACAAATTTGAAGTCTGTAGAACAATGTGATAGAATCGTGTAGAACAATGGTCATACTCATTATAAATGAACATATAAATAGTCCAATACTGTCAATAATTCAAAAACAGTCAACTTTTTCTACGCAGCTTATTTATTGTGTACTTTGAAAATATCTTAGAAGTTAATAGAATTCGATCTTAATTGTGTACATTCACTGCTTTGCACTTTAAAGGTTTGTTAAATCAAATTATTTTGTGGCCTTTCCTGCTCTGATTGAAATATGAATCTATATTCAATCAGAGCAGATAATATGATCTTAAGAAGCGTTAAATGAGATTAAATTTAAAATTATGACTTGAACCAAAGAATACTTTCTCTTTCTTACGAGATTACGTAATAAAAGCGTAAAATTGTGAATAGTTTGGTAACGCTAGAAACGGTTATGTAACTTTAGAAGAATTATCGAAGTATACATATATGTATATATATTCAGGTATGTATGTTTAAATATCTGTGTATAAAAATATTGTATGTTCTCGTTAATATTAAAGACGGTGATGCTTCATGTGGCCAATTTAAAAAATAGGAACACCCCAGAACACGCATTACGACTAATTGGGTAGCAATATCCAGACAAATCGCTATTGACTTATAAGTAACCTTACATAATAATTGTAGAATCATTAATTTATTAAAAAAGATTAGTTCCCAATGAAACTGTCAAAGATTGCATTGCTACTAACCGCATTTTATTCAAGAACTATTCGTTAAACTGGTGTGAACCTGAGAACTGCCAAAGCAATATATTTAATTTTTACAAATTTAAGCATCTAAAAATAATGTTAATCAACATAAAAGCAGGTTATGATAACCTGTTTTTCAAATTAGTCGAACTGGCAAATTAGAATATTGAACTAAGAAAAAGCTGTCAAGCACGACTAAAACTTGCACTACGAGAGTTCCACGCATATTTAGGGATTTGTGAATATTTAAGCGTTGGGGACGTGGACCCAAAACTGGCACCCCGCCTAAAGCGAATATCCCTCTTAAAACTGTCATTATCAAACTTACCGCGATCCCGCCGCGTATGGACATTCCCCTAAATTCGCCTGAGTTGCGGCAGTTGTCCGGCCTAAGCACATTGTAGTGCACGGTTCCTATGTGTAAAAAATAATTTCACATTTTCACAAAAAAATCAAGGTATGTACATCGTGTTTTGTGTACTAGTGAGTATTCTGTGACAATATCAAAATATCATTAATGTGTTGTGCCTTTTCCACTATGTTTTTTGCAACAGGCAAAGGGATGAAGCGAACGCGTGCCCGTTATATTATTTATTGCTATATTAGACAGAATTTAAATTCCATTTAAATTATATTCTTAAAAATTATAATTACTTACCAAAAATAAAGATACATAGGTTTAGATATATATAAGTTTTTTACTACTGGGTATTTTTACATTAAGATAATCACGTGACCCCCGCTCACTGTTGCAATGAGACAAGCCGCAGAAAGGATATGGAAGCAGCCGATTAGCTCCTCTAACAAAGTACTTCAAGAGGGATGCGAACTTCAGTAATGAGGATACCAAGTTGAAGATGATATTTTTACATTATATATACTAGAAACATTGTGACTGCCTAAACACAATTACAAATATCTATATATGACATATAGAAAAATCTATATATGACATATAGAAAAATCAACTGACCATAATGACTTTTTTCCAGATTGTGAACAAATATCGGAAAAAACGTAACAAGGTTATGGAAAGAAAATATCATGAAAAAAAACGATATAAAAGATCACGCAAACAGGTCAATCAAAACCACGACAATCAAATATGGGAACATTAGATACACAAAGTTGAATGATTCATTGCTATTTTCGCTCCAGAACAGGATTTATTATAATTACTGGAGTACATATCAAGAGAACGATATCGTTTATGGAATATCGAGATGAAAATTTCTCAGAATCGTCTTCCAGTACGTCAAAAAAAAGTAAGCAAAACGAATCGAAAGTTTCATTGATCGGACAACACCCTAACATAGTCTTAAGGAAACTAGCGTCAACGTACATTGTCCAAATTAGAGGATCTGGAAATCTAAAGTATACAGATTTTTCGACTTACTAAGGGCATGTATTGAAAAGCATGATAACGATATTACACATCTAAATAATATGAACGAGACGGAAATCCAAACATCTTCTAACTAGTCAACACGAATAATTTTTCCGAGTTTGTTTTTAAATAATAAAGTTTTTTGTTCCTTGTCTGCGTGTCCTTCTAATCTGTACCTATATTAATGATAGTGTCAATAGATTAAAGCGTGCACTCTTTGTCCGAAGCACCCCCGTCTTGCCTATAAGATGTGACCGTTTTAGGTCACCCCCTCAGGTAAAGCAATATTTCGTAAGATATGCGCATTTTGCTTGGAGTTTTATATTTTGAACACTTACGGAAAATATGTCAATTCATTATTAAACTTAGCATATTAAATTTAGCTTCCGATAGTAATTAATTTTGTTAAAGTGTAATATTTTTTATCAATTCTTTAAAATTACCCTTAGGCTGCTCCCTTTGTACCCCCTTTCTACATTGAATTTCTATTAATCCATTTACAAATGTTAATTTCCCTTAAAGTAAATATATTGCCGGCTATATCTTACAGAGGCATTAAAATATGGCGGGTATTTCACAAATTGTAAGATCTAGGATAACCGCTATATCCTATAACTTTTTAGTAGGCGTCTACGAAATCCTATTCTTTCATAATTTTAGGTTGGGTAGTTTCGGAAATAGGGAAGGAACATATTTTTTGTGTGTATTTTTCAGGACACTAAATAAGGAAGGAACATATTTTTGTGTGTATTTTTCAGGACACTAAATAAGGAAGGAACATATTTTTTGTGCGTATTTTTCAGGACACTAAATAAGGAAGGAACATATTTTTTGTGTGTATTTTTCAGGATACTAAATAAAATTATGAAAAAAATATTTTGAGACCCTAATTATTAATACTTTAAAACAATATATAAAAAAATTATCAAGTATTTAATTTGCCATCCTCCCTAAATTTTCCATATAAATATATTTGAGTGTTAGCTATTGAAATTAGTAGGTTTATATATTTTATTACTATCCCAATTTTGAAGTAACTACAGCAAGGACTTTCTGAGAAAAACGGGTTTAACAGATAGACAGACACGTAACGGATCTTATAAGGGTACTGATTTTCCTATTAAAAATCACCCAAACTTATCTAAAACTTATTAGGCCAATTCAATTGGAAGCATGTACTCTAGTGATACACGACAATATTGTAGAATTCTAATAATTCTCTTAAAATGTCAAATATTATCTTTACTGTTCTCATAATATTCTACTTGGATTCTAAATTAAAAAAACACAGGCAAAATAACCTCCAACGATATAAGTACAACGATCATTATTTACCGCATCGAAATTGGAATATGGCTCATAATAACCGAAACGTTCAGCACATAAAATATATCGTATTTCACATTACTCAGCCCTAAATGTGAAGAATAAATACGCACACACACACACGTAGAAAACACGCTCTACCCGCCCGAACTCCAGCACGAGGCATCACGAGGCGCCTCTAACAGAACTGTTATCCGTATATGCATAATTTAATAGCTAAGGTCAAAACGACCTTTTTTATCCTCACAATATAATATTCATGAGTTCCGAGGCCCGAGCGACCTCTGTGGTCATAAATTCTCCTGCGGCGACCACCGGTGGACAGGATGCCGCCATTCAAATTAAACTTTAAAACGTAAAAGGGTAAACTGCCTATGGCTTTTCCGAACTTTTCCATTTCGGCGGCGGCGGCGCAAGTGCGGGTGTGCAAAAGAGAAGGCCTGTGAGAAGTAAATTACGTAACGGTTGACGGTAGTCGGCCGTCGCTAAACAAGAGCGTGTAAGCTGTTGTTTATTTCGAACAGCTTCGATAACAATATCCAAATTTGAAGCTTTCAATGAAATTCTCACGGCTAACTTCTCTAATAAAACCTAAAATAAACAGGGATAACACGCATTACGAGTACTCTGTGCATATAAGATACGTACGAAAATGTAATTATTTGGAAACGCATGGTCTTTCTGCCCAACTATTTAAAACACGAATATTATTTGTCTCTAATAATAATAATATATAATACATAATTAATCCTTTATTTATAACTGGCAATTATAGCGATGATTTAAAGAAAAGCGAAAACTTTCTGGTATCAGTGCTATGGTTTTCCGATAAATTTTACGGTTATTAGATAAAAACATTTTATGCTTTATAGGATTTTTTTCTTTTTTAAACCGAAAAATGTTGAAGTTACAATTATAAGAAAACATCACATAATTTTAATTTCAGCATTTTCGAAAATGTGGAAGTACGTATATCTTTTCGAAATTTTTTGACAATATTTCCAGAACAATCTTACAAAAAATTAAAAAAACAGTCCTGGAATCTTTATAACTTGCTTTTAAATAGTAATAACCGGAAACAAAATAAAGTTACACCGCACTTGCCCTCACCAAAATTTGTAATAAAAAAAATTATTAATTTCTTATTTTTATAAAATGGCATATCTTTATGCTTCTTTATTATTTGCCAATTTTATTAACTGCCAAATTTCATGAATAGGTTAAAAAATTTCCTTCAAAATTATTTCTATATTGCTTACTATTTTTCTCTAAATATTTTGCCATAAACATATAATCACTTTTTATGAAAAATCCTTCTGGGACCAAGTTGCAGCATTTTGGAATATATCAGCGATCATTCTAAAATCAGGAACTCTTTCTTTACGAATGTTTGTTTACGAGGATCACCTAAAACTCCCTCTTCTCATAGTAATTTTTCCCTTCCCCTTACTAATTCCCTTTTGTTCCTCTTTCCTCAACCGTACCATGTCAAGATTTGTTATTAATTAATTTTTTTTCAGTATGTCGTGTATATATTATTTTATTGTATTGTAGGGCTTAAAGATACTATATTTTAGTTTGTAAATGTGTAAACATCTTTTACAGTCTTCCCCCTTAATATATTATCATATTTAATCATTGTATTTGTATTGTATTAGCAATATCTTCAATTGACCACTGGAAGAGATTGCTAATATAACAATAAGCCCGCTAAATAAATGTGAAAATTTATAAGTAGATTAAAATTTAAAAATAAATAAGGACATACATAAAACACAATTCAGAGCGTATTAATATTTATCTAAGTTATAGTAAATTTTAAACTGAAATCCTTCTACACTAAGGTAAGCATATTGTTAAAAGAGCCCCATGATTTCATTCTGATTTCATAAATTTATTATATATAATAATAATTAATAACAATAATTTATTAACTTTATTATCAAGAATTCCAAAAAAAAAATATTGTAACATAAAAACGCAAATATAGCTAGTAATCTACAATATTTAGCCATAGGCATTTTAAAAATATTGTGTAGATGCTTTGTTACACATAATGACTTGAAACAATATATATATATATATATATATATATATATATATATATATATATATATATATATTTATATATATATATTGTTTTTATAAACGTTGAGTTCCTTCAGCTGAAAAATACTTCTGTAGTCCGATTTTGAAACGAAAAAAAAATGTACCGAAGGTCGCAGTTCGGGTCCGTGCCGTAGATTTTCTGTGAAAACATCAGGATTAAATTATTACAAATGTTTCGTATTAATATGTAATTTAATTATCACTATCTCTAAAACGCTTACACTTGTCTTTGCTGCGCTCTATAGACACATTTGTAGTGCGTCTCTTAAATAAAGTCCAGCAGAGGTGTAGCACATTTAGGCTCGATTGCATATACGGTTTAGTATTCAATAATAACACAGTCTACCGTAACACTTTCCACTGACGTAAGCGCATTGATGCCCGCGATCACAATAGGACGATATTTGGTGATATACATACTCGTCGGGCGTTGTCATGTTGCCATCAGTATCAATTCTATATTATCACTGTCTTCTGCATTGTCTTCTACCGACACGTGCATATGATTCATGAACATTTGGACTATCTCTGGACGGCGTATGCCCAATAGGCCAACTACGTAATCGCTTAGCGTCGTTTTTTCATTTTCTTTTCGACAATATCAGAGCTTTCGCATTTCCTCGACTTTAGACTTTTTATGGATTCCTTTTGGAGCCATATTTCCTCTCATTTACGGTGTTTTTTTATAATTCCGAGCCTATTTACGATTCATGCGAGACAACATCGTTAATTTTTTTTGTAATTTTCCATTTTATACCCACTTTTGCTTATATATATATATATATATATATATATATATATATATATATATATATATATATATATATATATATATGCTCCGGTGGATATTATTATTGTCTCACTTTACTTACTAGTAGTGCTCCTCAAGCTCTTCATGCTACACTAATTTACGTATATAACTTTACACTACGCTGATTTTCAACAATCATGCGCATGCAACTACACTAGTCCGATGACGTCACAAGCAAAACAAATACTATAAGATAAATACGGACAAATATGCTCTATCCGCCGTGGTTTAACCATTGTTAACACATAATTATTAATCTCGTAATTATCAACGATTGAAATCTATAAATATTTTGTAACAAAAGAAAATTCAACCAGTTATCACATATTTAACAAGCGAATAGACGTTTTCACTCAAAACAAGTCATAACGGACAGTCTATAGTACTGCAACTGTAGTAAAAATGCATATCGGTAAACTTTTTTAATATCGTCTACATTACAGTTGTACGGTATTATTATATGATAATGGTTTATAAGTTTAACTCAAAGTTGCACCCAGACCATTTAAATGCATTTATTGGGAAACACGGAATAGGATGGCCCCCGCTAGTTATACAGATGTCTTAACAAAGGTTGCGGGTAGCACATGGATGCACGCAGCATGGTATCGATCGGCGTTGAAATTTAGCAGTGGAGGTCTTCCGGCTAATGATGAGGATGATGAATAAGAAAATATTTACGAAGGAAATAAACATTTTAGTCGACTTTCAAATGCAAATTAAATGCACTGCGATGCATTTATAATAAGAGAGTTTAGTTTATTCTATATTAAAAAGAAAGTTAATATAGCAATACTGAGCTTGTGAGAATACGGAGAATTTCATAAAATAATTCAAAACTGTATTTCAGATCATACAGAATTTTATTTCAGATGTTATTGCTGTACATCAGAAGTTGGACAAAATTGGAAAGCTGAACCTTCTAAAACCGAGTATTCAAAAGAGGGCAGTGAATGTATAGTTATAAAACCCAGTTGAGAAACAGCTTAAATTCAGAAATGTAGTAACATTACAAGTTCAATGATGTAATGAATATGTAAATTTTAAGTAACAATTTCTATAAAAGCCAAGTAGCAAATTTCCCCATGGTAATAGTAGACTATTTCATAAAACTACAAGAGGATTATAGTAAAACCTCTTTATAAAACTAAATTACAATTTTAGCTGATTTGTATTTCTACAAACCTTTAAAATAAATTTCTTGCTAAATATTTGCAAACCGACATCATTTACTAAATTAAGATTTTAATCACCCATTTTATCTAGGTTCTTTATGGTTAACGTAAAAGGATCATAGTGTTATTTAATAAAATCGGTAATAAGTCTAGCAGGCAAATTTTAAATGAGAGCCTCTGATTATGAATTATGAGAGATTAGAATTTGGTAAGATGAATTAATAGAGCTCTGTTTAAAGGCCAATGATGGTATTAAGAAAAGAGCTATTAGGATGGAAGAAGAATTAAATTTAAGTAGTCTAATCGAGCCAACGAAAAGTAGTTTCAACCTATGTTTAACTATTCCTTGTGTACATGTATCTATCGACAAAAGAATATTATATAATATATATATATACATATATATATATATATATATATATATATATATATATATATATATATATATATATATATATATATATATATATATAATACGAAAATATATTTCTTATAGTTCCGTTTGTCCTTTTATTTACCTTTAATTATTTACCTGTAATTAAGTAGATAAAGATAAAATAAGCTCGCGATAAATTCAGGCTTCGTGGGAAAAAATGGTAAATTTTTCATGTTTTCAATAAAATTTTCAATCCCTTTATAAACAACTAAGGTATCGAACAAGCTAAATGATCATTATAACATTTCGTCGTTAAAAAAAACCTAAAAAATTTAAGACGACGCAATTGCCCCCACTCTTCCATATTTATAATATTCGAAAAAATTTTAAATATTTTGAAATCATAATGGTGAAATAAAATTGTGAAAAATGGAGAATCTAAAAATATATAATCGATTCTTACAATAAGAATGTAGTCGAATTATTATCCCACCATTGCGTCTCGTAAAATAATATTAAAATAAAATTGGAAAAATCGAGGACAGGAAATGTTATAAAAAAATTATAACACATTTTGTTTATGGCACAGACTCGTGTCGTGCGAGTTCGACTCCTACTTGACTGATTTTGACATAATTTTAGGTGATTAGTTAAACTATTTGAGTACTTCAGTTTTATCCCTACAGGAGTCTAAAAATATCACTTGTTGATTTTATTCACTTGTTTATATATATTAACTAATTTTCAATGTACACGTAATAGACTAAAAGAAAATTTTATGCATTTCCAACAGCATAATTTATTATAAAGAAATATAAAGAAATTTATATTAAAAACAGCAACTGTCATATCCTATATTTATTTAAACGGATCAGTCATTCACCTGATTCGTTCAGCCGCCGAGCTGCTAATTATCGCTAGCATGCTCTTGCTTGCATTAAAATTTGTATTTTTATGATATAAACAATATATTCCAAATATTGGATAAACAATTCTTGGAAGAACTTGAAATAAAACACTAAAATATGCATGATTCTCAAAGTTCTTTCTATGCTTAATTAATTGTCAAATTTAATGGGATATTTAATCACAATTAAATGAAACTACGTGATGTAGTATTATTGATGTAGTATTATACTACATTGTTGATACATGTTGATGTAGTATTATATTACATCACGTAGTTTCATTTAATTGTGAATAATGAATTTCTACAAAATTAACGCCAAATATATTCAACAGGGATATTTAATATTAGTCTTTCTTAAACAAGACGGAAAACTTTTTTCATTGCAATTTTTCCAGCGTAAATATTTAAATAAATTCAGATGATGTGTAATCAATATTTAAAGTTGAAAGAATATATTATATTAACACGTGTTATACATAAAAAACTTACCGACGAACTGCCTTTCCGGTCCACGGAAGCCTTCACCTATACACATATACATACACACACACACACGCAAATATACTTATCTAGTCCACGCAAACAACCTCCAGCACACGGACACAGGGTTTTAGTATAATTTCCCTCGCATTTGTATCTCCGTCAAATATTCGCTATCAGTTGCGCTGGGGCTCGCTTTAATGGGCTTAGCCGGGACGCGAACCCGGACCGACCGTGGGCTTAGGCGGACGCAATGTTTGGTCACTGCCTTCAAATATATAAATGACGTCCTAAATCTGCCTTAGCAGCGGCGGCGAGCCAGGAATTGGGATTAAAGTGCGATGTTCCAGTTTCTCCTTGAATAAATTATTGCAAGATTTTTGAATTATCTATTTTAAGCATTTTTTTATATTGGGCTGACTGATAAGTTTTTCTTGGGATTACCTCCCAAACCACATTATGGAGTTTTGCAAGTCACTGCAATTAAGCTTCTCAGCCAATGGACGAGTAGTCAATCGAAAATCTTTAAATCGAAAATTTCTTAAGTTCTAGTAACTTTGTTTTGTCATAATTTTGATTTTATCTGTTTTTGGTTTTCCCGGGAAATATTGATATAGGGACGCGCGTTGATATAGGGACGCGTGTGACGTCTTCTCGCGACCCAACACTAGCTTATAGTTGTATTCTTTATTAACTGTATTTAACCATTGTTTATATTATTGTTTGTTATCTTAAACGTTTGCTTGTTTCATACTAGTTAATTCAACGTATTGTTGCTCTTGTTCAATGCGTTATAAGCTCTAAGTTGGATAAGGATTTAATTTAAAAAATGAATAAATAAAAAGTAATTTTTTAATATGTAAAATTTACGCGATTTTTACTGGATTAGTCTTTTATCAAAATCGAATCGATATTTGAAATTCGAATCGTTACTTGAAATCAGGTTTGAATTCGGATTGACCCTTGAAATCGGGATTGAATTCAATTTGACTTTTCGACTCGGATCAACTCTTAAAATCAGGATTGAATTCGGATCGATTCTTGAAATCATCTAAAAATCTTAACATTAGTTCAAGAGTCGATTCAAATTCGATCTGATATCACGTTTTTTATTTGGCTCTATTCCAATTACTATTGGCTTAATATGAAAACTGAATTGTAAGCGTCGATTGACCCTCATTATGAAAATCAGATCAGAATCTTCCATAATTCATTTTAATTTACATAATGTTGTGGAATATGAGGATACGCAATAGCTTCCCTCTTTTCTTGTAATGATTTAAAGGAAAAATGTGTAATTGAAAAATATAAAATGAGATATAATGACATATATGCACAAACATAAAATATACGCTGGAATAATTCCATTTCATTCTTTTTCTCCTCTTTCTCCCTTTCCCTCTCCATCACCCAATATTTCCCTCTCCCACTCTCCATCTCTTCCTTGTTCCCTCATTCTCTCATTCTAAATACAATAAAAGTTATCAAGGCATAATAAAAGGACAATTGAATAAAATATATACACGATAGCATAAATTTAAAGTTGTGTTTTTTTGTGTGAATATTATCCGTGATATCTCTAAACCTCTCTTACATCAGGTTATTTGAACAAAATTATTTTAAAATCCTCAGAATTCATTCTTTAAATTATCTGCTCAAAGTGACGGATAAAGGGGTTTTTGTTTCTCTTTGAAGTACTAAAACCTAAAAATCAGACTATTGGAAAACGGTAAAGAATACAGAGGTTTTGATGGAGGTACCGAACTTAGTGAAGCTTGGTTTTATTTTAAAATCACCTAGTTGTTGTCGAAATTAATAATGAAATTACGTTTAAACTTATTACCTTAGTTTTGGCGCTGATATTCAAAATGAAATACATGTTATTTTAAATGCGTGTTATTTAATACGAATTGCATTATGGAAATAATACAGTAGATGTTACTTAAAATCTAATGGGTATACGAACATAATCCCCAAAATTAATTTAGATTAATTTACTCTGAATACTTTGACAAAGTTGATATTGATAAATCGAAGGTAATATTAGAAGCCGTTAGATGTCTGCTATAAATAAGTCAACAGTAGGATTTCACGTCATTTTCAAAATAATATTCAGTCTTGTGAGTCTAATTAAACTGAGTTGGCCTTGAAGGATGGAAAAGAAACGGATTCTTTATTGATTAATTATCTACGTCAAAAAGTAGAACTAATATGTGATGCCTATGCTAACTTTTTATTTCTTGCAGCACTAAATTTTCCAATACTACTAAAAGATTTCCCAGTGCTACAGCCAGAGCGTCGTCGAAAGCTGTATATATTGTGCGAATATATTCACATATCTCTCAGATCGAGAGGTTTAAGCATAAAAGGGAAACGTATGCTAACAGTGTTTCTGTAACCATGATATCAATTGATGTCATTCAATCTACCCCCGATTATTTGAGGGCTATATTGTGCTATCAAAAATTGCATACAATGATTAAAAAGCTTACAATAAAAAAATTGATATTGGTTAAATGTTTTTTTTCATCGCTACAGCTTGGAAAAACTCGGATGTACACAGTAGATTATAAAGTAGGTGGAAATGCTCTGTCATCTACCGTACTCACTGTTCGTTGCGTTCACTGATTTTTACTTTTTTCAAATTTTAAAGATTTTTTACTAGTCCGAAATTTAATATTTAAGTAAGTAATGACAATTTCCTTAAAAATGTCGTCCATTTTCGATTGACAAGCTTTTAAAACTGCGCCATAAGCGAAATGTTAGAAAAAATAGTAAACGATGTAAGTTTTAGGTCGTTTGACCAAAATACAATTTTTCAGTACTTTTTTTTTGTTTTCATTGTTTCTATATAAGACGCATATTTATTGAAAAATTAAATGGGTGTAAATGGCTTATATGCACAGTTGAAATAAAACTTCTTTGACGGTTGTGATAAGTATAATACCTAGGTCAAAATGGTCGATGGAGTAATTTCATTCATTACTATCCATTAAGGAGTTGCATTTTTCATCTTCAAAACTCATCATCAGATCTAAGCCTAGCCGATGGTGAAGTTATTTTGCAAAGCAACAACTATCAGTAGCAAATATCTTGAATCACGGTTGTTTTACTCCAATCCATTAAGGAGTTCCATTGTTAATTTCCAAAACTCATCATCAGACTATGAGACATGGTCGATGGTGTAGTTATTTTGCAAATTAACGACTACAAATAGAAAATATCTTGAGTCACGTTAATTTACTACCATATTAATTCCATTCTCGTCATCAGTCAATGACCATATTTATAAAGGACCACCTCGCTATTATAGACTTTCAAAGAAAATAATTATTAGTAATAAACTTTATAAAAATGGAATGGAAATAAATTCAAGTATATATGTGTATATAATATATAATCACGAAATTCTGTAGTCAGTTCGACTTCAGTCGAGCTTTCAGTTACTGGAAACTGCATAAGCAAACTATAAACTTTACTGTAAGTTATTTCAGAAAAAAATCTGAATTACTTTTAAATCGTACTTAAAGAAGTCTTACTTCAATAAAAAGAAAACGATTAAGCATAATTTTGAAAATGTTATATTTTCATAATTAAGGAAAAACTGAACACGTTATTATATCATATGATACAATTTTTTGTCCAGCCATTAGAGTTTGTTACTCGATAGATATAAGTTTATTATCCCAATTATATGAAATAGAAGTAATTCGGAAATCATGGCAACTTTTCTGAGTCCATATTAATTCTTTTAAATTAAATATTCTATAATTATATGATCTGATAATTTTTAGTGTCTCTTCTTTTTTCCAATTTGATCCTCCAAAATACATGGTCTCTATCTATATAAATAAAAATATTTTACTTTACCATAGAACAGAGATTTTATATAGATTTAAAACTAGCCGACTATATTTTCAGTAAAATAGATATGAAAATGATTTTATGTATATCTAAGTTCATACCTACATATGCAAATACTGCTTTCAGAAATTTTATACAATTTCAATCACCGTTATATATTTATTAGTAATTAATTAAACATATTTTTATACATATTTAATATATGAAATTATCAACTACTACAAATAATATGTTATTGCTGTATTTTGTGTGCACATAATATATTACAATATCTTCAACTTCTCCATAGCCTTAGAAAGATCCGAATGAAAAATTCGATATTTGCCCAATTGTTTGATATTAATGAAATTAAAAATAAAAAATCGTCAGAAAAATATTCTTCATGAAGTACCTAGTAGTCGTTCTGGTCACTAGGAATGACTATATATACAAAATAGACTATAGTAATATGGTTAACTAGTCTTAAGAAAATTGTGTCCTAAATATAATAACAGTAGGAAATAGTTTCCATAATTTTCGAACATATTCAAATTATTTTAATATACGGTATCAAGAAATTACTCCGTATATATAAATTTTCAATCAGAAAGTAAATGAATTTTAAAAAATTTAAAAATTAATTTACCCATAATTGTAACACTAAAATTTATAAAATTTCACTGATGTTTACCTCAAAAACCTGTTTTAAATAAAATTTATAGAGCAAACATCCAAACGGGCAACGAGTTTAGTTGGATGTTTTGCCGAATAGTTACCTAAATCTTTTGCAAATACTAAATATACTAATCCAAATTATTCATATGTTCCTGCAACTACACAAATCGAAATTATTGGAACAGATGTACAATAACTTAAATTACTAATGTGACAAATTAATACTGTCATATTATATACTAATGTCCCAATTTTTTAGACAACTAGCCTAATTTTACTTTTATTGAAAAACGGTTAAAAATTGAAAAATTGAAAATGTATTTACAGAAATGTAAAGCAAGACAAATTAAAATCCCTATACAAAAGTAATATTGAAAAAAATTAAGATAAATGCATTAAAAATTGCATATAAACTCATAATACATCTCTATTTCATATTATCGTTGAAAGAAATCTAATTTGATTTTGACTTATTTTATTATATAATCATTTTGAAGTGAAATCTTCGAAAATTCTATCCGCTAACTCCTCACTACAATCGGCATACACTCCTTAAATATCTACACATATTAGGAAGGACAACTCAACGCCAGAAGCGGAAATACAAACGGATTCGCCACTCGACGCCACTGGCAGCATCTTAAATAAGTGTTACAAAGTATGGACGAAGGGCCAGATGTAAATAAACATGTTAAGATATGTATCTTGAGAGAAATTTCCTCTCGACGCCTCTATGCGTGTTTGTATTTGTAACTTAGAATCACATTCATAGTCTAACGGATAAGTAATAACCGTGTATTGACATCTGTAGTCCAAAAACGATAATGTTTCAAAAAGCCGTTTTGTATACATACTGGATCTCAGATTATTTAACCATACTATGGAACTCTCTCAATTTCCTTCAAGCTAAAAATTTCCAATAGCAAATCCCAATCGCTTAACTTTAAGCTACTGAAAGTTTAAGTCTACACAGTAATATTAAAAGAACGAACAAACGTAATGGCTAAAGCAGGCGAGGGGCAGTGATCCTTGATCGACATTGATTAAATTTTCCAAAGCCACCCGCAAAGGTCATAGTTAAATTTTGGTTAGCTAATTATTTAACATAATACCTTTTTGATACACATAATAACTCTTTTGAACTTTTGAAATAATTACTAAATAAACTCACTTCACACATCTTGACGCAGGGTTACGTTACTACCAATATATTAGAAATGAAAATGATTTCAAATATATTGATATATATCAAAGAGAATTAAAATTGACGTCAAAATAATGTTAACAACAAAGTTAATTATGGTATATTTAATAGTGACATATTTCATACATTTGGTAATAAGTAACAAGTTTCCTGCAAGGTTTTTCCGTTGCTAGTTTTTAAAATTTCCTTTTTATGTTTACGCTTTCATAAAGAACTCTATTAACTAAAAATTTGAGATTTCCCTGTGAGTTTGTAACGTTAATTTTTTTTATTGAAACTTAGGTTGAATGAATAAATCTATACTTTTCAATCGAAATGTTACTAGAATTTATTAATAAAGGCTGTTTTCTCATCTCTTTTTGTGAATGTATTTAAGTTGCTAATCCACAACATCTACTGAATAGTAATAAATATATAAATTTCAGGGAGAAGTTTCCCCTCCAGCAATTTCAATTCATTTCTCGAAAAGTTAATGTATCAGTTTGTTTGATCTACATTTTCTACTTTGCTTTCCATTTAGATAAGAACATGTAAAATTCTCACAGTCTATTGCAGACTATCTTGAAATCAACCATAATTTTAATCATAGGTACTTTGTCAGGATTCTGGCCATTTTAGTTCGCATCTATTCGCTACGATCGCATTCCTATAGATGCTTCCATTATAGAGAGTGAAATGTTGCCGCAATCAAGAGCCGATAGTCGTTGAATTTTCTGGTACACGACAGATTTCAAATATTTTGCCAATACAGGTATTTCTTGTCTTGTAATTACTTTGATACCAATTTAACCAGAAAATGTAGTGTCTCCTGATTATACAGAACATAAATAACTATCCAAAATATTGTCCTGAATTACTATCTATACTTTCAAAAAAGTTTCATCTACATTTGTTTAGCCTTTCCTAAAATACGAGTAATATACAAAGTTACAAATATAGATACAACCTCTCACCTTAAATTCTCATGACTGTTCCTTTGCTTCTATTACATATCACGGACAAGAGCAGTTGCTGCACAGGATAAGATTTTATACTATATTACACAATTTTAAATATTGACTAGGATCCCAAAAGGAAATTTTTGACGATGTTTTCACAATATAGTCTTTAGGGTAGTATTTTTTCTTTCCATACCTGTCTCTGAGATTATTGAATTTGCACCTTTTATCGAAAAGCAACCTATTGATGTGACTAAAGAGGCCAACACATACACACGCGCCACCGACGGGCTTAAAGCAAAGTCGCGGACCGAACTTAGTTAAGGGATGAAATATAGGCTCGGTCAGGGCCCGGGCTTAGGCCGACCGGCCCGGGCGATACGTGCCGCGCGTTTGTTACTTCCAACCCCTATTGGTTGGGAGGACTTACAGCGTGAGCGCCATCTTACCAAGCATAATAACTATCCCGCCTCAAGGCAAAACTGGACTATAAGCCTTTATTATGTTTTTGGAAATCTATGATTCATAACAAAAAAATTCTTTTCAGAATTCTATAAATGTAATCGGCCGAAGAACCAAAGCAGTCCATTCGCAGTTTGCCGTCACGTCAAAACTGACTCAATAAGTAACTACACTATAACTCTCGCATAAAGTCCATATTCAATTTAAATTCATACGAGATTTTATTATTTATCAATTTAAATTCATTCACTTTTAATTCAACAATCTTTTTAAATATTCTTTTTCAAAATTCACTTTAAATTCATACCTGCAAAATTTAAAGCCAAAACGAGTATTTGGAGTTTTATGAGTATTACGAGTATTTGGAGTTGTGAAGAAAATATATTCAACAATATCTTTAAATATTCTTTTCCTAGAAATGTATTTTAATAATTTTAATTAAAGTGAAAAATTAATATGCTACGAATTTTACATGTCTGCATTTCAAAATTTTCTATAATACAATCTTAAAACGTCAAAATGATTAAATATGCGCAGTGGGATATTTCGAAGTTAATTTAAAAAAAATTATTTCATTTTACCCCAGGCAACTAACACATCTTACACTTAAGTAAATATGTATAAGCAATTATTCTAAAGCTATTAAACTATAACAATACAGCCGGATAACTAGGTAGTCATTTAAGAATTTCGTTTTAGGACTCAGCACTTCAAACGGAAAAACCTTAATAATATCACCCAAATATCAATCTGTCTGTCACAGCCGTTTCCCCCAGGAACCATTGGGCGTAAAAATTTGACGTCTTATACAGCAAAGCTTAATCATATAAAGCATATTAACCGACATGACGCAAGAAAATATTTATATATTATATGAAATAGGGATTTTATTTATTATATGGAGAATTCGGATGGAATACTCGATTTTTTCTTTTAATTTCGTGTGTTTATTAATTATTAAATCGGATTAAAAGGATTGCAAAATTATTTTTTCAAAATGTTACTCCACTCTCCCCTCATCATCGCTAGAGCTTTTAAGTCTAAATTATGTAAAAAACAGTGCTATAAAATGTTTACTGGATGATACTAACGCCAAATTTTTGAGAAATTTGCGACGTATCTACCCCTATGATATATATAATATGTGACACATTCACATTGCGAAAAAGATTATTAATATTTACAAATAATTTATTAGTAAGTATTGCTATGTATTGTTTTTATATGTGCCTGAATATGTACGAAACTTTCATTGCACTCGTGTAAGATTCAGATTTAGTTTGTTTGCTTTTTATTATTCCGTATCTCAAACTAAGACATGGAACAATAAGTAAAGACTGAGATATGGGACAATGAATAAAAATAGAACCCTTAATGATCACCCACGTGTCTGTTTATTTGTCTGTCTGTTACAGCCAATTTTCTCATAAACCATACCTATTAGAAACTTGAAATTTGGTGTAATAGTACATCTGATTAATCTGCATATGTTACTTACTTTTTAAATTTGTTCCTATAAGGATTGAAGAGACGTAAAAAATGTGTGTACACATTTTTTATTTTGTTTTACATATTCAGTTGGGTAACATTTGAAAGAACTTATTATGAGGAATACAATATAATGTTCACAAATCTAAATTTCATATTTAAAAAGATAATCTGAAAAATATACGAAAATAGAGCATTTCCGCTTCCTTCATTTCGGAAACTACTGATTCAAAAATCAGGAAAAACCGAACGGGTAAATTCTGACATTGTAATCAGATTTTACTCGTTCGGTTACAGGAAAACTGTATTGATTATCCTAGATCTTAGAGTTTTCTTTAAAAAACGCATTCTATTTTTATACCTGTGAAATATATAGTAGGCAATATAAATAGGCTAAAAAATTATTTTTTGTAAAGTAATGAAAATAATATGTAGCCTTAAATGTTTACAAGTGCATTATACCCTCTTAGAACGAAACTACGGGAACCCTCGTAATACCGACTTTACTCGTATTTAACAAGTTTGGGTTTATGTTATTATTTTAGAAATAGAATTTAAGATTTGGTTTATTTTATCAGTGAATCTCAAACTTGCTACCTGTATTCAGCGCTGCCAGTGGATGACTAGCTTTAGGAAGGCTGCTGTATTTCCGCAGCGATTTATTAGCGACCACGCTGCAGATATAATCGGGGACGTAGCCATCCATAGGTGGATATTTGTTAGTGTCACCGAACTATTGTGGGACATGACGGAAGAAGGAAGTTGCCCATCAGTTATGGGAAACCGAGGTGTGGGAGAGGACGCCCCTGAGGTGAGAATGTCTCATTCGTCAAAGTGGTCATTGCGAATTATTCACGAAATATTTCGTAGTTATATGTGTATATATATATATAGGTGTGTATGTGTGTGTACGTGTGCGTGTGTGTGTGTGTGTGCATTTGTGTGTGTGTGTGTGTGCGCGCGCGTGTATGTGTGCGAACATGCATGCTTACACGCGTGCGTGGGTGCACGCATGCGTGTGAGCGTGTGTGCGTGCGTGTGTGTGTGTGTGTTATATGTATATCGCACGATGCGAAAAAAGTTTTATATGAAATAGTATCATATTTTTTCACAATTAAATGAAACTACGTGATGTATTATTTCTACTTTCTTTACCACGACCTAGGTTTCGTTGTATTACAACATCTTCAGGTGGGATATTAGCAGAGATCTTTGCTAATAGCCCACCTGAAGATGTAATACAACGAAACCTAGGTCGTGGTAAAGACCTTAAAGAAAGTAGAAATAATACTACATCACGTAGTTTCATTTAATTATGAATAACGAATTTCTACAAAATTAACGCCAAATATATTCAATATATTCATATTTTTTAATAAATTGCCTGCAATAATTTTAGAGTAGAGTGAAGAATATGTTTATAGAAAAAGCTTATTATACAGTGAACGATGCATTACCTGATAAATATTACATAATTACCATTACATTTAATTCCATTATTTTCATTGGTTTTCTTAAATTATTTTTAACTTGACATTTTCTTTTATTATTATAATATAAAAACGTATTTTTATATTTGACATTTAATACTGAGAAATATTGATATTATTATTATTATCATTATTTGACTGGCAATATAGTTTACATTTGATGACGCTTTTGTGGGTACACTAAATAATAATTGACTTTTACTATGTATTGATGTTTATATTTAGTATTAATGGAAGTATTAGTTGTATCTTATATTTATTTAAATTCATCTGGTTTGTTCTTGGTCGATTGCACTTATGATATGGTTTTTTTTCCCTTATTTTTTCTTTTTTTCTTTGTTTAATCTTTAAGCATTATTTTGCATTTATTATGTACGAATTTACGTGATTGAGCGTGCTTTATGCACCAGTATCGATTGGAACTATGACTATGACCATATACTTGTATATATATATATATATATATATATATATATATATAGATATATATGTGTGTGTGTGTGTGTGTGTGTGTACCATAGTGCGTCTGTATCGATTAATGCGATAGAATTTTCTATATGTATATTCCCTAGTATTTAGTTGTTAATATTTTAATCACTGAAGGAATAAGAAACATCGAATCAGCTATTGATGAGCTCCTTTGTGGAAAAAGTTTATAGTTTTATTAAGTTTTAATGCATAGTTGGAAACAATACTTAATTAGTATACATTACCTTACTTGAAATATCAGTCACCCATGAAAGACACAAGTAATGTAACATCTTAACTTGAACTTTAAGCTTTCGTCATGACAATCTTGCCATTTCCGTTCATCTCCTGTATTCAACACAAATCTCACATTCTGTACTTACTGCAGAGGTGCTGTTACGTGAATTTCAAATTGTTGTGTTCAGATTAAAATCTAGATTATTTTGTTTTGATCAATAGTCTCATTCGATGGAAACAAAAGGTTATCTAGATTTTATTCTGAACACAAAATAATTAAAATAAATGTTATAATCATGTCGCTCCAGCAGTAAAATATGTCGACGAATGGCACAGAATTTAATGTACTGCAAGATTGATACTGGCAAGTTTGAAGTACGATAAATTTTTAACATTTTTATAAAATATAATACCAAACAAAAATACAACTAATTACTTTGACTTTTATGAAAAATTTATTTTATTACTTTGATTTTTATTTGTCTTTCAAAGGGAGTCCAGCAAAGTTATAGCACATCGAGCTTCGATTGCACTTATGATTTCATGCTCAGTCACATCATAGTCTAACGTAGCAACCTCTATTAACGTACGCACATTGATGCCCAATAATGACAACACAATTATATTTGGTGATCTCGATACTTACTATTGGGACGCTATTACGTTGTCACTGATCTCTATATTATCACTGTCTTCTGTATTGCCTTCCAACGAGGCCTGTACATGATCTGTGGGCGTTTAGACTATCGCTGAACGCTTTACGATTGGGCCAGCTACATAATCGTTTTGCGTCGTTTTTTCATTTACTTTTCAACGCCGTCGTAGCTCTTGCATTTGCCTTGGACTTTGTAGGTTTTTTGGATTTCTTTTGACGCGAGTTTTCCTCTTATTTACGTTTTCTATAGTTCCGAGCATATTTACGATTCATATAGCTCTACGGGCCAACCACGTAATCGCTTTGCTTCATTTATTTTTATTTTCTTTTCGACGCAGTCGTAGCACTCATATTTATTGGACTTTTTAGGTTTCTTGTATTTCTTTTAACGCAAACTTTCCTCTGATTTTTTCAAATAATTTCGAGAATATTAATGTATTTTTTTGTAATTGTAGATTTTATATCGATTTATACTTACATTTTGGCGAATATTTTTATTGTCTCACTTTACCTTCTAATAGCGCTTTTCATAATAACACCCAAGTCAATATCCTAAATAAACGCGCTTTCATGTTACTCTAATTTACAACTTTACACTATGCCAATTTGTAACAATAGCGGGCATGCACCTTCACTAGTCCAATGATGTCACAGGCGAAATAAATTCTGCAGACAAATGTGGACAAATATGTTCTATCCGTTGTTAACCCATTATCCATTGTTAACCCATTATTAGTTTCGTAGTTATTAGCGGTTGAAACCTGTACCTATTTTGTAAGGCAAGAAAGTTCGACCAGTTATCACATACTTGACGAGCGAATATCCTTTTTCCCATGAAAAAACTTTAGGCACAGCCGGAAAAGCTTTAAATTTAAGATCACTAATGAGATCGGTCGGCGATATGCAATGTATTAATATGACGTTTTTTTATAATTTTCATTATAGGTGCGATTCATCACATTATATCTATCGATTCATCACATTATAATAGACACACATACACAAACGCACATATCTATGTGTGTGTGAGTATACATATATACATATAAATATATTATTGAACAGATATGAAAAATAACGTGTCTGTTATTCATATAGGCGATTCTGTGCTTAAAGTAAGCATATTTGAAGCGTGTTACTGTAAAAAAAATGTAATTTTTTTTATGTGAGTCGCATTTTTGACAGTGGTATTTTTCCGTAATGGTTGAGAATTTTCATATAATTACTTAACATTTTCTGTTCAGTTTGATGTACACAATTACTTGTATGAATAACAATGACGTTTTTGTTACACCAGTAACATCCTTATTACGACTGTATAATATTATGGTCATGTATTATGGTGCTTCTTATTTTTAGATTTTTGAAAAGTAACCGCGTCAACCCGCCATTTGCTTTTATCACCTAAAAAATGAGATCTTTTGTTTTTTTCGATAGAGTTCTCGACCCCTAGGTCGCTACCGCGTGTCAAAATTTGAAAAACTATTAATATAATAAGTTACAAATCAATGTACACAAAAGAGTTAAATTTATTATTCAAACATGATAAACATATTATTGCAACTCGTCGTCGCATGATTTCGAGGCGGTATGCTCTTACCCCACTCTTCTCCTTCCCCCGCAATCTATGGGACGCATTTGTCACGCCTTCGCAAATTAGTAACCTGCGCGCTGTGATAAGGAGTGCACGAATTTTTTGTTTTGGTACGGATCACGTATTATGACATCATGACGTCCTCATCTAATACGCTTTTATTGAATAGAAATAAAACAGGTGTTTGGTTAGTAGGTTCATCACCAGACCACTTAATTCAAAGCAAGTTGCCGATGACAAAAGGAGTGGTGAGCTTATTTTTTCACTTTAAAATCGTAATGAAATAAACCAATCATAATTCAGTCAATTCTACTGCGTCATGGCATTGTAGAAAGGAGTGAGCATACCGACTAAATTAAAAAAGGATGTCATAAAAAATATAGAAAACAAGTTTCTTGGATGGCAAAAATGTTAAAAAAGTAAAGAAAATAAAGTCAAATATTCGGAAGTCCTGCAAAATAAAAAAGGCATGGCAAGATAATTTGGAAGACCTCTTTGATATAGCTTACGTTGATGCTGTAAACAAGGTCACCACTAAAGAAGACAAACAATTTTTAAATGAGCAGAGAAAAAGAGGACGCCCTGCTAAATTAGGCGGTGGGAACAAAATTCATTTAAAAAAAGTAATAAAGAGCAAAAACAAGCTCATCAGCAACGTCCTTTAGACCGATAAAAAAGCTATCTTGAAATCCTGCGATAAAAGTGCGTACTGTCTTCTTTATCTACCAGCAGTGATGATGAAAAGAAAAGTTCGAAGAAGGGCTTTCTACCACCACCCAAACAGGCAGATCTACCACCACCCAAACGTAAACACGACACAAAAAACCTCGTCGATAAACGCTTATCCGCAAGCTCCGATTTTGCCAAAATAAGTGAGGAAAGCAGCTGTTGTTTTGATATCAAAGTGCAGAAACCGATCCCTTGGAGTTCAATATTAATTCATCCTCAATTCGGTGCCAGTGTATGAAGCAAACGTAAAGTGAAGCAGAGTCATTAAAGGAACAATTTAAACCAGATGACAAATTAATAAAAGACATAATAGTACACAAAACAGTGGATCGCCTACACAAATCAACTTTTGGCAGTTCCCAAAGTTAACCATGGGATTGGGGAGACGTGTTCTTCAGCTGTGTATGTCATTATTCTTTTCTAGAACTTAAGTGAAAAAATAAAATTCTTGTGTTTTGACACCACTGCGGTCACCACTGGTTTAAGAGGTGGAGATTGCATCCTAATAGAGCAGAAGGTGGAAAAAGACGTTCTTGGGTTAGCCTGTTTTCACCATATAATGGAGCTAATGCAAGAAGGTGTCGTACTTCAAGCACTTAGTCCGTAAAGTCGGCCAGAAATATTGATTTTGAAACGTTTTAAAATTGTTCTGGCTTAATATTGATCAGAATAAGTTAACTATTTTCAAACGTTTTAAAGTGTTGTGGCTTAATATTGGTCAGAATAAGTTTTTTTTACTACATTTTTTTTTAACCCTGACGTTTTAAGATGCGTAAAAAATGTAGCAAGTAGCACAATTTTATTCGCTGACAGCTCAACGATTTTCAATCTAGGGACGATTACAAGAAGTTGTTAAAACTACCAATAATGTTTCTGGGAGGTATGCCTAACAAGGGAATATCCCTCAAAGTTTGAGTAGGTCTTCATTGTATATAATGGATGTCGAAAGCATTATATTGCTTCAAGCTTTCTTGTTTAAAGACCAGTTTAAATTAACAAAAAGGGTACTTAGAGCAATTACTGAAATTTGCGTTTTCATTGTTATAATTTATGCAAGATGTTGGTTTCAAGCTTCTGTTGCAACTTCAGTACCAAGGAACGACTTGTGGTTGCTAAAAAATCTTAAAAGAATATAAATAAAGTTATTTCCAAAAAAGCCCTAACGAAATTCCTAAGGCATTTTTGTGGTACCTTTCCAAAAAATTTGTTGCGCTGGTTTTTTTTTTGATGCCGAAGTTTCGTTTGAAAGCAAACATAAAATGGTGATCGCACTTAATGAGGAAGGTTTAAACCATAACCCCAAACGTATTACTTTGGATATAAGTCAAATTGATGAAAAAATATCGAGCATTTCGTGTCCAGCAACAGCTTGAGATTTTTTAATTCCGACCACATTTTTGCAAAAAGAACCTTGTCTTTGGGAATAACATGAAGATTAAAAATCTTCCAAGAATGTTGTACATTCTATGAGAGGGGTGAATGACATTGCGGAACGAGGCGTTGTATGGATTGAAGAATACAATAAATTAATTACCACCAATGGAGATAAAAAATAATTTCTTCTTTTGGTTGTGAAAAATTTCAGGCAAATGTACCCAAATACAAATAAAACCACATTGTTAGCATAGCTTGCTTCTTTTTTTTCTTAATAGTGATAGAATTTGGGTATAATTGTCTATTTTTGACTAAAAAAATGATGAATAAAAAAATTTTAAATATATTTTTTTAAATTTTCTTTCACCGGTAGCAATCTCTAAATATTAATTTAAATATGTGTAAAAATTAATGTAAGAGTTTTTTATGCCCTAGAACAAAATAAAAGGATAGTCGATAGCGATATACTGAAAAAAAAATTTGACGAAATAAGAACATGTATATGCAAAATAAAACAAAGTAATAAGGAAAGGTTGCATTCATTGACATAAATGAAACCTATCAGGAGTTGGTGGCGTACTAAAATTGCCAAGTCGTTTAGGTTAAATTACCATGCTATTAATTATGACTTGTGTCCTTTGCTTTTGCTAATACCACAATTACTTACTCCCAATATACCCTTACTGTTCAGATGTCACACAAGAACAATGAACTTGGTGAAGTAACTGTAAAGCGGTGAAAGAAACCATACATATAAGATATGTTCCAATAATTCCTGGCGTAAATTTAATGGCTATGATATGGGTTTACATAAAATAATTTTAATATTTAAAAATAGAATACACTTGTAGAGTGTTACAATTATTATGGCCAACTGACCAGGACACAGGTCTTTTCATTTGTTTATACACAAAGACAGGTTATATCATTCGTATATTATAAATACGTTTAAATATATTTAAAAATAATATTAAAAGTAATTGGTGGCTCGTAGCTGATATCCATTGCCTTTTGGGCGGGGCGGCGTTATCGGCTTAGTTAAAAACACTATAAATATTAAGTGATTCTTCGTAACAGGTAATTGTGGACCTTTCCGGCGATGCGGCGTTATCGCTAATAGCTGTTTTGTTGCCGGGTATTATTCTGATGACTCTCGGCGAAAGAAACTATACATATGACGTATGTCTCAATAATTTCCACTGTAAAATTCTCCCTTTCAAATTTTCCAACATTCTTGCTACTTACTGAATTATAAATTAATTTTCGGTCAAAATTATCTTTCCACCGTAATATTCTAACTCACAGATTAACATTGTGCTCGCCAAATTTAGTAGACTCGCGTCTTATCTCTTAATTGCTTCATCACTTACCGGACCCCATTAAATTTTAAAGTTTTAAAGTATTTTAAAATTTTAATAATTTAATTCAGTGTTTTAAAATTTTTATAATAATTTTTTTTTATGCACTGAATTTGTAAGCCTCACTTCCAAACCAATATTCTTCTTTTAAATGGTATTGTTTAAAAGAAGAATAATGGTATTGTGAATGGTTATTGTTGCTTTTCTAATATCTCCTTGATCTTTCTGTCTTCGAAGACCCAACCCAGAGTTGTGTAGCCGAATATCTAAATATATTATTTCTAAAAGGTGTTTTTTGGTCGAGCGGCTCGTTCTCTTTAACTACTGCACCAAAAAAAATTTAAAAAATACCCACTTAAAGCTTATGTTTTCTACTTTGGGCGAAAAATATAAAAAGATTCGAGAAACATTTTTTTGTTAATAAAAAAATTAATTTTTATAACAATTGGCATGAGCGCCGTCTGTGGGCGACACGTCAAATATCTTAGCCAAATTGTATACTTGGAACACGCTAGATGGCGATATAGTGCGAAGACTTCGCACGGGTCAACTAGTATTATTAATTATTATAAACACAAAACGCACGATAGTTACTTTTACGACGTCCCAACACGTAAAAGCTAAAAGTCGCCGAAAAAATACCGGTAGCGCCGCGTCCAAGTGTCGCAAAAATAAAAATGACTGTCTTGAATAGATAAAATAAAAAAAATAAACTCCAATTTATTTTAATGGTCAGTCAAACCCACGAGAAATCTTGTATTTTTTTATGCAAAAGCAGGTTATTTTCTTGATAGTTTATAAAAGCTATTTCTACCAATCTCTTTGAACCAAGGTGAAACAAAATGTTGATTTTTATTGTTTTTTTTTACATGTTATTAACAATTTTTGATATTTTGAAAATATAATATAAACGTGTTTACGAAAATACCTTTTTGTTCCATGGAAGATTGTTGTTTTGTATTTTGTTTACAAATTTTACTTTATTTTTTATTCCTCCCTGACTGTCAATCGTTGAATTGTATGAATAATAAAATAACTAGTTTTTTTTAAATTTATATTCTACTTCTGCAACACCAAACCCATATTCGCTGACCTCCTTTATGAGTGTAAGTTGAAAGTTACTTTTGTCTCAAAATGTATATCTGTGCACGTTTACATGTGAGCGTGTTTGTGTGTGTGTTGTGTGTGTGTATTTACGTGAGAATGGGCATATATAGATGTGTAAATGTGTATGTAAATATATGCTTATGTCTCTTGTGTGTGAGGAGGTGCGTATATATGTTTGTATGTATGTAAGCAATTTGGGCCCGTGAGTGTGTACCCAACGTAGGCATAGGTGAATTTATATATGTGAATACTTGCGTGAATTTATATGTTGTATATTTAATTCAAACTACTATAAAATATTTAACGCAAGGTTTAAAAAAAATTCAATTTCAATTTCTCTGGAGTAATCACATAATCTTGTCAATTGTTATAAGTGAATCTTTTACAAATAAAATAAAAAACCTATAAGTAAAACATAAAACTGTCAAGTCGGTTTATTTGTTTAATATTTCTTCGTTACATGGCTTTGGCGTGAAAAAAATATTATAACAAAAAGTAGAATAACTTAAGCTTAATAAACCCAGCTTGTAATATTTTCTCTCAATTACTGCCAAGCGAATTCAGACATAACTAACAAGCTGAATACTCCAATGGCGACGTAACGTACCTACTTGTCTAAATGTCACTTCTCTACGTATTGCAAATGTTACGTCAAATTAGAGTCCACCTCCAGACGAGAGTAAAAGAAATCCAATTGAGACATCGAATGTAGCATTCCGCCTGACGGAACAAAACATATGCGGGCCAAGTATTTTCATAACAATATTTTGTGTCCCGCGCAATTTTACATATTGTACATTGTGGAATGTACAGTTAGTGTTAAAACAACACATGATCTTACAGAAAATTTTATTTTTAACATAACCAAAATATACACAAGTCATTTATCTATGAACAGTTTGTGGACATTTTTGATTAATACATATTATGATTTAATTTTTTTTTAATTAAAAGCCTTTATAAAATAGCGCAAATTCAAGCAAAGAAGGTATTTAAAAATACGAAATCTAAGCAGATGCAAAAAGCACAGTATTTATTTTTTATTAATTAAGTTTGCTAAATCAAATTGAACAAAAATATAATGCCTCCAACTTTCTATCCTCCATACCTCATCACAAAGTGAAAGAAAATATTTTAACGGAATTAATAAGAGTATTTATAAAATCCCATTATCCAGCTATTCGTCTGCGACATTCTCGTATTTAAAAAGTAATGTAAAAACATAATATTTTAATCGTCTTCGGAAAAGTTACAACGTTTAATGTCTTAAAAACCAATAACATAAAAAAATTTAATTATAAATAAAATAATTATTTTTGTTCTGTTTTTACCTGAGTATCTGTAACCAAAGAACTCATTAAGACATGTCATATGAGCCTCAACTTTACGAATTTCTATTTGCCATTGAGACAAGAGAAATAATACACAGAGAAAAAATCCATTGTTTTTGAAAACAAAATTCGTTATATCGAATTTTCATGTCATTTTAACGCGATCTCCAGAAGAAGAGAAATTCTCTATAATGTTATAAAATAATAAACATAGAAAAGTCTGTAAATTAAAAGTGTTTTTCTTTCCAAATTAGTTGGGTTGACTAAATAATATATAGAGAAAAAATCCATTGTTTTTGAAAACAAAATTCGTTATATCGAATTTTCATGTCATTTTAACGCGATCTCCAGAAGAAGAGAAATTCTCTATAATGTTATAAAATAATAAACATAGAAAAGTCTGTAAATTAAAAGTGTTTTTCTTTCCAAATTAGTTGGGTTGACTAAATAATATACAGAGAAAAAATCCATTGTTTTTGAGAACAAAATTCGTTATATCGAATTTTCATGTCATGTTAACGCGATCTCCAGAAGAAGAGAAATTCTCTATATTTCTCTTTGTACTTAAATTACGTAAAGAATTCTAACGAAATTTAAATAAAATCTCATTTTTGTACTACTAAGCATATAAAAAAGATAATGAGACCTATTGGCGAGTAATTACCTTAATGCAACAACGGGGCGTAGAAAATTGAAAAAAAACCTTTCAGACTTCTATCGACAACGAAATGGTTATTCTTTGACCTCAAATCTCACTATCATTGACAACTAGGCGAAGTAAAAAAGAGCTGATACATAATAAACCACACTTTAGAAATATATATGTTCTTTATATAATTTATTTCTACAACATGCTAACAGTAACATCTGAATCACAATGTTATTCTAAGTAACTGAAAACCTATGCATAATTTAATATTTTAATCATTGATATTACGCTTTAAGTTTCAGGTTAATAACATTTATATTTATAGTTTTGAAAATTTATGTTTTATTCCTTTCTACGACTTCCTATCACTATACACTTTCATGTCAATATTAGTTCTAAACCATAGAAAAGATTTTCTATATTTTGAGCATTGATTTTAAGCTTCAAGTTTAAGGTTAATAACATTTTTATTTAAACTTTTGAAATATTTACGATTTATATTTTATTTTTTCTACGACTTTCTTTCACTAAAATTTTAATGCCGATATTTGTTCTAAACAGTAGGAAAGCTGTGAGATCTTTAATATTTTAACCATTGATTTTAGGCTTTAAATATAATAACATTTTTATTTAAACTTTTGAAATATTTATGTTTATATTTTATTCCTTTCTACGGCTTCTTGTCACTGACATTTTAATATCAATATTGTTTTTAAAGTATAGAAAAGCCGTATTTTAAGCACCGATTTTAAGCTTTAGCTTTCAGGTTAATACCATTTTTTCTATGATTTCCTATAACTGACAATATCCATATTGGTTCTATACAATAGAAAAACAGTGAAATGTTCAATATTTTAAGCATTAAATTTTTTATTTAAGACGTTTTTATCGTAACTTTATTCTCAACAACGTAAGTTGCGACTATGTTCTGACTGAGATCCTTCGGTTGATACGAGTTTTTCTTGTTACTTGACTCATTATAATACCTGTTGATGCAGTTTTTTTGTCACTTGACCTCATTGACACATGGCTAAATTACCACTTTACTCAATCTTATTACTACTACATATATACGAAATATATATGTGAAAACCATTTACCACGATATCAGTTAAACACGATCGATTTTATAATAATTTTACCCAAGAAATTTCACCCTTATTTTGTATTCTGACGATAGTTGAAGCTTAAAAATATATACTCTTAATTTTGATACTCTATTTGACCGTAGCTCTAAAAAGCTTAGTTAAATTTATTGCTATTGTCATAAGACTCTTCCCCTGAAGACAAAACTTTAGAAATATTGAACAGATAAATCTTCAGTTCAGCGAAAGACCGCGACACGGTGTATAATTATAGTTATTTAATAAATACTGTTACTTGTATATCTTTCATAATCTCGAAACTTAGTTTATCTCAAAGCTTACTCTTTAATAAATGTATCATACATTGCGAAAATTTGTTTGTAATTATTATCTCACTTGAAATTGAGACAAAGAAAGCTGTGTATTGGAAATTGGATCGAAATGTCAATGAGTTCATTAAATCTTGCTTGTGCTCTCAAACTATATCACGCGTCGTAAAAATAAATATATAATCAAATTTACTTCTGCAAGCGAGTGTACAAAAGCAGAAGCAGTGATGGAGAAAAAATACCGTACTGATGTCTAATAAATGTGCTTCATAAATACGTATGACATCTAAAGTACGTACAGGGTTTAGCCCTCATTTTTATTTCCATGAAGCCCTCTTCAAAAGGAACCTATTAGAATGATTGTTATATCGAAAAACAAACTGTACCTGAAGTTTTTAAATGGGTCTAACTATTTCAGCTGATATATTTTCAGGCTGTGAAAAAAAAAAAGTTAGTTGTAGAATAAAATTTCCAAAAAAAAGTAACTAAATTACTTGTATTAGTGAAAATGAATAATAAAAAATACTATAATTGAAATAAAAATACGCAAATATTTCGGGATCTTTTCAAATTTATTTTAATAAAACTCGTTCTAAGATACTATGAAAATAATTTCTAAATATAAAGAAAATAATTAAATGTATTTACCAAATAACTCAAAATAATACGGAAATTAACTAAGAAGCAAATAAACGTGTTTTATAAAAATTGCGAAATACATCGATTTATAGAGATGTTAAAATACATATTGAATTTTTATTATTAAGTTGTAATATTTGTATATTTCCCACATTTTTTCTTAATATATTATTCTTTCAATGATATTAAATACAATGAAATTTTTAAAAATTACATAAAACAAATATGAATTAGAGGAAAACTTATGCCATTGATAATATTGGGTTGGTACGAAAGTAGTGAGCGTTTTTTTAGAGTTTCTACTTTTTCTCTAGAAAATGATAGAACTATCTAGAATGCAACGATGTAAAGTGATAGGGGCAAACTATATAAATATACGTCCTATGGACTGCTTCCTATGGACTTCTATGGACTGCCTCGACAAGAAACACATACATCATTGTCGTTTGTACGAGTTTCATTTAGATCACTCAGCAGCTGTAGCAGCTCGAAATATAAGTAATGCAGAAGTTAAACATATGGTCTCTGAAGCACCTGCAAGACGTTGGTTTTACAGGTTCAGAAAAGGGAATTCTGATTTAAAAGATTTTTCTCTAAGCGGATGACCAATGGTAGTTAACATAAACCTTTTAAAAGAATTAATTTAAAGAGATCCCCATCATACCTCACGTTACCTGGTAGTAGAGCTTAGTTGCAATCATATGCAGGTATTGAAATACTTGCGTTAATTGAAGTTGTAAGCTAGGGGCGTAGATACCACACACCCTGACCACCGCTCAGTTAGGCCAACTTGTCATTGTGTGTATCATTTATCTTTCCCTAAGACGTACATAATACTAGGTTGACTAACTGGTAACTGACGACCAAAAGTGGATTCTGTACGTAAATCTTACGCGAAAGCGTCAATGGCTAAGCTCACATGGAAAGCCGATACCGATTCTAAAAATTAAATTTCGTCACAAGAAAGTTTTGTTATTTGCTTGGTGGAATGCAAAAGGAATTTTGTAATGGGAGCTACTACTAAAAACTACCACAGCAGATTTGATAATACACTGCAATTAACTTGACCGATTTCGCACACGAATGCAAAACGTGAAGAACACTCAAAAGTTTATTCCCTTCACGATAATACCCGACCGCACGTAGCTAAAGTCGTCCGCCAAAAGTTTCCGGATTTTCATTGGGATTGTACCATATCCATCCCCTGACATAAAACCAAAAGATTTTTATTTACTCAGGTTTTTAAATAATCATATTAAGGACAAAGAGTTCGGTGATAGAGCAAAGTTGTCAGATTTTCTTAATTAATGTTTTGAGTCACAATCCCGAAGTTTTCACGCAAAAGGAACCCACGCTTTACTTGTTGGCAATTGGTTATAGATAACAATGGAGCTCACTATGCACAAGAGTAACTAACAATGAACTATGTTTTAAAAAAAATTGTATGTTGTCATAACGCAATTAATATACTTTACTATATTTTTTAAGAATATGTGAAGAAGTTAAAGAATTCGTAAAGAAAGGAAACCGACGAAAATGGGCCTCTGTTTATAAAAATATAATATAATTTAAAAAAAAAAATAGTATTTTTCAGAAGATAAAACGACAAATCACTAACTGACAATAAGAAAGACCAAAAAAATAAAATAAAATTTTTAATCATAACACCAAAACAAACAGTATCTTCATAAACGCGCATATATTATATTTTAATGTATCAAGAACTATTAATAAGAAATAAAAATTCAATTAAGTGCATTATGACTTTTTAGAAATAATTTCTAAAATGAATTACTTTTTTTTGCATTCCGTACCTCAAACTGCAAAACGATATAATATAATTTATTAGTTTATTTAGTTTTATATTTACTTAAATATGACTTTACTAGTATATTCAGTTTTATGTTTACTTAAATGTTTATACAGCAAATATAACTATAGTTCTACTACACTAGTTAAATGAGGTATATGGCAAAAACAGTGTGTTTGGTGGACAACTGTTTGTATTTGTCATTTTACAGCCTCCGAGTTAAACAGACTTCCAGACCATAGCAGCGGACGCCTTAAAACGAGGCTTCCATCTTTTCGTCTCACCACACTTTCTCCCCTCATCCAGACCTCTCTTCTCCCCGCGTCCAGAGCCATCGATTGACGCCGCTTGCGATGCTCGGCGCGTGCGGGCGATCAGTCGCGCCGCCGCCGACGCGCCGCCGCCCGCCGCATACTGAGCGACTTGCCCTGGACGATACATGCACGGAGCGGAGAAGGGCTGATAGGGGTTGTGCTTTTTAGCCTTTTTAGACTTCGAAGTTCCTGGTAGGATGATGGATAAAACCTTTCGTCTGTCTGGATGAAACTAGAAGTGTAACGGGACATTTATGTATATATATATATATATATATATATATATATATATATATATATATCGCGGCCATCTTCTCCCTTCGTGCTGTAATTTTTATATCAACACTTTTACTTAATTAGTAAATATCACTAGGTAAATGGTAATAATTGTGTTATTATTCATCATAAAATAAGGTTCACTGTCATCATCATTACATCCTCAATATCACTTTGTTGGCATTGACCTTTTAATGAAGCTTTTCCCAGTCCATCCGGAAAGATAAATGGTTGGCCAATCGCAACGTTAGATAATATTAAAGTCAGTCATGTCTCCCTGTTAACCATTTATATATTTTTTTTTCGTAGTAACTCCTTACAGTATTACCCAAAGCGCTGGGCATGTGGAAGAACATATGACAAATAGTTTTAAAACAATAACTAATAAGATAATACACTCCCACAATACTTCAATACATTTCAAACACAAATATACAGTAATTTGGATAAGTATCATCTAGCAATCAGTCATGAACTACCAAGCAACCATAACTCTATTTCTGAAGCCATCAATGAAGTAGAAAAAATATCTGGACTAGACGCATCTCGCTCTAGGCAGGTAAAATAAACAATGACATCGTCCTCTGAAACGGTTATCAACATAATGATTTTATAATTTTTAAAAATGCAGCATCAAAAGCAAATCCCGTCGGAATTGAAAGGAATTATATCCACCAAGTCGATCATGAAATCAGAGGGAAATAGGTAAGGATTATACCCATATATTTTATAATACAAACACCTATCAAACTTTTCATTTTGTTTTCACCATGAAGATATAAGTAGCTTCATACGGAGACCATATGACTGCATTTGTTTCAAGTATACTACGGACGAATATTGCAGAATATCATGTCGCTCCATATAACCTTTGGCCTTTTGACTCTGGTTACAACACTTTCCTCTTAATTTCCGCCTGGTTCATTCTTATTATGTGGTCTGTCCACTTAATTTAATTAGTTTCATTACATCTTGCTGATTAAAATTCCAGTAACATTCAGGAATCATTCTTACAAATACTGAAAGAGCTTTTTCTTGAATTCCAATCAGTGTCCAAGTTTAGGCAGCATAAATTAAAATAGCTCTGATGACCACTTTATAGAGTGTAAATTTTGTTTTTCTTTAGGAGTTTTAGAGCTATAATAAGGCTTCAGATCGACGCAAAAATTGTTTTGTTAATTTTGGTAACAATTTTCTTAATTCCCAGGCCAAATTTGTCATTTTTAAGTTAATACATGAGAAATTAAATTTGAGTAGGAAGAAAAAGGCGGGTCTCATCTCTTTTCTAAAATAAAGATCTTTTACGTTAAAAGGAAAAGTATTGAAACTCACGTAGTATAAACATACTTATTACAATAATTGTCCTTGAAAGATCAAATCATGAATACAAAAATATGATTGAAATTAAACGCCAAGAGCTTTAACTATACGTCGAGTATTGAAACCTAGTGAGTGATTTCCATCTGACGTCACAAGGACATCGTGCTGAGAAGTAGCTAATTCTTCAGCTTGACTTGGTTTGAGCAGGGATTCACTTAATTGACCTCAATCGGCCAATCAACTTATATACCGAACTGTAGGTGGCCTCTACTATCCTCAGTAACTTAATTTATATTAAATGCGTCGGTACAATTTACTACCTGGAATATTTAGTAAATATATATTCTTTTAAAAAAGGAAATAAATGAAATACAGATGTTTCTAACAACATTCAATTTTAATTTAAAAAAAAGTTACTTAATTATTGAATTTTGATAGGAGTAATTAAATTTTAACTATATCCGATTTGCAATTACGCTTTCTGAATCAGAACACAAAACAACTTCGTCTTTTATTACGACTATTTTCTAAATAAAAATATTGAACTCCTGAGAACTAGTACAAATTTTTAAAAACGTCAAGCAAAACGTTTATGAGTTTTACTGATTTTTTTTTACCCAGACTGAGTTTGAATCAATTTGAAAATTGTTTTATTAGTACTTAATTTTTTTAAAATTATGTTTCAGAATTTCTTATGAAACAAATAAACGTTGTCCCACGATATTTAAAAACATTTTTATAACATTATCAAACAAAATTTCAAGCAACTCCAATCTGTATCGCATTTAAATAGTCAAATTTCCTTTATGTTATCAGCGCAATAGGACAAGAATGCTCGTGCTATTTGCCTTATCGTATTAATTCGTGTACTAACATTTCAAAGTATACGCCCTGTAATGACGAATTTCAGAGACTTGTGAATTTAACGTCGTTTAATGAGAACATTAAAATCGACAATAGGACAAGAATGCTCGCAATAGGACAAGAATGCTCGTGCTATTATTGAATCGCAATAGGACAAGAATGCTCGTGCTATTTGCCTTATCGTATTAATTCGAATACTAACATTTCAAAGTATACGCCCTGTAATGACGAATTTCAGAGACTTGTGAATTTAACGTCGTTTAATGAGAACATTAAAATCGATTATTTCCGTGCTGTTCTTTTATTAAAAATTATTAAAACACAGAAATATTCTTGTAAATATTGCTTATACTATTATATTAAGTTTTATTAGAGTTAAATGCGATGTTAAATAAATTGAGAAGCTAAAGAAGGAAATGTTGATATAGCTTAATATTGATATATTAAACGTATGATTAAGGAAAAACTGAAAAAAAATTACATAAAAGACATGAATGCAAATAAAACTCTGGATAATCTAAAAGTATATAGATGAGTCGAATTAAGAAATCTACAATATTATAAAATTAGAAGAGAAGTGTACCTGTACATCAAAGGTATTTTTGATTGATTTGTATCTGTCAGTTTGTTCGACTGTCGTGCAAAAACTACTAGAGATATTGGACAACAATATAAAAAAGACAAATTTTTAAAATATTTTAGGGCTTAATAAATATATTTTTGTAAATTAATTCAAAGGACTTTAAATAAACTATGCAGATGAGATCTATTAACCGTTTCAAATCTTTATGTCTATCCATATGGACTACATATAGAAGCTATTGGATGGATTTTAATAGCTTCCAATGTAGTTCAGCTGTAAATCTAAAAACCTATAATGTCTGTCAAACCTAAAATGAAGTATGTGGTATTTTGAAATTTTTGGCAATACTGAGCGGTTTTGAAATTTCTGGCGATATCATGCGGTTTGAAATCCAGAAAAGAAACTGGTGTATGTTGATATCGTGCCATGAAATTGAGGAATAAAAATGTTTTTTTATTCATAGGTGCACAGTTAACATTAGATGTACATAGTTAATGCTACAGGTACATAGTTAACTCTAGAGGTACATAGTTGAATGTTCACGAAGAGCTGAAACTCGATGAAACACGCTTTTGACAACAAGCTACACGTCGCAAGTATGAATATCGCCACACTTATATTCTTTAGCTTATAGAATTTCCAGCAACTGAACAATGGAACGCAAGCTTCTAAAAATGTTGCTCTTAAGGAATTAAATATATTAAAACACGAATATTAAATATATGTGAATTCGTACTTATGACACACGTGCTAAGTATGAAAAGTCTATGGTGATAAGCTAGTATATGCGACAAAATTTTCTAAAATCACTAAAAAAACAGTATTTATGATTTTTTTCCACATGTTTTAGTTATTACCATTTTAATATTAACTGCTATTTCTTATCACGATTTGTAACTTATTTTACAGTATGTGTGATAAAAAATACTGTAAAATAAGCTGCAAATCGGCTATTTTAATATTAAACTTCACTACATAATATAAAACAAAGCCTCTGTCTCTCACGGATTTTCATGCATTTTTCACCAATAAATAGAATGATTCACAGGGTTACACTTATAATTTATGAAGCTTTTGGGTAATTGACCGAACTATGATAAAAATTGTCAAGTAAGTCGGAAAAAATTATAACATCTGAAAACATGATAAGTATGGATAGCTTAAATCATTATTTCCCTATTTTCTTGGCGGATAGCATATTTAATGAAGAAATATAAAGCACAGGACCATACTTTAAAGGTTGCTGGAATTTATTTCAGTGTTCATTGTTTTTCACACGGCTAATTTGACATTATACTGTCACGTGTGACAGTAAATGTGTGTTTTTGCACGTAATCCGGTGAAAGTAGTAAATGTTGTTCATAAAGACATATTTTAGGTTTATCTATAAAGATACAACCTTTGATTGTTAATTCTTTTGGAAAAAATATTTTATAATTCGTATTATAATACACTCTACTAAAATTTGTAGTTAACATTTAGTAATCATTACGCCGTTTTATGAATAAAACGAGTAAGAAAAAACTCCACATCCGTCGTATTTTGATTTAAACTACAAGCTCTACGCTACAGTTCGATGGATACACTTATTACTTCATTACGCCAGACAAGTGATCCGGACATAGATACTTAATGCTACCCCAAAGGTATATAATCGATCTAAGGCGATGAATATGGATTACGTCGGAAAAAATCCATACATCGAGAATTTTCCTTTCCATCATCCTCTCGTTCGAAGCCAAACTGGGTTTTTATGAATTTTCTTCACACTTTTCATTTATTAAATATAAATATTACCTGCTATATCTTATCAAGATTGATAATCTTATTTTATAGTATGCAGGACAAAAGAACCAGCTGTTTTGATTTTCATTGATTTCTCAATGGATCGACCTTGGATAATGATTATATCGTGACTAGACAAAAATCTTCGAAGCTCATGTCAAATACATGAGCTTACCCGATCTGGTTACCGACTTGTTCTTTTTTGTCACAAAATCGATACGCACGATATCGAGAGGCACGAATCTAGCCTGTGCCTCTGATACATTTTCCATCCTACATAATATTATATTTTTCAACTTACAACTGATCGATCCATGTAGCACGAAAAATACGCCCAATCTGGACATTGTATACGAGTCCTCAGATACAAAATGATGTGAAACTGTTTAAGTATGAAAAAAATCAACGAAGTATATATTTTCATTACAAATATATTATTTCTTCATAGAAAAACAAAAACAATAGAATTAACAGATCTGCCAATTATATTTTTAAATAAGTATGTGAATTATATCAGATTTTTAAATGAAACGAAAGTAATATTAAAACTTTTAATATGGATGATATTTTTGATATCCTAATTCTTAACGTAATAACTTTAACTATTTATTAGTTTACTACAATTAATATTATCAAAGTAAAAGATAAGATGGCACTATATAAGCTAATAGTAAATTAAATACAAACTAAGCCTATTAAAGACATACAATTACAAAAGTTTAAGACTATTTAAACAAATTTCACTAAATTTCAAAAATAAGAAAATTCTGTCTCTTTTGTTATAGGTTTAAAATAAACTATTTGATGAATACGATAAATTGTTATTTCAACATTCTCAATATTTCACATAATATAGCTATAATGAATTTAAAAAAATAAAATCGCAACATTTCAATAAGCCATTTTATAGAAATTGAGACTATTAACAGCAAACAAACACAAAAGTTTATTATTTTTGTACGGATTTTGCTAAATTTAAAAAATAGGAACATTCTATCTCCCTTCTACATAAATTTTAATTACTACTTTGTTATTTACGAGAATATCTTAAATTTTTGTCCAAATAATCTCCTAACGATGACAATTATAAACGAGAATTTCTATTATTAATGCAGATACTAATCAAAAACAGTTCTTCCAACAGCTTAAGGTTCTCCTAATTTCGTCATATCTTTATGTTCCACACTCGTATTACCACCATTAAGCTTATCTCGTTACATTAGCACACACACTCACACGGTCGTCGCCCAATAATGTTTGCTATATACAGCGCTGTAATGTACGGAAGTTGACCATTGGGACGAGCTCGGGACTAGTAGCTCACCCCATTTGACCAGTGGCCCGTGCAAGGGGTGGGACCGCCCTAACTAACTGTAACGATATGAACTTTCGCCGTTACAAGCTTTGAGCCCGGAGCTTTCGGCAAACTTCCTTTCATTCACTCACTCCTAGCGACGCCGATGGATAGATGTATGGCCGCTGGTCGAAGTTTATGTTCGGGGGCGCTGTCGCCGGGTGGGTTGTGTTTCGATAAGTTTGTAAGTTCGAAATATTATTTGGAGTGTATTTATCGGTATTTCGGCGCTATCGAATTTCGAATGAAGGACGAAGGGGCTACTTTTGATTGTGTATATTAGTTTTGGTGGCCCAGATTTAAAATATGTTATGAGAATTGAATTATAGGTTGAGACTAATACCGAGAAAGCCAAATAATAAAGTCAATAATATCTATTAATACTTATCATTATTTGGCTTATTCAATCTTCAAATCGAGTTTTGATTTAACTCAAGAAAGGTAACGTGATAAATACACAACTTACGTGTCAAGTAGATAGAATAACTAAAACCATTTAGTAATCATTACGTTGTTAACATATAATAATATATATTAATACTTATTATTGACTTTATTATTTGACTTACTCAATCTTTAAATTGAGTTTTACTATTACTCAAAAAACGTAACATGATACGGAAACAACTTACGTGTTGAGTAGATAAAATAACTAAAACCATAAATCCTCAAGGCAACTGGTTAATATTAATCTCAGTTAATGGGTTTATTTTAGTTTTTCTGTTTTTTTTTTGGTGATACGACGTTAGTTATAACGTCGAAATGTTTTACCTACTTTTTGGAATTAGTATGATACAATTTTAATTTTACTCATATGGCTATGTCTGATAAATAGTTTAAAATAAGGGGCAAAAAATTTCATCAATTGTATATCATAATCGGATCAAATAATCGTGAGGGAAAAAATTTATTCCTTTTAGGCCTTTTACTTTTGTTTAAATTAAAAAACAACCCTTCAATTGAAAATTCGAACACGCATAAAATAAAGCACTTTCTTTACCTACATCAATAAATTTTTTGTCACAAGTTAAACTATATAATTTTAATCCAAAGTTTTAATCAATTATTGGAAAAATATGGAAATTAAAATTTTTAAAAAACTCATCTAAACCATTCTACCTAACATATTTCATATGTAGGCAATAACAATAAACATTCTTTTAAGTATAACTTTACGAAATAACTGAAAACCCCAACCGAAAGCATTTACTTGGAAAATTTACTTCTGTTTAAAATTATGATAACTGTGACAGTGTGACAGACGAACTCAGAGGTGCATATGATAAAGTTTATAGGGTTCTTTTTTCCATTAATGAATCGTGAGAATCTAAAATATATTCAAGGGACTAGACAGTGAAATGTTAAATTTTTTCAAGTTCAAATATCTGTTTTATTAAACAATCCGAAAAACAAACTCCGTTATTAAAGCATCCGAAACTTTTGAACTCTTTTATTAAACAGTCCGAATCTTTATATGAACAATAATAAAATATTTGATATTTTAATACATTTATAAGAAGATACAAAACCGTAGAGTTTGATTAGCTCTTCAGAAGTTTAATATCTGTTAGTTAATATTAACATAGTGAACAATCTGTTCGAATTTTAATATTTAAGATAATAAAATATTTATTGATGATTGTTTGTTTGGTTTATTTATTTATGAGAAACGGAACGTGGGCTTTAATTCATAATATTCATATTTTTAAAAAAACAAAATAGACCACACCGATATCACAAAGAAACGAAATTACGACACTGGTCCTGGCCACTCAATTAGCTTGATAAAATAAAAGTATTTGTCAAAACGTAAAAAATACTAATTAATTTTACATTGAAAATACAAAAATATAAGATTTCACTATGATCCACAACATACGATAAATTACTAAAAATGAATTATTTCGCCATGATCTTTTTATAGTAATATCAAGATGAGGAACAAATCGGCAAAATAAAAAGTAATATATCAAAAAGTAAAGAAATCATAATAAATTTTATGTCGAAGATATATAAATATTAAATGTCAAATATTACGATCCGCAACAAAAAAGATCGTAATATTTGACACCTAATATTTATATATCTGCGTGATTTTTTTGATATGAAATAATGATGAAAGGAAACGACTTGTTGGATAACTCACACAAATGAAAAATTTGATATCACGCTTTGCCCATGTAAATCTTAAAGCACCGACATTGTCGAACTGGCAGGGTAATATTCTATTCCCCCACGATTCCTAAACTTATGAACGAGAAATCTATAAGAAATAAAATATTATGACAAAACAGCATATTGCTATGTCCAACATTTATGGCTATTACACTAACGTAATAATATTTCATATCAACTTGGACATGCGCAGCGTGTGGGGATGGTATAGTCAGTGGCGAAACTAATTTTCGGATATTTATGTGAACTTTATTGATTTAGAGTAAAAGAACATATTATTCAAATACTGAAAAATCTTTTTACTTTCTACTTAAAGGAAATTCGAAAAGAAAATTAAATTCACGTTCTAAATACCGGCATAGCTCGTATCGCAAAATGTAAAGTGGATCCCGTAGTCATCTACATCCCTTGAAATTAGCCAAAATAATTTCAGCCGAAAGTTTTAAACGAATACTAATGTCAACATTTTTTTACAGATTTTTTCAAAATCGTAGTATATATAACATTTAAAGTTTCAGGACACATTGTACGTTAATTTTCTTCATATTTTGCAAGTGGAAAATCTATACTTGGTGACATGGAAAACATGGAAAATATTTTAAAAAGTGTGATTGACTTAGCATATAGCATGATAATTGAAGCCAAAAAACTATTTTTCAAATCGTTGTTTGTCTGTCGATTAATTTGTTCTTCAATCACACGGAATCCACGAATCCCCACGACTTGTGATGAAATTTGGTATATTAATTATATACATCCTCGAGCAACATATAGAAAATTTTATATATATATATTTATAACTTTTTAAAAACCCTGACTTGGTGAAATTACCATATTTGGACTTCCAACGTCGTCTATTAACGTTTTAGTAAACGGAATGCACATAGAAATGTTACGTTATGGTCCTGCTCATGCTATCTATTAGCGTTTACACTTTGTGCTCATACAGCTCTGAAAGAAAAAGAAAAAATACAGAAAAATTCCTAATAACTTTTCTTTTTCCAAATTCGACGCGAACGTAGTCGTAGGCACGGTTAGTATTAAAGGAAATGTCAGTTTACTTTTAATCGACCTTGCCAGTTTTACCCCACTTCATGGTACATGTGAAAAATAATTTTTCGTCCTCAATTTTTTAAGGTTTCATAGTCAAACACGGAACACATAATTTCCTTGTATCCATGCGCGTGTCCGTCCGTCTATCGCACCCTCATAGCTTCCATCGTTTAGATCTACGTATATGGAATTTTGCAAGTACAAACTTCAGATAAATACCTGAATTAACAAGTAAGAAAAAATTTTTTGTTCCATATTTAAGGTACTTCCAATTATTAAGAAGTGGGAATGAAAAAGAAATTAGCTTTCAAAATTATGTGGTGTACCATTAGAAAGATCAAGTTTAAATTCCATTTTCTACTTTTCATTTTAATGGCTTTAATTTGTTTCTGTAATCTCAGTTTAATTTGTATTTGTAATATCTTTTGTGTCTGCATCTCAACTAACCCCCCCCCCTTCGCCCTCTATTTCAAAACGTACAAAAAAGCTAGAAATGATCCCGGAAATAGACTTTGATGAGCATTTCCAATTCTTCTTCAACTTTATCACTTTTGAAACTAAGAAAAATACTTTTAACTACGCTATTTCCGCGTAGTTAAAAGTATCCAAAAAGTTCGTACCCAAATGGAAAAAACATAAATTGGCGACTGAAGTCGTTGGGGTATTTATGAGAATTTAATACGATTTAAACTTAATGCAATATTGTTATAATTTAACAAAAAAATGCAATGTTTAATTAATAAAATAACACAGAAGACGAATAGCAATATTATTTCCAACGATCTTGGTATTAGAGTTCTTATTCAGCCACCCTTAGAACTTTGTGAGCACTTACGAGAATTTATAAACAATATATTAATTTCATATTTAGATAAATGACTACGAAACAGTTTACACGCATTTAGCCTGTTTTTTTAAATTTTGGTGTACATTACTTAGATTTTCATTATCTATTCTGAACATTCCGTGCAGCTAGGTCTAAACATGCAGAAGATGTAATACTATGACAGATTGTCGACTTGTAAACGATCAATATGAATCTAGTATTAATCTCTGTGGAGGCTGACAGACCCCCTACTTTTGTAAGCGAGAGTCCAACGCCGCGAAGGGTCTAGTCGCAGTAATAAAACGCACGTGCGTGCGTGCGTGCGCGGCGGACGCACGCTCGGCACCCGCGGCACGTAGGGGACACATGTAATTGGTACCATTTACCTTCGTCCCCCGTCCATAAGTTTGGCCAACTTTCAAAGATTTCACTAAAATTTCAGACGCCGCCTCCTACATCGGCAACGTGCGCCGATTACATGTATGTTCCCCTTGACCCTGCCGGGGGTCTAGGGAACCCAGCCGCGTGGGCGGTTTATGTTGGGCGGTCGAGGTTCGGTGCGAATTTAGAAATTTCGGTGCTTGCCGTGTGTGATTTGGTTTTGCGTAGTTCGTTTGGAAAGGTTGTTAAAAAAAGTATAGGAAACGTGTTAATCAGGGTTTGTTCGCGAGCTCACGTGATAGTAGTATAATAACGTCATGATACTAAAAAGACTGTAAATATAACGATACAATTTTTTTCAATTCTTTTTCCAAGTATATATATATATATATATATATATATATATATATATATATATAATAACATCAATTATAAGTATCTATATAATAATGTACTGTCTAATGTAATAATCACAGAGTTATTATGTATAGAAGAAAAAAATGAATGTTATATAAAAAAGACGAAAGTTCAAAAGTAAAAAAATTCAATGGTTTGTAATAAGGCGTATTTCTAAAACTAAAGAAATATTTTTTTCTCTAAGACAAAAAGGAAAATAGAAGAGAGAATGGGCACAAAGAGTATACAGCTAGAGCACAAAGCTAATATTAGAACGAGTTGATGTATGCAAAATTGGTTTTAATATAATAAAAAGCGAAATGATACCGAAAATTACGAAACGTAAATCATACAAAAATAATTTCATTAGTTTTAACATTTAACTTACACAAAAATGTAATTAAATAATTTAAGTGATAGTCTATTGGATTATATCTGAATTTTCATCGGTACGTACATGACCACTAAGAAGAAATATTGTAACGCCAGTCACCTCTTCTGCAAATATTATTGAATATTAGTAACGTGTCCGAAATCGAATCCCGAAACCGAAAATTCCAAATTTAATGCTTTTTTACTTCACATTTTGGTGCGTTGCTTCAATGTCTGTGTAATTATTACGAATTTTGTATCACTAAGCACGATCAACAAAATTTTGAAGTGTATATATTGTGAAATTTCGAATGGAGTATTTTCCAGAAGGGACTCAAAAATTAAAAATTACAAGTGGAATTTCAAATTTGTTTAAATATTTTTGTGCGTATTGAGTGAGACCTCTATTTGAAATAAAATCTCTTTATATTAACAGCTTTACAATTTCTTTAGTTTTGAACCTGATATATTTTGCAAGGGGATGCTTCTCATAAATATTTTCATGTACAAGTGAGAATCTTTTAACACATAAATGAAAGTAGGCACGTGTAAAGTTAGGACGAATTTTTTTAATTCCTCTCTCTATTACGTAAAGGTATAAACTTGCAAACTATATAAATACTGCGCTGCTATATATATATATATATATATATATATATATATATATATATATGCAGAAAACGGACGGACAGCGTGATTAAATTATAAGTTTCATAGTTTGCTAGTGTACTATACGAAATTCAATTCCTTTATTTCTATCAGCGTAAAATTTCTTTCAACAATATTAAGCCCAATCATTTTAATAGTTAAACCCAATTATTTTACTAGTTAACCCCAATTATTTTACTAGTTGAGCCCAATTATTTTACTATTTAAGCCCAATTATTTTACTAATTAAATTTAATTATTTTACGAGTTAAGGCCATTTATTTTACTAGTTAAGCTCAATTATTTTACTAGTTAAGCCTACTTATTTTACTAGTTAAGCTCAATTATTTTACTAGTTAAGCCTAATTATTTTACTAGTAAAGTCTAATTATTTTACGAGTTAAGGCCATTTATTTTACTAGTTAAGCCCAATTATTTTACTAATTAAGTCTACTTATTTTACTAGTTAAGCCTACTTATTTTACTAGTTAAGCCCAATTATTTTACTAGTTAAGCCTAATTATTTTACTAGTTAAGCCGAATTATTTTACTAGTTAAGTCCAATTATTTTATTAGTCGACAAAGTGTTCGATAAGAGGAATTTAACATTAGCGTAAACGTCAAATAAATATCATTGTATTGTCACTTGAACTATTTTTCATTTTTAAACCGCCTTTTTGAAATATTAACCTTCAAGATGTCGTGGAAAATATGAAAAAATTCCAAGTACGTTATTATAATAGGACTTTCAAAAATATAATTTTGATTAATTTACATCAAAAATTTCAGCCAACTATAAAATCTTACATTATGCGTTTTCCGATACGTATACCATAGTTTTTTCCTCTATTTAATTCAAAAACACAGTGTATGATCTATTCGTTCAGCGCCTTAGTCGAAGAAATCTATAACATGGACAAATAATCTCTATATTAATAAAAAATAGTAAATTTTAATTTGTTTCCAACTATATTATTAAGACTTAAAAAATAAATTTGTTTTCTCATTAAACTCTCGTAATAACAAGTTTTAAACGAAATGAGTTATCATTAGTGATTTTACTCATTGACTTGTGAACTGAAATTATAATTCCAATATTTCCATTTCATCATTTCACTCGCAGGCAGAGAGTTAAAAAAGTTTTATTTTCACACAGTTCTACTTTCAAAATTATTTGTAAAATTTAAGGACTCAGACTTATTCAAAATTATCCCATTTTTCTGAAAAACCCAAAATAAAAAAGAAGAAAATAATTATATTTCTACTAACGATCTAACAGAAAGTGACATATAAAGACTTCGCTAACAAAACTAAAGATTTATTTTATTTGTTGCTAAATATATTAAAAATAAAATAATTGTATAAACTAATATGATAGGTTTATTAGTTATCAATCTGATACAAACGAAAAAATCAAGTCCTTTGACCACCACAACACCAATAAAAGTGGATATAATTTTTTTACTGGTTCATAAACTTAAATATTTTTAATCAAAGCTTCCAAATATTGAATCGTCAATAAAAGTTAATTTAACTTACGACAAGCACCAATTCGGAAATGCACATAAAAGATTTTTATGGGCTAACGAATGTTTCCATTAATGCTGAAAAATTAATTAAGCAATAATTAATTATTATTTAATTATTGCTCAATAAATTAGACAACCATTCGAAGGATAATAACAAATAACAAAATCGAGATAACTTAAAGAGACAATTTATTATTCGTTTACGTAGTCAACTTCATTTATCACACGTTTTCTTTATCGCATATGAAAAAAATATATGAAAACGATTTTCTAATATTAACCGCGTCGACCGCAGTGCTCAAACAAGGCTCAACCCGCATCCATCCCTCAGTACCCATCCAACCTATGTTTGAGTTTGTTCAAACTCTCGTCCCACCAACGAAATTTGTCTAACAAAGATTTCCACCAAAGCTTTTACTTACATTGTGAATTCTTAATTAGATATTTGCCGAATCGAGTAGCTACCTAATGTTCATAAGTAAGTAAGCGGCGGAGCCGTTCGGGCGGGCCTGTTATTTCGGGACTCTGCCCGAGTTCGGTCCTCGCCCTTGGAGAAAAGGGCTGTAGACCGGACCGAATTGCTAATATGGATTTATTTAGCCGGACCCTTCTTGGGACGCATGTACTATGCAGATAAGAGGTTTATTTAGCGGAAAGGTTCACCTCCTCCCGATTGTTAGTTTAAAAGGGATTTCCCTAAGGGACAGATTTATATTTTGTCTCTCGCAAACTGACCAAATATTACGGCCGCTGGTTATCGAGATGTCTGTGTGTTGGTGGGTTGATAAGCTCGATGGTGTGAGAGTGTCGGGTAGTCGGATCGATGGAGTGGTATCTTCAAGGATGTATATATGTGGGAATAACCTTAATAAGATCTCGCTGTGATATGTACTATTGTCCGTAATTACGCAAGTTTTATCTTAATTGCGGCCTTTATGATATGTTTGGATACAAAATTGTCCTAATTTACAAGTAATAAAGGCTAAATTGTTTTCGAATAATGACGGCACATATATTCTTACAAATTATAAAAGATATGTAACTCTGGTTTTCTTAAGCTTTTTAAAATACTTTCCAAAGAACGGATACTTGAGGTTTCTCAAAGCGTATTAGTTATAATAATAGTTATCACATTATAAGATTTCGTCGGTATATTTAGACAAATTTATCCATTACTAGCTGTACCCTACGGTTTCACTCGCGTGGAATTCGGAATAAGAAAATTGTTTTCTCTCACATCAGAATATCGGTTATAAACTATTACCACACCAAATTTCATCAAAATCCCTCCAATAAATTTTAAGTGATTAACGCACAAATTAACATACAACAGACAGACAGAAATTAAAAAGAAAAGTTTGCCGTATTCTGTTATTTTTGTATACGCTAAATCAATCACTCTTTTTGAAGTATTCTCAATGTACCGAATTTAATCTCTTACGATTTTATTAGATATTTAGATTACCAATTATTCTCTATTTCTATCTATTATTATACTTTTTAACACACGCCTGTAAAAAAATTGCTATAAAATTAGAAAAATTTGCGATTTTTTTTAATTATCGAAATAGCTACTAAGCAGAAAAGCAATGTCAAGTAATTTAGTTTTATATCAGCAATATATCAAATCGGTCAAGAAGAATACTGAGAAAAAAGGCGATGTTGCTAATTTACAGAAATAAAATCTGTCAAATTTTAAAGCAATAATTAAACCATATCTTCCCCATCACATCTAGAGTGACAGAGATAAGACAAGCTATTCATATAGTATAGTGTAGCTATTCTGATAGTTATTTTGTAAAAGTGATCGGGTCACGCGTGACATAGTCACATATGTGACATGCTATGTGATGAAAATACAAAATATATATAATGCACTTCACTGCAATAAACAGTCTTTTAAATATTCATGTACATTATTAGAAAAAATTCTTGAAAATAATTAGACAAAACAGTAATATACTTTAAATTATATTTCGATAATTGAGGAAAATAAATAAAAAACATATGAATTCGTAAAGGGTACAAGTAGTGACAGAAAAAAGTTATGAAATGAATACGAAATTCTTAGAAAGTGTAAAAATGCAAATTTCTGGAAATTATAAGTTGCAAATACTTTTATAAACGCAAAAATATATAAACGTCTAAAAAAGTGGTTGCGTAATAATTTACTCTAAAACGTATGTAGGTACTTGGACTAATGCCATGAGGACCTCGGTCAGTGATATTATAAATATATAAACAGATAATACAGACATATAATTGACTACAAGACTAACATAACTTAAGCCTTAACTCTCAGAAGTACAGTGAAATATGATTTGTAATAATAGTGACCGGCGAGTATTGTACTCGAATACCGAATTTAATGATAAGTAACGAGATGGCGAGTACAATGGATACCGAATTTAATGATAAGTAACGAGCTGACTAGTACAGTGAATACCGAACTTAATGACAAGTAACGAGTATGAAGGTTTGATAAAAATAATAGAAGTATTCATGGAATTTTATCACAGCTATATAATTCACCGTTTTCAACAACCATATGTAGCTAGTTGTAATGTATAATGCTACCCTAAAGTATTCTATGGTTTTTACAAACTTTGTTCCTATTCATAAACATGATTACTATGTGGAAATAAATGAAACAATTTGCGAGTGATATTAAAAAAACAAAGTGAATTATTGTATTTTATAGGAAAAAGTGTTCACAGTATATCAAATACTCCCTTGCAACTCTCCCTGTATCCTTGCTTGCCCCATAACTTTTTCTCTTAGACCCTCATTACCTACCTGCACTTCAAACCGCCGCCGCGTCTTTCGGGAGGCCCGCTCAGCTCTTTGTCCTCGCTTGACGTGAATGTGGGCCGTCTGTTGACATCTCATCAATGGCTCTGCTGCCAGGAGGCGGTCCGTTGACGCTTTTTGAAATTGAGTTTTAGAATGAAATATCGAATTTCACCGTCAGCAATGAGGGTACCGACCAGTGCGGCTGCACGCTCCTTCAATGGGCCTTCCAACGGATGTGATTCTGCGTAATTGTTTTGTCTCTGTGAAGCTCGATGGATGGATGGAGCCCGTTTGAAATCTTGTTTTTATTTATAAAATATTTATTTAATTATAAATTCTCGTCTTCCTATTTTTTATTCTTAAGCGGCTCATAATATTTAACGTAATATCGCTTTAGTCGAATTTTTCTCGTGTTTTTCTCCATCTTACTAGAAAATGAGTCTGCGTCGAGTATATCTCTTTATTCACTCTCTAATCGTTAAAATAATTTCTCAATTATTAATCAAAGATTAATTTTCGAAAAAGCCAAGCCCAAGTATCGAAAAATTAATCATCAACATCAATCATGATTTTAAATTAAAAGAAAATAAGATTTTACCACATTTAGAAATTTTAATAGAATATATGCATTTATATTTATATATATATATATATATATATATATATATATATATATATATATATATATATATATATCTATATTTATATATGGTACAGAGATTTATATTTTTTTCATTACTTTTAAATGTTTTGACGTCGTATTAATATGTAATTAGTAAAATATGTTTAATTTTTTCCCACATTTTCTATTCGTAATAAAATGAGAAAAAAAATTGGCATAGTACTTTTATGTGATATAAATAAAAATAAAAATCTACACGATATTCGTTCTATTTTACTTTAATAAATTCAACATTAGCGAAACAATATTAAAATTTCCAAGTTGTACAATGAATATAAAATATACAAAAAAAACGGAATAGGTTCCTGAAGTTTTTGAAGATTAAAATGTTTATGGAATATTAAAAAAAAAACAATTAATATAGAATACCTCATCAATTAATATGGTATAACTAAAAAAAATAATTTCAGTGGTGCTACAACATTATCTTATAAAATACCAAATTTATGTTTTTGCACCTTACATCTACTTTAATACCGTTCGTAACAAAAAAACTGTTATAAACTCTTTAAATCAAATATAAACAACATTTCTGCTGAATAGCTGCAAATGACAGACATACAAACGCTAATTGAAATTGAATACGATGAACAGTTAAAATATAAATGATTCCAAGGAACTCTTAACACTTTGTTATTCTTCATTACCATACCGATTTTAATAACTTTTGTAATTTAATTAAATTAACAAAAAAAGCGACTAAACTTTGTAATCAAAAAATAATTTAATTAAATTACACATGCTCTTAATAATGCAATGGTAATGACAAATAATGAGGTACTTAATAAAATAATCTGAATATTGCTTTTACCACCAGTCTTGTTTTTATATCTCTTATTTAAATAGTTTTTTATGTAAGTAGTTACATTTTAGCTAATTACCACTTTGTTACTATACGCATCTTGCATAAATTAAACTTAAACGTTTTTCCTGACACGAGTTTATACCTCACCGTAACACTTTACGGGTACTGGGACGTAATTTTATCGTTGATATATTTTATCGTGCGTTGAAATGTAATATTATTAGGAAAAAATTAATGTTAGATCGTTGATCTATAACAAACTGAAAATCTCAAATCTTATCCCGCCCCAATTTACTTTCAGACTAGTTTACTATACATATCAAACTTCTTAGGGTCGCCGATAAATCACCAAACTGGTCCAAAATAGACCTCCAATCAAAGGCCATTAAATATGGACCCTTCTCGTGCCGAAATCACTCTCAGCAGAGGTGGGTCAATCTGGGGTCAGATTTTGGGTCAAAAATTTTCGACAAGTGTATGGCGCATGGCGCGTGTCTCATCTGCATAACTGGTCCACGCCGTGATCCAGTTTTGATCTTCGCCCTGGTATTGTGATGCTGGAAAAGGGGTGTAGTGGAATATTTGACCTTAGCGCGTGGTGCGTTTGTTTGACAGGTTTTTGTGTTAAAGCTCCTCAAACATTTCTGGTTGATATAGTATTTAAAAAAATAAAACAGTTTGTCTCAAGTACAAGTGAGAAAGAAATTATTATTCTTTATAAAACTAATACGGATTTTACAAAGATGAACTTTTGCTTATTCGTTTGCCTCCTCTTAGGGTTTGGTTCCTCTAAAGGAAAAACGTGACCCTTATAAACTCAATCACGTGTCATCTATATGTCTGTCACAGACGTTTTTCTTGGGAACTGTTCAACGTAAAAATTATAAATTGGACAAAATTTTGAAGTTTGTTACGCTAAATATTTTGTCGTACTTATGAACCTAAAAAGATTGTTCTGAGTATTTGGGGAGCGGGGGGGCAAATTTGATGATCTTTTTTTTATTTTCAGTCGATATAAATATTTTTGAGCATAACTTTTACTGTTGTAGTTTTGGAGATTACGAGGCTGACGTTTTTTGACACTTTTTTTGAAAATTTCATTGAACAGACTATTTAGTGTATTTCTTTCTTTTTTATTGAAAGATATTTTTTTTTACTCGGTGCAAAATTTCCATTCTCCGTTGACCGATTTCTGGAAAAAACGACGAGGAAATTTCAAATAATGTATCTAGGATTATTTCACATAATATTCTAAACAAATAATATGGACTAAATTTTAAAAAAATCTGTATCTGAAATTTTGCGAAATTAAAAAAATATATTATCTATTATTTTATTTAAAAAAGTCTACAATTTTTATATTAAAAATTCTTGCAACATACCAAATTTCAAGTTTCTGCGTCAAAAAGTTTCGAAGAAAAACAACTATGACAAATATTATATTGCTACAAGTATTATAATGCTACAAAAAACAACTATGACAAATATTATAATGCTACAAAAAAACAACTATGACAAATATTATAATGCTACAAAAAAACAACTATGACAAATATTATAATATTATAATGCTTTGGTTTGTTTACTTTTGTATAAACCCTAATAATATGTTTACTAAAATCTAACACAAATTTTATCGAAACACTGCAGCGCCGATTCTAAACTTTGGCGTTTTTGAAAAATATTCGATTATTTTACAACTGTAAAGTATATAGGTACTAGGTACGTAATATACATGATAAAAAATAATACTAATTTTGTAAATAGTTTACTAGAAGTACTATGTATTATAAAAAATGTAAAGTTTCACATGTGAGTACGCGAGTTTTACTGCCATTTAACAGGTTTATTTAGGGTCAAGTACAAAAATAGTTCAACCGTTTGACTTTAAACTTGCATCATCCTATAGTTAGTAGATAAAAGTGTACCGGGTAAATAAAATATTTTTAGAAAATATGGGTAGTGAGCAGGAGGGCGCCAAGTGTGCCCAATACATTTTTGGGTTAAAATATTAAGCTGGTATAGGTATATTCCTATGATATAATAAATAATGTCGATGAAAAAAAAAATAATAAGAAAATCTACAAATCGGCATATTTTAAAATTATACATTACCTGTTATGAACAGTTTCCTGATGAAAATTGTTTTTTGATGAAATTTACAGACATGTTCTACAGTGTGTATTTCCAATTATCATAACGTATTTGTAACTAGCATTTTTGTGTTCAAAATTATACATCCAATTCAACAATCTGCTGAAGCACAAAATAACTAATGAAACTGTTGAAAATATAATTGATAAATTAACCGTAATATAATTTATAAGTAACCTATAAATGTGCAATTCTATGGAGAATTCGACCTGATGAATGGAAAGTCCAGCTATATGCACCAATGAAAACATGATTGAAACCAATCGATATTGATCTCAGAAAATAAAGACTCGACTTCCATAAACATACATAATCTGACTGAAAGAGATGAAGTAGTAGAAAGAGCTCGTGAACCAGCGACATTTACAAACGCATATTGGATTCGAAGTCTCCTTCAACCGATTGCCAGCTAAAGACCATTCAATAATTCTATAAAAACCTGCCAAATACGAGTAGAACTCACACTACGAAGGTTCCGTGTATATATCAGGTACTTAAAAACAGTTAAGGGTACTTTATATTTTTATTAAACTATTTACGAATCTAAATGTTTCACGATGTAAGCATGTGTTGCCTATTTTATTTTTCACCGGCTCATGTTTCCAAAATTATAAATATTTTTAAGCGCTAGATATAATATATGCATTTATATATATATATACATATATATGCATATATATATATATATATATATATATATATATGTATATATATATATATATATATATATATATGCGTTATATTATAACCCTAAAAAATAAAGTAAATAATGATGTTTTACAAACAAACACTAAATAATTAACCATTTGCTATATATCTAACTGTAACTAAGAACTGATTAAATCAAATAGTTCATTCGAGTAAAGCAGCAGGCAAAAAACTATCTAAACCTGACCCGATATCAGTAATTATATAGTACACCTATGTTTGTTGTTCACAACTAGAGAGCAAGCAAAAAGGTATAGCAAGTATTTGGATAAAATTTTATTCTAAAAACAACGTAAGTACATTCACGTACTTCAGCAAAACTATGAGAAATAAAAAAACACCAGAATGTTATAAGCTATCAACTAATCCTTTAAGAAAATTACGTCAAGTTTAGAAATAAAAAAACGGTGCGTAGAATCTTAATGAGGTTAAAAATACTCGTAAATTGATTCATCGTGTTGCCACGAAGAAAACTTAAGCGAGAAAAGCTCCGCTATAAACATTCGAAGTAATAATTACCTTTAAATTTAACTATTTCCTTTCTATTTTCTCTATGAATACTGTAATCGTCTAGAAAATTACAAATTTTAGATTTTTTATCGATTGTCAGTGAATGTATAAATATATATTTTAAAATTCATCCAATTTTAAAATTTTTCGTAGAAAGAACCGTATGGTTTTAACTTTTTTCCTGCGACTGTTGGCAACTTTAGTGAAAATCTATGTAACCAAAAATAATAATAAATTTAACGCTAAATATCTTGGTCTTTATTATTTAAAACTATGAGCATCTTATTTCAAGCTGATGTTAGCTACCAAAGTTAAGATTGAATGATGGTTTATTTGCTGTTTGCTATACGGTTCATGCTATTATGACTCGTACGTTTTTAAATGAAATAAGAAAATAGAAATTATCATAACAATAAGACAGAAATAAATAAAAAATAATAACATCCGTTAATTTTCATTTAAAAGTTGTAAACATCAACAAAGCTAAAGAATCAAAATAATGTAAATCAATCATGATATTTTATGTTACATTTGTATATAAATGATATTTATTACGTCTTAAAAATTATCAACACATTACCAAACTATTACAAAATATGCTATTCTAAAATTGCAAATATAACGATCGTTCTCGCTTGGAGAAAATGTATTCCAAATTGCTATACTGTTCCATATAGCTTTATACAAGTTTATGTTTCTTTTGTGAATCAGCTATAATTAAAAAAATCATATCTATCACTCCCATATAAGATTTTATATCCTCTATTCTTCCATTTCCTAGTGTCATAGGGTCTATTACTCTCATTGCTGTGAACGTATTTTTTTTTTATCGGAAAACTACCATTTTTATGTCAGTTAACGATTCGGGACGTTAACATGACGTTTTTTTCCAAATTTCCGTTATAATTGTGTCTCGTCAACAGAAAAAATAAAAAAAAGAATGGTTTTATTAAGAATTTTTTTTAAAAAATATTTAATTCCGAATTTACTGAAGATAACTTTTAGATATAATGTTAAAAATGTCAGAGTTCAAAAAATACAGAGGAAGAGAAAAGAAGAGACAGAGGTGGAAGGGTGGCACACACTATAATGGTGGGGACAACTTGCATTACTAGAAGTTTACCTAAAATTGACCTGAAGGCTATGTTATGATTCCAGTTTTCATAGATTTTAAGAAAGTTACCTTATTTATATGCCTATGAAAGATATACAAGAAATACAATTACATAGTGAAAAATAGGTAAATATTTATTAATATTTTACCCATAGTCATTGATGTAAAAGGTACCTATAAAATTAAATTTAATTTATATAATACGTTCTAAACAGTATAAAAGGTAGGAAAGGAACTTTTTGCATTTTAATACTGAGCTAATTTACAGATCATAAAAATGCAAAAAGTTGTACATGCCTTTCCGATTTAAAATTACCAATAAAATAAATCTGTCTTACGTCACCACGTCATAGCTAATCAATGTCATAGCTAAATTTCATCATACTCGAATCAAATTGAGTCGCATAAAATTTTTGGATGAACAGTGGATATCCCATTTCAATCGTCAGCGTTTAATCGAGTGTGCGAAGAACGTCATCCAACAGAGTCCACCAAGTTAGCACTTGATGGTACTTATTAAATTAGAACTAAGAGGCGCTGTACCATTTAGCAACTTTAAAAATGGATTTTTGGATAACTTAGAGGTAAGTTATTTCTTCACGGGGCACAGTTCCTCATTATTATACTTTCCATTATAAACTGTTCTGTAAAATATTCAAAAATCAATTTCACACTTTTCACATTTCCGATTACTCCCAATTTTCACATTTCCGTTTACCGCCTGCTATCAATTTTATTGTATTATATGAACAATACCGCAGATTTCAATAAAAAATAATATTTACTTCTGTAATAAGCATAAATTCAAAAATTCGAGAAATCAATAGCTTAGTTGTACATAATTTTTCCAAGTGGCGCAAGTTACATAAATCGGTTGGAACTGCCCTTTGCAATCGGACGATGACAAATACACTGTAAATATTTTGTGGTTTCTTGATCACCAAATGCATAAAATAGTTTTCGTGATACAAAATGTTTTTATATTTATTTACGTTGTTCGAATAAAGTATTTATTTATTCAAACAATGTCCGATAGGTCTTATCCGAAAAATCGCCGTACAATCTAACTTGATAATCATTCTTTCTCAAAGTGTTCTTATCGTCATGAAATTCTCGATTTTTATTTTATTATTTTTCTCACTGCCATTGTTCAATGCACATTTCACATATTAAACTTTAGTTATGAATAAAAAAATTTTTATCCGTTCCGGAATGGGACGAAACGGCTATTATTAAAATTATTATTTATTTAACGCAGCTAAAAATCATTCTAAAACATGTAGCTGAAAATATTTCGGGAATTGTTTTAATCGTTTTTTATCAACCTCTTTTTGTTAAAATAACACCAAACAATTTTAATTACCCTGTTTAAATAATTGCTATTGTAGTGTCTAATAGGGCAAGAATTAAAACACTTATATGTGTAGCTATTAATTTACGAATTACTGATCCATGTAGGCACCATTTATAATAATTAATAACAACAGTTAAGAAGCGTAATAAACATTTTAACACTAAAAAAATATTTAACGTAATGTGACGCAGATCGTTTCCTTCTATTCTTGATCTCAATAACGATTTTTTAAAATTTTTCCAAGTTTTTTAAAAGATTACGAAGTTAGTTGCGGGGAGGGAGTGCAGCAATTTTTTTGACATATTGTTAAAAAATTAAATAAAAAAATTGTGATATTCATTGCATATAATTATTATACACAGTTAAGGAATTCTATTAATTACATTTTCATATGAGACCAAACACCATGCTTTGAAACCGATTGTTTTCGAGCTCCTTCCAACCCACAAAATGTTCCCCAAAGAAGCAATCTTGCTATTCTTATTTTATGATTACTTTCTATGTCAATCATCACTAAGAAGAAAGTTTATAATAGATGGACAGACACCGCGATGAGTCCATGATCCGTTTTCATCCTTTTAACACTCAACATAAAAAAGTTCAGTTATTCTGTTTCTGTCAGCGAAAATGAATATCTAAATTCACTTTTTTCTAGCACAAAATTCAGAATACTATTCTTTCCCGAACAACGTTTTGCTTTTATATATCATAATTTATAACTTTTACCTGATAATTTTCTAACAAAACTTAATATTGTAAAAACTTATTAAATGAGTCGATTCTTTTTGTCATGTAAATCTGCCTTTATCTACGTACACGCTGTGAATAATTGTGTCCATACAAATAACTGGTTCACCGTGCGTACCTGGATGCTGTTACAGATTATATCTTAGCAAGTATTATTCCCTTTGTGTATCACCACCCCTTGTAACCTCTGAATAAAGAATAGTTAACTTCAACTTGACCTTTACCTAGTTGGTTACGCACGTGGTTTCAATTTGAATATTGACATAGTATTAGTGCATAATTTATCAACTTAACCTGATATTAAGGACAAATTATCAAAAATGTTACCATGTAACATTTTATTATCATTACATTACATTTTATTTATCTCTTCTTTATCTACCTATATGTAACATTTTATTTATCTCTTCTTTATCTACCTATATGTAACATTTTATTTACCTCTTCTTTATCTACCTATATGTAACATTTTATTTATCTCTTCTTTATCTATATGTAACATTTTATTTATCTCTTCTTTATCTACCTATATATAACATTTTATTTATCTCTTCTTTATCTATTTGTTCTCAATTTACGTTTCTTGTGAAAATAATTGTAATTGAATTTTTTTATACTAAACACTAATATTATTTTAATTTTTAGGCATTAACAAGAATGATATTACTGGAATACATAAACACAGATGTAAACTAACTTATTAGGTACGAGTAAAACTCATAACTATGGACTTACGGAATCCTTTTATGCTTGTTCAGTCACGCACTTGTCCTTTTTATTATTATTTATATAAGTTTTATTCACTGTCAAGGTATATATAAGCTAAATGTTATTAAACACTTAAAAATGTATAACATTACCGCGTTAGAAGCCTCATCTTCTGACTCATATTAAAATTACATCACGGTTCAATTGAACAGAGATTTGTAACAGAGTAATCTTGATATTCTTTCGCTATTCCACACAAGAATGTATTCAATGATTCAGGCAAACCTCCTATCCTTGCTTCCTACCTATTTTCCAGGTATGCAAGTTAGTTTGCCATACTTCCAAACCTAGTTCTTCCTATTAGAACATTTGTTTTCTATCACCTATTAAAAACATTTGTTTTATATCTTCACATTGTCAACTTAGACAATAATGTGGAAATTTTACCGACAAATTCATCGATAAATGCAAGAATTAAAAATTCGTTCTGGAAAATTAAATTTGCTTTAATTTCAGACCTCAAATACGCTCCCTCGTACTCAGTCTTTGTCTCCGATATTCTTAAATAACTCTTTATACGAAATATAAAGTTTAATATTTCTTTTAAAATATTGTTCACATCGTTTTTAGAAACTTTTAAATGGACAAATTGGTCTTATATCAATAGGTCCACAAATCTTATAGATATCTATAAAAAAACTACATATGAGGATTTGGGCCTGTGTGTAAATTAATAAATCGAAAAAAATTTAAATTCTATGAATAGTTTGGTGTATTTTTTGAGAGGACCATTCATAAGGATAAAAAATATTGTTTCATAATTTAAATAGTATATCACTAGATATATACTAAGAAAAATGCAAAAAATTATGTATCATTACTGTTAAACTATTTACAAAAATATGAATTTTCCATAACGTAAATATATTACACAATTAAATGAAACTACGTGATGTAGTATTATTTCTTTTTTTAAGTTCTTTACCACGACCTAGGTTTTGTTGTATTAGAACATCTTCAGGCGGGCTATTAACAAAGATTAAAAGATTTGGTTAGTCTTTGCTAATAGTCCACCTGAAGATGTTGTAATACAACGAAACCTAGGTCGTGGTAACGAACTTAAATAAAGTAGAAATAATACTACATCACGTAGTTTCATTTAATTGCGAATAATCAATTTCTACAAAATCAACTCCAAATATATTCAACACATGAATATATATCCTAAAATATATTTCGCAGGCGTTAAAACAGGTGCATGCAAACAATGCAATCAATGGCTACAAAACAAAATAAAAATAAAGTCTCATTTGAACCTCATGAAAATTAAATTGTGAATTAACATTTTAAGTTTGCATATCCATGTTTGGATCATTACTAAGTAAAACTACTTGTGTGATCTACGTTGCATCGTTTCTGAGTAAAAAGGTTGTTACAGGGGAACGGAGAGAAACTTTATTCAATCCGTAAGTTCTTGCACAAGGCCAACCTTATTCTATTGCGTATTCTTTACAAAAGTGTATATTTAAAAAAAATTCTACGTCGTCTTAAGTAAAATAATAAATCTGATGAAAGGGCGGATATGAAAAAAGTGTTGTAAAAATGTAAATGTTGTTTTTAGAAAAATAAAATTAGGTTTAATATTTCCAATATTTAATATATTTGGCGTTAATTTTGTAGAAATTCATTATTCACAATTAAATGAAACTACGTGATGAAGTATTATTTCTACTTTCAGAGAAATTAAAGAAAATAGAAATAATACTTTATCACGTAGTTTCATTTAATTGTGTTTAATATTTCCTACTAAAATTATGTAACTTACTTAGACTCTTCGAAAGACTATTTAAACCGTTTTAATTATTTGGCATTATGTGGATCCTAAAGTCCTCGGAAATTGTATAATTTTATTAATAAAATATGTATCTCAGATTTTCATAATTTCATAAATAAATTTGCATCGAATAAATGCCTCATTCAATGAAGCGTTGAAATAATACTTAAAAGTTAGAGATTTGTGATTGCTGGTAATAATTTTTTCTGTTTTTGTTCGGTACTGAAATACTTAAAACTCAATGCCTACAGAAACAAGTATTCTTTTAATAATAATATATAATTTCATACGACTTTGAAATAAAAAATAGAAATCAAAAAGATAAGGCGCCATCTATTGATTGATAGCGTCATAGACAAGCTTTAAAACATATTAAAAGATATCTCTAACTTTATACGAAGTTGAAGCCACCTATGAACAGCACGTGAAAATGAATAAAGTGACAGCCACCGTAATTTGATCTAACTCAACACATGCATTCACACTATACATGGAATTAAAATAATTTTTTTCGGGTACTGCATTTGCATCCTCTAACATTTCCATGTAAATATTTTGATATGTGCTGGTAAAAATGTTTTATTTCTATGCCAATCCTAAATGTTTACGTCAAACGGTTTCTTCGGAAAAAACAGCTGTAACAGACAAGCAAACAGACACGTAAGTGATCTTGTGAGGTTTCCGTTTTTCCTTTTGAGGTACGAAACCGTTAAAAAGATAATTAATACTGGCTTTACGCATTCCCAGATATGGTAAGTATTAATATTGAACAAGAATGTAGCGAGTTTCTCATTTATTTACCAACATAAATTAATGAAGCTACCACATTTCGATATAAAGTTCAAAGTAAAAGATAAATTTATCCCGATCGAGGATGCTGTCAACAAGCAAACATACATTTGTACCAAAAAATACTTTATAGTATCTTTTTGGTTAATTCAAATACCTACAATACTTCAAATGTTAAAATTTTTAATTTGGTGGTATTATTCATAAATAGATCCGAATGAAACGACGGGCAAAAGCTAACGAATAAATATAAAAATTAAAGCGTCAAATTCGAATCGGGCTCGCACACGAAGGGTTCCATGCCACTGTGCAATATTAACGCTAATTATTTGATAAATAATAAAATAGATGTTATAGCAACACATAATTAGTAACAAAACCTGCCAAGCATAAGTAGAACTCGCAATATGAGGGTTCCGTACGTATACAGACACTTATAAATATTTAAGGGTACATAGTATTTCTACTTCAACTATTTAAAAATATTAATATTTATTGTGAGTAGCATATATTTTGTGAAAATTTCAAGTATATTACGGACCAAAAAACACAACTCTGTGATAAGCAGACAGACGGACGGACAGACGGATGGCAAAGGCTTAATAATGGGATACGGAACCCTAATTAGGCGTGAAAACGTTAATAATAGTTTTTTTGTCACTGCGTATTTTAACACAGAAGTGTAAATAAATATGTATATTTTTTTTAAAAAACCGATGTTACAAATTTGATAAAACCGAAAAAACGCGCCATCGTTTATTAAAATTAGCACGGACCGATTTAATCATCAAAGATATATTTTGAAGCATGCTACTTTCGTATTTATTTTTCCAATTAATTATGCAAAAACTTTTTTTTGTTTATTTGCTTAGTTAAATCTATTGTTTTATTTAAAAAAAATTACATTAGTGTCTTAAAATTTATCCAGTACTGTTTTTTTTTTACTTTTAAGCATTCTTACTTTATCGGACGATTATCTTGCACTTACTTAAATATGTGCTCTCAATTCAAAATATAACTCGAACTTTCGCGATACATATATATATATATATATGGTATAAGGCGAATATGGAAAAGTGTTATAAAAATGTATATATGGTTTTTGGAGAAGAAAATTAGGTTATATATTTGTTAATAAAGTTATGTAAGGCCCTTATACTTTCTCGTAACTAAAACGAATGAGTATTTAAAATCATTTAATTATTAGGTAATATGTGTCTCTTAATATCCTTGGAAATTGCATAATTACGTAAATAAAATTTGAATCTTGATTTTTTATAATTTTATTAATGGATTGACATCGAAAAATTACCTCATTCAATCAAACGTAGAGAGAATATTTAAAAGTTACGAGTTTTTTTTAATCTCTACTGTTTTTGTTCCGTAATGAAATTCTTGAAACTCAATACCTAAGAAAAAGAAGTATTTTTGTACATTTTCTACGATTCTTTAAAACAAGGAAGAAATAAAAAAAAGTTATAGCACCATCTGTTGATTGCCAGCGTAATGAACTAGCTTTAAAGCAAATTAAAAGATGTCTCAAATTTTAAATACACCTCAGAGCCATCTATGAACAGGGCGTTAAAACGAATTCAGAGGCAGCCACCCTCATTTCATCTAACACAACAACCTTTTACCAGGTGAGTAAAATATTTGTTATTACGCGTTATAATCAATGGACGCTAGATACCGTTTTAGACAGTTTTACATTCTGGTGGATGTTGGGATACCAATAAAAAAGGACGTGTTCGTATGTTAGTCTTAACGCAAAATTCAATCCGTTACTTCTAATCAGGGTTTTTCACTATAAGCAATGCAGAACTTGAGCAGCGTCGTTATTCGTTCTGGTGAAGAAAAAATATTATTGCATATACTAAAAAAATAATAATATGTAAATTGCAATATTGAAAAAATTTTATTTTACACTACACACAGTATCGCTGTTAAGTCTATTTGAACTAGATAAAAAAATTCTTAGTTAATGAAAAAGTTAGACGTTTAAATAAAATGTTTTGTTTTATTATAAATATTTTTAGAATCGTATTGTCGAATTTTGTGCAAAAAGATTGTAACAGGGGAATGGAGAGAGAATTTGTTGAATCTGTAAATGTCGTGGTTTTTCCGTTTCAGTACTAAAATTGTCTAGTGGCCACAAGGCCAACTTTGTTACATTGCGATTTATTGCAATATTTTCTATTTAAAAAAAAATAGTATCATTTTTCCTAAAACGATACATATGAGAAAGGCTGAATATGAAAAAAGTGTTGTAAAAATGTATATATTATTTTAGAAAAGAAAATTAGGTTAAATATTTGTTAACAAAGTTGTGTACCGCCCTTAAACTTTCTCGTAACTAAATCGAAAGAGTATTTAAACCTATTTAATTATTTCGTAATATATTAGTAATTATACAATACGATGTATTATATAAATTAGTAATTATACAATTACGTAAATACAATTTGAATCTTAGATGTTCATAACTTCATAAATTGATTGACGTCGAAAGAACGCCTCGTTTAGTCAATCGTTGAAAGAAAACTTAAAAGTTAGATGTGATAATTTATCTATTTTTGTACCGTAATGAAATTCTTAAAATTCAATATCAAAAAACAAGTATTTTTGTAAATTTTCTACGATTCTACGAAAGAAGGAAGACATTATGAGAAAATAAAATATAAAAATATAAATATAAAAAATTATGACGTCATATATTGATAGCTAGCGTCATCAAACGGCTTTAAAGCAAATTAAAAGATGTCTCTAACTTTATACGCAGGTCAAAGCCATCTATGAACAGGGCTTTAAAACTAATTCAGTGGCAGCCATCCTCGTTTCATCTTAAAACAGCACCCTATTAATATATGAGTAAAATATTTGTTATTACACGTTACAATCAATGGACGCTAGATACCGTTTTAGACAGTTTGGCATTTTCTCTATATAACTCTATTTGGACAAAAGAAAAAGTCATTTCGAGTAAAAAAAATATTAGACGTTTAAAAAAATTGTACTATTTTATCATAACTGTTTTTAATTATGTTATACAATTACATTTTAGAACATTAATAAACCGTAACCTTACAGCAGACATTTTTCTTAACGTGATTTTGAAAATGAAGTTCACGGTGACCACAATTGTAGCAAATAGGTACACTTTTTTGAAATAAAAAAGAAACAAAAATACTTGAATTTATGATGTTAATTTATCGCTAACAGACACCAACTTCTTTTTTTTAAATATAGATATGACCAAAAATTTAAATTTTCAATAAAAAGAAGAAAATAAAAATTTCTCTATAAAAGAAGTTTTTCCTTTTTTTTAATTATAAAAAAAACATGATGTGTAAAACAATTCTTCAATCAATGACAACACCTATATCTATGCGTTATAGAAATTGCATAAAAAGTGATAAAAATATTTTTTGGGCAAATCGTAACCAATACAAAAAAAAAACTTTAAATAAAACTTTAAGACAAATGCGAATGAAGTATTATGTTTTGTTTTCACTGAAATATAAAACGTTTTTTCTAAATAAATGAAACTGTCTTCAAACAGTCACCGAATAAAGCATCCACGGGAAAGTATAAAGTAATGTAAATACCAGCACCTATTTGAAACATTTGCGGTACGATATCGTTTCTGAATATAAATAAATTTGCAAAGCTACCTTTTCAATAAAGATTTTAATACACAAAAAATACAATCGAAATAAGAAACTCCTCCTCTAATAAAATCGATTAAAAATAATTTATTATTTGCTAAATTTGGCATATGCCAACAACGAATAACAAATAAAGGGAATTCATTCACGCTGATAAATAGGAATCACTGTGTTTGAAACTACCACATGACTGTCCTTACCGGCACTTAAAATTTTCGCACGCAGTATTCGATGGCGTAAACTTCGTCATTATTTTTCCGACATATAAAGACAAACTATTCCAGTAGATATCAGAAACAACCGCTTAATAGCGTCCACCTACTCATAAAATGTTCACACTCAGTATGAGTTTCGAATGCATATAACTTCGTCATTATTTCTCATATCAACGTTAAATCTAACAACGTATGAAAAAAATTATTCCAGAAGACAATAAAAACGAGTATTTTTGAAGCTATTGCCTCATTGCGTCCACCTGTTCCTAAAATTTTCGGTATCAATTCCGAATGCGTATTAATTCGTCATTATTTCTCCGATAAATTTTAAACTTAAGCAACATATAAAGGGAAATCATTCCAGCAGGTAGTAGAAACGATTATTTTTAAAGCTAGCGCCTGACTGCCTCTACCTGCTGAAAATTCATTTCGTTAACAAAATGCCCAATTGTGCCTTATTCTTAAGTCAGTGTTTTTACAGTCGAATGCAATGCCCGATGCATTGCAACAAAAAATATTTTACATTGTGCTTATACTACTCCCACATTGTTTCACGTACTTATTAAAATTTCTTTAAATATTTTGATGTTAAAATTTTTCAATCACTATTCCCATCAGGACAGCGTTGAAAAACTTACTGAAAATAAAATTACATAGGCTTTTTATTCAATTTATAATTTTTAAACTACAATCAAAAGAAATTAAATTAGTAAGATGGTCATATTATCATTGAAAGTGTATGCTAAATCGATTGTTCACTTTTCATCTTCTTCAGTGTTGCATCAAGAGGATATGGTAATAAAAAATATATAATAGAGTTAACTGCAAAATATTTAGTTTAAAATGGTATAAAGAGTTTAGCTTAATCGTTCTATTGACATGATTGCAAAAAAGTTATATTCGACATTAGGTATGTAAATAATAGTTTTATTTATATATTATAGCAAAAATACAAAACATAAGCTGCTGAAAGATTATCAAAATAAAAAAGACAAACAAGTTCGATATTTCCACAATCCATCGATACAAAGAAAGCATTTCTTATCCAGGCAAGAAATAAAATAATTTATTGTGTTTACTGGTTTTGAACACAGTTTCACTTGTGAAACGAAGTGATGGAAGAAGAAAATGCTGATGTGAGTTAAAAATATTATTGTACTAAAAGTACAGAATATTAACACTTGAAATGCCTAAGTAACTCGAGATCAAAGAAATGGCGTCAACAAGAATTAAATAACTGAAACATGACTACGGAAAATTTAACTGAAAAGCATGAAACTGAATTTCATGTAACGTCATATACCCCAAAACACTCTCTGGAGAAAGATGAATTTAAGAACACCTCATTTATTGAAATACCTTTAACAGTTTACTCTGAACAAGGGAACTAATTTACCCATGTATATACATACATATAAACTTACATTCTGCTTTAAATAATCGTAAGCAAAAGTAGCCGTGATTTTGAAAACTATAGAGTTTATTAAAAGTCACTGTGCTTTTTATTTTCTCTTTTTCAGTCGGCTTTTTTGTTTAATTATTGACTTAGTCCACAAGAAAACTGCTGTGAGTTGAAGAATCACGCTATCATTGTACATTTTGCGATAGGCATGTAAAATAATATTTTTCCATACAAAGTTTAACAAATTTCGTAAGTATTTAATTACTTATTCCATTGATTATTTATGATAAACTTTATATCAAAAGGCATTTGAATTCAATTTTTTAGCCAAACATTGACATTCCGTTTCACCTAAAGACTAATTTTTGAAAAATCCTTTCTTAACAACTTTTGTGCCAAAGTTAGTATTCAAATTTTATGTAGTATTTTATGTAGGCTTTAGTAATTTATGCTCTGATTTGGTGAATCAGGACTTTTCCAATACAAAATTATCATTCACTAAATGTTATGTCTTAAAAATTAATTAATTATTAAATGTAAAATATTTATCAATTTTCTATATTTGTTATTAGGCTGAATAAATGAAAATCTCGCGCTACTAGAACATAAATTCATATAAAAAAGTTAGGTCAATAAATATACTAAAAGGACCCTCTCTTGCTGCATTATGTGATTTATATGTACTGACAAAAATTTAACTAATTAAGACGGGATGAGAACGCTTAAAATCCAGGGAATGAAGAAGTCGACACTGCTATAGACCTCCGAACCATCCGAACCGCAGGGGAAGGCCTACGAGAGGACATCGATCAGGAAAGTGAGAATGGTTTGATCTCTTGATCAAACCATTCTCACTGAGATAGAGAATGGTTAGATCCTTGATCTCTCTGAAAAATATGAATAAAATATCAACTCATTACATAATCAATTTTAGTAAGTACGGCAGTTTCGTACTTCAAGTGAACCGCTCTTTTTTAGTACGAAAACTAAGTGTCATTGCACGTAATGTTCCTGCAATTCCATTAAAACGGAGAAGAATATAAATTAAAAAACGCAAATGAAACATATGACAATTTCCTTCAAATATTATCATCGTTATTACCTTTTCAGATAAATGATCAATTGATTATTTTAAGGCCATGTTGTATTATCATGTAATAGTATATAAAAGAATAAAATGCTGTACGTAAATGTAACCTGGCATAAGTACTCATCAAAATAAATAAATATTTGCCCCTATTGATGAACGATATATCATAATTAAATATCTAATTTTAATAGAGTACGTTAAAAAAATTAGTTGATCTAAAATTCATTTTTATTTATTTTTTGTTAATTTCCAAATTTACGTCATCTCCTAATCTCTTAATAAACTCATCAGGGCAGCGAGAATATTTTGAAAAATATGTTCTGTATTCGATTGTTTACTTAGTGAAAATGGTCTTAAATTTAAATAAAATATGAAAGTGTCAGATAACTAAATAACAGTTTCCGGTTCCAACGGATTAGAAGGCACAGACTTCCCTCTGTTCGTAGATGGCAGCAACGTTAATACCTTGGGCTTGCGCTTGTTCTTGAGCCTTTGTGGTGCACTCATCATAGGAGATTACGTGAGTTCTTAAACTCTGGAGACGTTCAAAATTTAAGCCTCCCTGTAAATAAATTAGAAAATTTTTCAAATTGCTCGAAATTCTAGAAATTATGTTTAAGCAGGTCAAAAAACATGGTTAAGAAATTAAATTTCAATATTAACCACAAAAAGATAGTAAGAAAATTGTGCGTTTAATTTTGCTTAAAATTGCACTCAGTTTTTTGAAACGTGTAGTTAATTCGGATATATTTCTAATTTTAATTTATAATTTCAATAAACTGAAATTAGAAATAGTTCGTTAAACCTAATCTATACATCACATTGTATCAGTCAATGCAAACAAATTTAACAGCCATTAAAAATTGTGTATGTAACTTTAACGTAGTACAAAAATCTCACTCTGGAAATCTTCCAACTTCTCAAAAGTCGTGACTGGCTTTTTTAGAAGCTGAAAGGTTTTACCTAAATAAACATGTTTATAAAAATATGCTACATTAAAATTAATATTGAATTATAATTCTTTGTAAACGAGGTATTGCAAGATGGCAGAATGCGTATGTCATTATTACCGATCCTATCTTGACGAAGGACAGTATGCAATAATACTTCTTAATTATTTGAAATAATGTAACAATACGGACGGAAAGAAATTAATATTATAGAATAATATTACCACCGAAAGAGTCCCCAACCAGCGACAATTGCCAGCTCATCGATAATTGGAGCCTGTGTTTCAAGTGGAACTGGTTGGACCTGGTTGTTGAAATGTATGTAGATAGCTGTCATCAGGAAACCAAATTTACGTAACCAGTATGCCCATGGATTTCGGGATGCACGATATCAAAAAAAAATTCGGGCTGCACGGTATAAAAGAAGGTACTGAGTGCCGCCACTGGACAAGTAGTTTGAACCGACTCGGATGTTCGTGTATCTGAAAAACGCTTTTTAAATAAAATTTTGATTTTATAATTAAAATGACTTTGATTTTTTTAAGCGCGCAAAAGCGTGCAATGTAATATATTTATTTATTCAATGTATATAAGTCTAGATCGAATATAATCGACAGTTTTTTTATTTATCTCAAAATCGCTTAAGGACCATAGATGGTTAGTATTATTTCATTAATATTAATAGGTTTCAAAACAACAAAATCCAAACATTAAGGTTGGGTGTCAGCCTTTGAATTACTGGAGGTATCATTTTTCTCTTTACGTTTCTAACCCCGATACATTCAACTCCTATGAAAATACTAATTATAGACTTTGACTTTTCTGCCAACGTGAAAAAGCAATAAATAATACAATATAATTGTTTCAACATTTATCTTATTATTGATTACGAAAATTAAGTGAATTAATTATTTGAATCCATAGTGGAAGGTATTAATTAAAGAGTTTTAAGAGACTAATTTAAAAATACCTGTCTCTGGAGAAAACCGGAAGAAAAAATTATTGGATTACGAAAAAAAATAAAATTTCAAGTTTTGTAATAGTGACCATGGCAGGGGAAACAGAAACTATTAATAAACTATCTGATTATTTGTATCCATAAATACAAAGAAATAGAAACAATTTAAAAAGCGAAATATTAAAATAGTCAAAACAAGCAAGATGGGATAAAAATTAAAAAAGTCAAATAAGAATATAATAATTGTCAAGAAAATACACCCGGAAGAGTACGTTTATTTTGAGCTTTTTTAAAGACACCCGGAAGAGTACGTTTATTTTGAACCCTTTTAAAGACACCCGGAAGAGTACGTTTATTTTAAGCTCTTTTAAAGACACCTGGAAGAGTACGTTTATCTTGAGGTCTTTTACGCTAAACTACATATTTTGCAGATAAATCCATTATGTTTTCATAGCTATTCTTTCTTATTTTTAAGGAGATATGGTAATTTGGGAGAAAATCTTTATAGAAACCCGACCGCTCTTTTATTATATGCATAAATATAGCTAAAAGATTAAGCTTTTCCTCTAAAAATTGTTTTAGCCCTAACAGCGTTATATATTTTTAAATGGATACAAACCTAGATACCTTAACTACTTTATGCGACTAAGTATATTACATCATAATAATTATCTCTAATATTTCGTTAATAACAAGACTGTAAGATACGGAATAAAGACTATAAGAAATAGGTTCTTTAATTTACAATTTTTCCCTTAGTTTAGAAATATTCACATTAAATTTTGATGGAATATGGATTTGCTACCGTATTTTCAAATAAAATTATTGAAACCTAAATACGATATAGATCTTACTGGGTAACGATACCAGTCAATGAATCGATCAAGTGGTATCCACAATGTGCCGCCGTGAGTATACACGATTGGCGTTGATGATGCTACCGCCACAAATATGGATGGGATTGAAGAGACCCACTTGAATAAAAGTCCTCCACGGTACACTGCCTATTGGGACGTTAACGTTACAGGCGATCCTTGTCGGAACACCTTGAAATTCGTTTTATAATAGTCATTAATAGATTTTGAAAAATTCAACAGAATTGAAACCAAATTCCACAGTCGCACTAAGAAGACTTCCTTTTTGATCTTTAGTTTTTATACTCTCTGTTTTATATCTTTCTTTCAAATATAACGTTAGTTAATTAGCTTCAAATAAAACTTCCATTCCATCTTCAATCCTTTTGATGTGAGGATGTAAATTCTTTCAGAGTAAAAGAATTTTTGCATTACTTTCTGAACTTTTCTGAATTTTCGCATCAGTAATCCATTTTCAATCTATTCAACTTTAACAAATTAAAATACTCGTAAATTAATAAATAAATAATAAAGCAAGTAATAACAAATATTAAAAAATATTTGTTTTGTACCAATTTTTCCCGGATGTGATGCTCTCTCACTCATTTCCATCATTTTTATACTTGGTTCAAATCACGATGTCGTTTATTGATTGGCTTATTAAACGTTACCAATTTTTTTTAAAAACCCTTATCTTTACAAAATATTCTATATCAATACTACGATATATTAACGAAGCGACTGCGTTTAAGTAAAATATCGAAAACAATATTTCTTCAGGGTATTAGGGCAATTATAATTTATAAAGGACTTGCAGATAAGATATGCAATGATGTAATTTTAATATTCTTAGAAACACATTACTCCGAATGGAAAAAGCCTTCAAGTACGAATCAAATCTCACCGATCAGGATCTATGGGCCTATAGTAACCGATAAAATTAAATCCTTGTGTAGCTTATAGACTTCATTATTTTCAGTCGAGCGATCACGACACAAGGACTGGAGAGTCGTTCAAAAATTTAAAACCCTCATTTGGATGAAAGTTACAGGAATTATATTATATCGCCACATTCTAAAAACAAGAAATAAGACAAAATAATGTATCCTTATGTTTGGAGATTTAACGTCTAGACTAATGATTGGGTAAGGAATACAATTTTTGTACTTGATTTTTTTTAAAATAATATAATTATGTGTTTTTAATATAATATAATTATATATAATTTATGTCAGTTATTTTTTTGCTTTCTTTTTCTCCTATAATTTTAGATGAATCCATAAGAAAACAATTATTAAAATTCGGTATTTACAAAAAAAAATTGGGTGGGGCTGTGTCATGGACACGGCCGTGTGTTGTATGTGAATACTTCTATGTAACGGGTTTTATTTTTTAAATAAAATATTTTTATTTATGTATTTAGGATAAAAGCAAGGAAACAAATTATGATTGTGTTACAATAGCATATAGGCCGACATTATATATTTTTGATAATATTTTTTTATTCTAACACCTTATTATATTCACTGTCACTACTTTAAACTAATGTTTTATATACTATCGATAGATTTTGACGACAGCTAACAATTACAACTTAAACGAACATAGTAGCTTTTTCGAATAAAAAGTTATACTAATTTTAAATCTCTATACGCAGCAAAATAACCTCAAAATAGCGGCGCTTCCCCCTCCACTCCACGCAATGCGTCACTATTCTCGCTTATCGTAATAAATTATTTGATCCTTTAACTATCCAGTGGTTTAATTTATTTTTTAATGTAGAGGATAGATTCGAAATTGCAACGCCAAACTGTATCCTCCGATTTTGTTTTCATTAGGTGTTTTATGGTGTGTAGCCGTATTATAGTTATTTAAAGACGTATTCACGTCAAAATATTGGCAAAAACTTTTTTCAAGTTATAAAACTCATTACTTCTTACACAAGCTTAATAATATATTATAATTCGTTTTTAGAAAAAAAAAATCGTATAAGGATGACTTTCATACGAGACTAAGTTAATTGAGTGCGATTATATCGCATGAACTCGTATTGACGGATGGTGGAGAACTGTAACGATAAGAGCATTCGTGAAAGAAAGAATTAATAAACTTAAATAACACAAGTTTATTTCAATAAAGAAAAAATGTACATTCTTGTTTTGCAAGTATGTGAGAAGTGAATATACCTTAATTTTTATATCATCATTTTTCTCTTATATTTACAATATGTTTATTACAAATATGTTCTCTAAAATTCATTGTCTTTCCGTCTGTTTTTTTTCTGTTTGAGTATATTCTATAAACGAAACGTTTCAGGGTTTCCTAATAAAAAAAGAAAAATTATAAATTCATCACGAACGAACGACTGTCCTTCCTTCCGTTTATGACAGTCTCATATTTTCTACAATTTTAGATATTATACTTCAGATGGGCTTTTCTATGAATATGGAAAATAAACATGTTTCAAAAACGAAATTGTTTTTCACTATACCCACTAAAAATACACGCACTAAAAACAATATAACCCTAGACTGTATTACAATAACTAATACTATTCCATCTTCGATAAGATAAGATCTTCAACTATCAATCTAGTTGACCTGCTTTCTTTTCACAGTCGAAAATATTTAGAGAAAAACTAAGTAAAATCGAAAACTACAGTATTTTCTTATATTATATTAAAATAAGCCTCGTCTTTGTACCACCCGTGACCCGTCTAAATAATCCACGTAAGATTCGTAACAGTGGAGTGCTTTGAGCAGAAACCATATTAACTGTTCATGAAATAGGTTAATTTTGAAAAGAGTTAAAATTCGCTAAAACATCATTGATGCGCCAATCTTAAGATTTAAATCATGCAAGAGAAGACCAGCGTAGTTGCTAAGTCAACAAATTATCGGGATAATTTACAGTACCAAAGTTTGTGCCACTAAATCAACAGATATAAATCTGTTGATCCAATGAAATTTATTCACTTTCGAATTGCTTTAACAAAAGATATTTTATAACAGCTTCTTGGACACTTTTGGCCATTAAAATCATAAGCTCGCATAGCCAATCTAATCAATTAGTTTATTAAGAGGTGTAACTACTGTATCCAAATTTGGTGGGATGATAATTTTACCATCAATTGTAGTATTAATTTTCACTGCCTATTTTAAATAAAATTTCTGAAAATGTCAAGAGGAAGCAAGCTTTCAAGAGAATTTCCATATTTGCTTTCAGGACAAACTTCTGAGCAGGAAGCCACAATTTTAAACATCTAAATTCTTCGTCTCGTATTAGCCTTGCTATACATGTAAGGTTTGCCGAAAGTCTCTAATTAGAAAAGCTGTAAAGTCCCTATATATTTCAATGCCCTGTTGACCACCAGGTTCTGTTTCTGTTGTTGTTATAAATAAAAAAGACTCAATGTTTCTGTAACATCATTTAGATAGACATAAATTAGCTTCTTCAAACACAAATAAAATATATTAGAATTTCCTTCAATTAGTCATCATTGTTATCACTTTTTCAGAAAAAAAATGATCAACTGAATACATTTAACACTACGTTTTATTTTAGCAATATTATCATATTGTTTACATCTACGTACAAAAGTTTATATTTATATGCAACATCGTGTAAACATGTAAAAAAATTAGAATTTACTTCGCCCCTAGTGACCAAAAATATATTGTCATATCGTCTGTAATTTTGAGAGAGTACGTTAAAAAATAAATCAGTCTAAACAGCTCTTTAGTTTATTTTTTTCTAAATTTCCAAATCTATTACTTCTCTCTCTACTACTAATCAATATATATAAATATATATATATATATATATATATATATATATATATATATATATATATATAATAAAATTGAGTGTACAATGTGTGTGTCGCTAAAGCTCAGAAACGAATCCCGGTACGATCATGGGAGTTATATGGTGTGGTAGAATGAGAAGGTTCTCATTTTTACATGAAGATCATGCGTAAGGGCTGGAAGTTTCGCCTTCTAGAAATTTCTAGAAGAGTCCAGAACATTCGAGAGTATTCGGGAGCATTCCACAACATTCCAGAACATTTCGGATAGTTATGGAATGTTGTGGGATGTTTGGAAATAGCCTGGGATATTAGGGAACATCCCAGATAATTGTGAAACATTTCAGGACACTATCGAATGTTCTGGAACATTGTGAACATCGAAATATTTTTTGTATGGGTGGGACTACCCACTACCTAATGGTAGGGGTATATAAAGCTCGATCCGTTGTTCGAACGTCGAAATGTGAGTAATGTGAGTAATCAAAGTGGCTGAACATAAATTACATACATAACATAGTACAGTACAGTGACTGAATATAAATCGTAGATAAAGTGTGAAAAGTGAGTAAAGTGTACTTAGCGTATTTCTTAATAAAGATTTGATTTGATTTATATTTTATACAATGTCCAAACGGTAAAGAGGAGGAGATCTTGCCAGTTCTGAAGCAAAACGGCGAAAACAAAAGAACACCACAAAACCAAACTGTCACGTTTACGTTCCCAAAGAATGAGAATGTGCGCCGTAAGTGGCAGAAAAACCGAAAAACAACGAAATGAACGAATTGAAGAATCAAGAATTGCGACAAAATCTTGTAATAAAAGATTACGAACGCACACCATCCATGAAAATATCACCCTACGAGAAGCGTGGAGTAGGACAAGTAAACAGTACAACGTAACAAATGAAGTATTCTACTACGACCGGAAGAAAAAATATAACAAACGCAAATACCTTGTAATCGAAAAAATGGATAACATCTGCAAATTTTGCAACGCGAAAAAATTCATTAGAGAAATACCATGAATCTGTTGCATGAATGGAAAAATACGATTACCACCACTGAAAGCACATCCGGAGGAATTTCTACATTACATGACCGAGGAAACTCCAGAATTAAAAAACACTTTCTTCAAAATATAAAAGCGTACAACGCCCGCTCCTAAATGACTCTCTTCGGTGTCACTTGGATCAACATTAACAAAGATGAAATGGATTATATTTTTTCCACCCAAGGACAAATCTATTACAAAATGGGGCCATTACTACCACTGTCCAATGAAGACTATAAATTTCTGAAAGTGTATTTCATCGGAAATGGAGAAATACAAATTGATCAACGATGCACAAACATCAGTGGATTAAATGGAGAAATAATCCAAGCTGTACAGAGGATCTTACACAAACACAATCAACTTACTCATATATTCAAAACAGCGCTAGATCTAATGATTTCTGATAACTATAAAATTATAATTCGAGCCGACGAGAGACCACCTGGAGAACACGAACGTCGATTTAATGCACCTCAGATAGACGACTCGCCACAAAGAAGGACTAGCGTAGAAACAAACAAAAAAGTCATTCCCGAGGAGTTCGATGCTTACCACTTAATGATCAAGACATAGACATACATTATGACAATGAAACATACAATCACATTCTCAACACTCACCGTTTATTCCAAAAATCCTGGTAGATATGTATGCAAGAATATAAGAGAAACGGATGCTTTACATAAGACTCAATCAGAAGAAACTACGCACGGAAGAATAAATCCAGCTT